>VWZK01012382.1:0-11830 GCA_013396935.1 Baryphthengus martii
TGATTCTATGATTCTATGATTCTATGAGTACAGGCTCACTGCTATCCCAGCTCTGCACATGGTGCAGAATCATATGTAGAAAAGTGTCAGATGTAAAAAAAACTTTACTTCAAATAAGAGGTGATGTAAAGGGGGCAAAAATCCCAAATGCATAAAAGTCTATGACTTTTGATCATCCTCCTTACTAGTTTACAGAATTGTCACTACTTCTTTTTACAGACAGGAAAAATGTAATGAAGAATCATCATTTCCTCAGAAATGTCTTAATCACAGTAGCCATTTTACGCTGAAGATATTTGACATTTTTTTTTGGTTTTGCTTTTGCCATGTTAGTAAATGTTTTCCTGAAAAGCATTTAGTATTACTACAACGAGGACAAACTAAAAATCTGAATACAGTAATATATTCATTACATTTCTGTTTCTGGATACTCAGATTCAGGCTCCAATGAGATTTCTACCAAGAAAAAAAAAAAACAAACAAAACATTATTTGACTACAATGATATTTCAGATCAAGATTAAACGACTTATTTCCATGTTTTGAGACCTATTCAATATGCTCACTATTTTCTGTTACATATTTCCATAACGCTGAAATCTTGCCATTAAGGATTTTACCAAACTAGTGCAATATGCAATGTGAGACTAAAGTAAAATATGATGACTCTGACATAGATTTTCATCTCTAAAATGGACATCCAAAGCAGTCTTTTTCTCTTGTTTTTCTTGTGAGATTTGGAATGACTAAAATCCAAGTAATTAGCATTCAGGTTGTTTATGATATTGTAAAATGATTAAAGAAGTTTGAAATGATTAGTAGTTTAAAATGTGAGACATTTTGTGAAATTTTACATCTGTTTCTTCACTTGAAAATTTGCATGCCACCCAAGACATAGCAAGGCAGAGAGACCGTGATTAAATCAGAACAAAAATTTTTTATAGTGTCCAGTTCAGGTTCTCGGCAGTCCAGGTAAGAAATTTTTAGCATTGTCAGTATAAGATACACTTCAAAAATAGAGTATAAAAATTCTACAATAAGCCTCCTATACTTTCTTAAGATAACTTGAGTTTGTCTATTGGCAGACTTTCTGAGATATTTAAAACCTTCTCTCTCCAATCTCATGACCATGTCAATAATCCAAAGATTATAAAATTTACAAGACAAGTATTTACCTAAAGGTCCATAACAACTTAGTTGAACACAAAAAGGCGGCCTCGTAAAATAGAAGAAATACCTAGTAAGAGATCACAGTCACGATTTTTATTAATTAAATGCAGAGAGCAGTCAAAGAGACATCCATTTGCAAAACACTTGTATAATGTCCTGAATTCAATCTGAAATAAACATTTAATTGACAGGCTGAAAGCAAACATAGTAGCAGTTTGTCATATTTGGTCTTGATTCAGAAATTAGTCCCCAATGAAAAATATGCACGTGCTTAAATTTAATTTCAGAGGCATGGTTGCATATACCTAAAATTAAGAATGTGTCCAGTTAATGAGCTTGAATGCATATTCAAAGATTAGAGTCCAAAATCATGTTTTTCAGACTATATTCAGAACTGTCTAGCCACGTTGGTTTTATTACATATTACCATTGGGTTTTGTTCATCTTGTTTTCATTATTATATCCACTTTATTTTTTTTTATTTTTTTTTTTTAACATACATTTCAAGTAGCTTATTTTGAGTCAGCCACACATCATGAAAATGCTGGGTCTCTTTCTAATTTTTATGTGATCTCTGTAAAAATATGAATTATAAGAACACTGGAAAATACATAAATTGATCCACTAAAATACTTAGAAGCAGTTCTTAAAGAAGGCTCTTATGTTAAATGGAGACGTATAGTTAATTCTACAAAGTATTAGCAAAGACTTAAGTTTTTCTATCAAAAGTCCAAATAATATTATTTAATGCTGATAAAAACACATACATTATAACACTTTGGAAAAGAGCCTGGAAGGTTCCTATAGATGGAGGGAAACGTCGATCAAGAACGAGTGAAAGATACTGTTGCATTTTATGTGTTCAGTGGCCAGGGGGAAATTAAAAGGCTGAATTCAATCATGTTCCCAAAGGACAGGTGACAATAAAAAAACTCCCCAAACAACATAATTCAGTAACATTAACTGAGGAAAGAAGTCAATGATAAAACAGGCTCACATCCTTAGGTAAGCGCTGAATTCTGTGCGGCAGACTCAACACGCTGCCTGCTGTCACTCTGTTATGTACACCTCAAAAGGATTTGAGGGATGTGATATTCAACTCAAGAATGACAGACAGTACAAATATCCACCTCCAGTAAGGAGAGCTCACTTGCACGCGAAGGGAGGGAGGTTTTTCTCCAAGACTGGGATTCACAACAGTTATAACTGTTGGAATGTGGAAATCAGATGAGAAATACCAGATTGTGGCTGCAGTGGTTATCTGCTTTATGAGCTCAGATACTCATGGGAGGATGTGAATGAAAGCCTGTTGTTTTGTGACCTACGGTACAGGCAATACAATATTGGAGATGGGTACAGTTGAGGTGTCCTCCTACTGCTCCTTAGGTTGTTTCTAAGTTGTGGATGATTTTTCTACTTAAACAGAACAAACTTCACCTCTCTGCTTACCCAACCAGTAGGCTACTGCTTCTTCCCTTCCTGGCTATGCACTCATTCAAATTAGTAGATGGTAAGTTCTCTGTAGTCTGCTGTCCTGGATACTCACGTGAGACATCAGAGCTACGGGCTCATCTCCTGTTAGTCTGAGGTAGATGACTGCTGTAAGGACCTGTAGGAAAAAGTCTACCAGCACTGTTTTTATTGCATGCATTATAGTTCAAGTGAGTGAAGATCTAAGACTTTAATTCTGCTCTTCCAGAGACTCAGGCCCATGGGTATCTATTTTCACAGCCAAACTTATACAAGTTTATGTTTGTTCCTTTTTGGTTTAGGTAGTAAGTTCCATTAAGACTAAAAAGCTTGGTAGCATACTTTTCAAGGCAACTACCCACATACCTTGGTAGCATCTTTCAGTGTTTAGAGAAGATTTGAACTGGACTGGACAAGAGTTAACACATTTCGGTTATTTTACCAGTTTAGATAAGTTTTCCTGAAGTTATCTCCCATATTTAGGCACCTACATATTACACTATATATATCAAAGCAGCCTGTTGAATGTGGATCTCAAAACCTCTGGGTCTGAGTCTTCACTTCACTTATCACCACTGTTTGTACATTATTTGCCTCATATCTTGGGATCTGTTTAGGTATGAGGAAGCTAAAGGAGACTGGTTTTGTCTTCATATTCTCATTCAATGACACTGTTCTAGGCAGGTCCTCACAGTTAATGCCTGAGGTTTCATGATAGGCTTGGAACTGTACTCCCTATAGAAAATCATAACCATACTAATTTCCCCACGTCAGTCTCAGAGAAAAGGCAGCTAAAGCAACTTTACTTCACTCCAGCATGGCACAATTCAGCCCTAAGGTAGAGAGCAGCCCAAGAGCCATTAAAAAGGGCTTCACAGATGATTTGTGAAATGGTAAGACTTTTTTCTTTAATATGCTTACTGGATGGACGCTGTACTTCAAGTTTCTGAAGCAGTTCTTGGTGGGCTATATGTAGCTGCATTTAAGTTGAGTTTTGATTTGTAAATGAAAGGTAAATTATGAAGTAGTCACTAGCAACAATGAGAGTTTAATCTCAATTCTGATGTTTGTCTCTTCATTTAATTAGAACCAGTTAAAACATTAGGGCAGAGTATCAGCATATACTAGTGTCTCCCATTGTATTACGATCTTCAACAGATGAAATACAAAAGGAAAAAAGTAGAGTTCTCTATCTCTTTCTTTTCAGAGCTGTCACATTTCGTTGTCGGGCATCCTCAGAAACATCAGTAAACCTGTAAAGTTTGGGAGGAATTTCCTGATAAGTTTTTCTATTTTCCATCCTCTTTATGCCTGACTGAAGAAGAGATTCACAGCGTACCACTTTCTGAATTTGTTACAATCCTTGGTGTAAGACAGATTCATTAGAATGTGAATATAGGGTCAAATGTGTGAAAAATATAACAATGGATTAATCTTTTCCATCTTATGCCATTATTTCTTTGTTTTAATGGCTAGCTAGTCCCACTGATGGCAACTAGCCTCACTAGTCTGTGGGGAAGCGGTGACACCAACAGCCCAGATCAAAACAACCTACAGAAGGAGAACAGGAAGATGTTTTTTGCAAGCTCAGCATTAACATTCCCTTGTTTCACAGTCTTGACAAGGTTGGTAACAAGAATCATAGAATCATAGAACGCTAGGGGTTGGAAGGGACCTCTAGAGGTCATCTAGTACAATTCCCCTGCGAAAGCAAGATCACCTAGAGCAGGCCACACGGGAAGCCTGTTCCAGTGCTCCGTCACCCTCACAGTAAAGAAGTTTCTCTTCAGGCTGACATGGAACCTCCTATGTTCTAGCTTGTACCCATTGTTCCTTGTGCTATTACTGGGCACCACAGACAAGAGATTGGCCCTGTCCACTTACTTGATACCCACCCCTCAGATATTTATAGACATTAATATGATCCTCTCTCAGCCTTCTCTTTTCAAGGCTAAACAGTCCAAGTTCTCTCAGCCTTTCCTCACAGAAGAGGTGTTCAAGTCCCTTAATCATCCTCATAGCTCTTCGTCAGACTCTCTCCAGTAGATCCCTGTCTCTCTTGAATTGGGGAGCCCAAAACTGGATACAGTATTTCAGGTGTGGTCTCACCAGGGCATAGTAGAGGGGGAGTAAAGCCTCCCTAGACCAGCTGGACACAGTTTTCTTAATGCACCCCAGGATAACATTTGCCTTCTTGGCCACAAAGGCACATTGCCATCCCATGGAGAACTTATTATCCATTAGAATTCCAAGGTCATTCTCCATAGTGCTGCTTTCCAGCAGGACAAGCTGTAATCTGTACTGGTGCCTGGTGTTATTCTTCCCTAGATGCAGGACCCTACACTTGTCCTTATTGAACTTCATGAAATTCACCTTCATCCAGCTCTCTAGCCTGTCTAGGTCTTGCTAGACAGCAGCACAGACTTCTGGTGTGTCTACCACTCCTCTCAGTTTCATATCATCAGCGAACTTGCTGAGGGTATACTCTATCCCCTCATCCAGGTCATTGATAAAGATACTGAACAAAACTTGATCCAGTACTGATCCCTGGGGAACACCACTGGCCACAGGTGTGCACAATACAAATATGGTATTTTCTAGGTTTTCTAGGCTTTTGCATTTGCACAGGAACTACTTCAATGTGCCTTCCCCCATTTTAATGTGGTATTGAATAGCATGCCATCAAAAAAAAGAATAAAAAAAAAAAAGGGACAAACATTATACAATACAAACCTTAATCATGTAGTTATAAGTTTAAAAAAGGTCTAGATGTCTGGTGCTTTGTCTTTCTCGTTTCACATGGTCCTGCTGCTAAAAAGAAATTCCCTGCTGCATCTCTCCTATAAATGATTCCCTTTGATCAGAATCCAGTGCAAGCAGGGCTTTTTTTTTTTTTTTAAAGTCTTACAGAGGCAATCATTCCATATCACAGCATTGAAACGCTTGACAGCTCAGTGGGGGTGAGAAGAAGAAGCAGGATTATCTAAAAAAGAGAGAAAAAAGAGGAAGCAATTCAAAGTCAGGCTGAAGATGACAGGAGAATCAGGATAGCAGTTGTACAAAATCATACTTGATCTCTGCCAGAGATGTGGTATGTAGGGGTGAATGACAACTTCTAATTAAAATTGAGACTGATTACCATTTAAGAAATGCCACAATTTGTCGAAGACCTGGAGTCAAAGATGAATCGCTTTTATTTGCAGAAAATGCTAATTTAAAGTATATGCATTTTCAGAGAAACATCTGTGGTATGCTTTTTTATAAAATTCACTTCATGATTAAATTCTTTTTTTTTTTTTTGCTAAAACTTTAAAATTGTCTTTTATCCAAGCACTGATTTTACAGTACAGTAAATAAAGAGGAGGAAACACTGAAAACAAAATTTGGAAGAGTCCCTGACTGTAATACAGCATTCCTCATTTGAAATTCCAGGAATGAAGCAGTTTTAAAATACAGTATCTATTGTAGTGTAATAAATTCAGAGATCTGCATCAAGCAACTCAGGAAATTATTTTTCATAGGTTTTTTTGACTGTTTACTTGCATATATGCATGTAAGCTGTATTCATATCCCTTTTCAAAGGACACATGAATACGAGCATTATTCAAACACATCGGCTGACTTGAAAGCACAATTTGAATCTAGTTTCACACTAAGATTAACCAACTTCTGTGCTGTTTTCTCTTGAGAGTTATCTCAATTAATGTCCAAGTTGATATTTTTCAACACAGAAGACAAAATCATTGTCATGTTCTACTGATTGCTTCACAATTCTCAGGCAGGACAAAGCCCTTGGGAAACTACCTAGTACAGGATTTTCTTAGTATGAAGTCTTTGGGGGGCCACATGCTGGTTTGTCACCCATTTCCAGAGTTGATCTCACATGGAAATTTCCAAGAACAAGGAAAAGGTGGGACTGCTTGGATATTGTCATGTTCTCTGCACAAGTTTCCCTGGGCACAGCCTAGGGTGGTGAAAGCAGGCCTGGGCAAAACACACATCAGGGACCACATTAACGGTTACACAGCATGGATGGTCACTAAACACTGGCCCAACACAAGTCTTCGTAGACTTTTTGGGGTATATATGTAATTCTTAAGTCACAACTGGTATCAAAGTGTTATAGAAGATAAATTTAATTCTCCTTACTCCATGCTGTTTTCTACATTTGATTAGCTAGGCTCTTTGTGCTTTTCCTGTGGCTCTAAGAAATGTCCTATCCATCAGATCAACCCTATGCTTGTTACAATAAATATAAGCAGGTTCTAAGCAGGATTGCCACCTAAGTATGGAAATAAACATAAAGACCCATTTTAGAGTAAGTAATATTGGTATACAGAGCAATGCATGGTGTTCCATATGATCAGTCTGAAACTGATGTTTGTTTCCTTCTGTCACAAGAAAGCATCCCATGGATTTCAATGAGATTTGGACCACTATTTCTTTCACTATTTCATTGGACAACTCCTTGAACTATTTTGGCTGTTTAGCAGGACAGATATAGCACAGACAGAGACTGAGACACTGAACCAAAAGTGATGTGGGACACACGAAGACTGAAGTGACAACAACTCAACAGACTTACATTTCATAAGATTGGGTATTTTGGCTTTGAGAGGAAATCAATTATTTAAGAGACTTTTTTTTTTGGTTTAGAAAATGTTTTAATTTCTCTGATTAAAAAAGTATCAGCATGTATGTCTCCATGGCATTTTTTATATCTAAATATCTAAAACATAGTGCTTAGCAGTTTTAATAAATTTAGTATCTTAAAATACAGTCGCATGGATAAATATTTTCCAAACACATTCCTTCACTTCCAGAATTCAATTGACTTATTACACTTAAAGGTAAATCTGAATTCTGAGATGTTAATTATCACATTTTCACACTACACGGAATTATTCTATACCTCTAGGCTATTGCTAGATGATCTTATTTTTAAAAACGTGGAAGTGGAGAGTAAAGATTTTGCATGTTTCCACATGTCATTGTTTATGCCTATGGTTAGCTTTACAAAGCAGAAAGTGAAATTGTACATTTCTTTTGCAACTCTTTATACTCTTTCCCTATGTAAACTACATCTTAGAGAACAAGCATATAACTATCAAAGTGAAATTTTAAATCTGCATTCCTGTTCTTTTTCTGAAATTATACATCATTGTGAGTTGCAACTAAGTTGCATATGCAAACACCATCTCTCCCTGTGAGAATGAAGAAATACAATATGAAGGTAAAATTAACTGTTAATACAAATACAGTTCTTCCCAATGCTCTTTCCATATGGCCTAGAAAGCACGACCTTGAAACAGTTAAAGTAAGGCCTCTACTGTATTGGTATATTTCAGAACAGTGACAGTAAGAGATCTTGAGCACTGTTCTTCCTTCACCAAGAAGATCTCTACTGCACTACATTATCCATGATGCTGAAATTCATTATAAGGAAAAAAAGGTTTAGAAAACTGCCCAAAATAAAATAAAAATCTAGTCAGGAAAACAATATGCATTTTCTTGTGTGGCTTCCATTGCAGTCAATGCTGGAAAATAAGCAAAATAAGTTTGGGAATTCCTGGAAGACAGAAGAGAATCACCAAACCCATTCCTTGTGTTTCAGGGTCATATAATCTTATGTTAAAATTCCTCTTGGAAGGATTTGTACTTTGGAGAGAGATCAAATAGTATGTGTTTGGATACCCATTTGCTTTTGTGCCAACATTGGTCTGGATTTATCTTACTATATTTAGGGATCTCACCAAAGTGTCTCAGTTAACAGCTAGGTCATTGTTGGCTCTCTGTTCCAGAATTCAGATGGGATTAATCACCCTCTGGGAATGCCTACCTCTATTCTGTACTCTCTGAGTTTCTTAGGTAGCAGAAAATATCTTTGAACAATTTTATTTAGCAGTAGATTTTCTTACTTCCTACTTACACACTGGTGTGCACTCAGGAACAACAAATATTTGTCTTTATTAACTCTCAGTTATTTTGCTAGGTTAAATCAAATTCTTCCAACTTCATTCCATATATAAGTTGATAACAGCATCATTTCCTGCGCCTATTTCAGTTTGAGTTCCCCTTTCTCAGATATGGGTGACTAGAAGAGTATACAGTCTTCTAAATTAGTGCTCACCAGGGCCTTATATAACAGTCCTAATATTTCCCACTCTCTCTGTATCCATATCTTTATATAGCAATGGCTTGCTGGTTTTGGACTTATTATGAGATAATGTTATTTTTGGAATTATAGAATTTCCACAGGAATCTCTTTCACACAGCATAAAAAATTGACTTAAGTTCACTCCAAATTTGAAACTGCCTGTGTTCATGATTTTACAGCTCTCAAGTACTGGCCTAGATTTAACTTGAACATATAAAAAACATACTGTAAGTGAAACCTACAGAGAAGAGAGGACAAGAAATACTTTGTATTCTTAACTGATAGCTCTACTAATTCAACCGGAATCCCAACCACTAAGTGAAGTTGTATCCTTTTAAATTTTATCACCCATACAGAAATTTCTGTGGATGAGTTAAGATACCAAACCCCCCTCACATAGTCCCCCGTTTACAGCAAATCTATTCAGGTGCCATTGGTTAGTCCCATATTTTTAACTTTACTAAGCAGTTCTGGTTATGTTGATGATGATGCACACAAATACAGGGCCAATAGACCCAGATTTTAATTAATGTAAGGACTTTTGGTCTCTCTGCACAAAAAACATCAGTTCCTAGTAGTCCCAACAGAGATGATTCTGAAAGCACATAGGGACAAATTCTGCTCAGTACCTTGATGTAAGTTTTAGAGAAGACCTGCCCTTTGAAGAGGACATGTTGTTTAGCTTATTGTTTAGCATTAGATTTGTTCTAATACTTTAATGCTTCAATCAAAGACCGAAAGACATCACTGTGGAAGAAGACATTATTTTAAAAAATAATGAATGTATTTCTGGATACATATCGAAAAGATTATTTTTAAAAGGATAATATTCTGTAAAAGCTGTAAAGTATTCACTCTTCCAAGAATTACATGCTTCTTTTAGGCTTTCTCTGTATCATACATTTAAATAAGATATGTAAAGCTGACATTTTATGTTATCTTTCTATAAAATAGGTCAAACTCATAAACCAATCTGAATGCAGATGATAACAATATACAACTTTGGTTCAGAGAACATATACTCATAAATCCAAGCGTCTTTTAAGTTCAATCCCTTATACCTGTCATAGCCTTTTTCTGTCCTCTCAGGATAGAAGTTTCTCCTCAGTTCTATGAAAATGAGAGTTACTGGGAAACACAGTTTAGATAGTTACCATAGCAAGAAGCTGGAAATTGTCAGTGCAAATGTTATTTGCCTTATGCCAGGTAAGCTGAAAACTATAGGCAAACTCCCTTCTGTAGTGTTGTATCAAACTGTCCCCACATCAGAAACAGAGAACTCATCAGATACACTTGTTGATGAGCAGTGCCTTCAGTGGGCAATCATTTGTGTATCATTTAGATAAGTTACAAGTTTCAGTTTCATACAACAGTGCCAGTCTATTTCAGATTTCTTGAACACGCTCTTCTGGCTAGTCTCACAGTTTTGTTCCTTGATTTCTCACTGATGGAGAGGATCCTTGATGGAAGGAAGGACACAGCGAACCATGCAGCCCACAGCCAGACTTGAAAATGGGCAACATGAGTTGGTGGAGCCTGATGAGACGGCTGCATCAACTACAGATATCCTTGGAGGAAGCCATATGTGAACCCATTACACAGACATAACTCATGTCCAGCCCATCTGATTAGCAGCTGGCTGACTCAAACACTGCTGTATCAGAAAGAAAAACCTCCAAAACAGCATATGAATCATTAGCCATCTCTCAATGTCACTGTCAGTGGCTACCATGATCCATTTTCATCAGTAACATTTTGCAAGCAAGTTAAACATGAACAAGAAATATCCTCCATTGATATTCTCCATTGGCCTAGGTAATACTTCACATTTGAAGAAGTCCTGAAGAGGTCCACCAAGAGATGAGGTTAAGTAATAGCTAAATATCCCAAACTGTGATGGGGAAATACCCAGAACGTCATGAAGAAATATTATGGTTCTAAATGCAAAAGTCTTTTCTACTTCTGATTCATAACTACTCTGAGAATCTCCTTTAGTTCAAGTGCTCAGGACACTAGCAAAGAACTTCAGTTGTTGTAAACCAAAGTAGCTGGAAAAAAGAACAATTTGTAGCATATTCTCAATATGTGCAAGGCAAGCAGAAAGGTTTTCAGTGAGACATCCAGCTGGTAAAACATGGAGTGTCCCCTGTAGTCTGCATTCCCAGCTGGTGTAAATCAAGCACTGTTGTTAGCAGAGTTGCATCAGTTTCTGCCAGATGAGAGTCTGATACAGACTTAAATAATGCAGTGTTGATTTTCACTAGCTGATGACTTCCAACTACAGATTTTCAGATCATGAGACGTTAGAGTATTTCTAACTATTATTACTATTATTATTATTATTATTATTATTATGGCCAAACTGCACTTCATTATGTTCTCCACTGCTGTTGTGTTTATTAAAAGTAGATTGAAATTTTTGTGGGGTCTGTTTTCACGCGGGCCTTCAAGCTTCAAAAAGGATCTCATATAAATGAAAAAATAGGTGATGATATTATTTTCTTTAAATTAGGAAACCAAGTTAATGAATGGTTATAACGAATTTTGACATGTGCAGATAGAATGCAGGTACGACCAGAATGTATCTACTTTCCCAAGCATGGTCTAACCCTATAACTTGTAATTATTCCAACATGTACATTGTTAAACCCACATGTTTTATTTTTTGTCCATTTTTATGTTTTATAAATATTCTAACAGGCCATTCTAACTTTAGGGATCTAATTGACTATATCAGGGAACTGTATACAGGTGAGAAAGTAACAGTTACAGCAAATACAGGATACATATGTTTATAGAGAAAAATAGAGAAAGAGACAGATCTTTAAAGAGGGTTTAACTCATACTATATTTTATGACTATTTTAGAGAAGTTGAAACACTTTGTCTTGGAGTGATTTTTGTCTTGGAGTTTATCCTATGTCGTCAGCCCATGCCCAGAAAAATGAATTTTATGCCTTCCTATGTCTTTAAACTGAGTCTGAGAAGGGAGAGGAGAAGTTCTGGGTTTTTTTTCCTCTCCCTCAAGGTTACGG
>VWZK01012382.1:11865-58785 GCA_013396935.1 Baryphthengus martii
GTTTTTTTTTTGTTTTGTTTTGTTGCCTTGTTAAATAAAATAGTTTTCCCCCTTCACTTTCCTCCGGGGACATTTTCTTTCCCGAACCTGGTGGGGGGAGGGGCCTGCCTTCCATCAGGGGATATTTTCTCCTCTGAATTCGTCTCAAACCGGGACACACTTCAACTAGAGATTTACTCTGTAAGGTACTTGATTTTAACAAATATGTTTAAGAACAGAATGACAAGTAAACAATTGTTTAAAATCCACCAAATATATTCAGATTAGTATTCTGTTAATAGCATTGGCTAAAGGAATAAGACAAAAGAGAAGCCAGGAATGCATGTCTTGAGAGAATATGAGTACAATATTAATTTATGAAGAAAGCAAAACTAGATTTTATTATATCAATGAGAGAAATCCATAGATTTAAAAATGGTCCATGTATTCCAGCATCATGAGCAATGGATTTTGATTCTAAATACAATCTGGAGTTCTTCATGGGGAAAAAAAGTACCCCTTTTCCCCTTTAACATTGTACTAAAACCAAGGAAACTTACCCTTGCCAAACTGATTACAGCCTTAATACAGTCAGTATCAATAGTTACATTCCTGATCAAAGTAGTATGGAGTTAGGCAAAGATCAGATGATAATGAATATGATTAAAGCTAATATCCTTGAGCTGACAAATAGTTTTTAGGAAATCCCAGAACTACAATGCCATTGGTATCTGTATATATGAATAGATAAAGGATAGATAGATGTTCTCATTTTTCTGTACTTCTCTGAAACATTCCATTTCCTATGAACCACAGCATATTAAAATCTCACCTATAAGAGATGTTTCAAAGGAATGTAACAGAACAGCATTTCCTAAAAAAAATTCATGAAAAGCAATGAGAAACTGCACTTCCATTACTGCCTGTCTGTAATCCTGAATGACCTGCTGTCTTTCTAGCCTTAGTTAGAATGCATATACAGCTACATGTTCAGAGGTCATGGATTTAAGCATTATCTACACAGTGGGACCTGTCTTTCATCGTATATGATGAAACCATCACTGCTTCTGTAACTCAAAGCTTAACTCTATTCAACTCATGGGTGAAGTTGAAGTAGAACTAGAGTGAAAGGTGCTGTGCTTTTTGTCAACAAAATACTGTGATACAATCTCTAGGTTAACTCACCAACTAGCATTCACAAACGTGACTTCCTACCAAAATCAGCTGATTAGAAGATGTTGTTCTATCTCACCAAATAAGGCCTTGGGTTTTCATACATTTATACAATATACTTTGCAGTATAGAAATATAACCAAGAAGGAAACCTTCCAGACTGATCTGGTCCAGAGCACTGAAACATGGTATTTCAGGAGCACTAAACATAATGAAAACACTACAGCATGTTCTTGACACAGTACCCTGCTTGTCGAAATCTATCAGATTAGATTCATGGTCTTCATCCTTATCTTCAAGGCCCACAACATCCCAGAGGTACCAAACACCAAGTACTAAGTATTCTTGCATACATACTTATAAACAAAACACAAAACAAATCTTTGTTTGCAGGCTGATTATGAGAGAAAGGTGGTGAATATAGCCAATTTATTTAATGATATCTTTACAAGCAGCCAGATAGTCTGCTGAACACTATAGAGCCTATATAAAACAAATGACATTTACTATCAGACTGGCTTCAAAAGCACTTGAAAAGAATATGATCCCTTAAGGTTTCCTTACAAACATGATAATAGCAGGACATCTTGTTATATTCCCACGCTCTTCTCTTGCAAACATTACTTAGTAATTCTTGAGAGAAATAGAGAAAATAAACCCAAGATTAGAATTTGACTGCCATTGATGGTAGAGTACAACCGTGTTTTCCTAAGATGCTTTAAAAATGTAAGAAAAAGGAAAATCTGTAGTACAATAATTAATGTAACAACTGTTAAAGGAAGCATGGAGTAATTAATGAGACAGCAAAGAGATTCCATCATGGAAAAGGACAATAATGGCTACATCTGTTCTACACAAACAATGTCATAAAATAACCTACTGAAGCTTGAAGTTCCTGAATTTGGTTTATTTCTTTGTGCCTTTTTTTTTTTTTCATATAGAGTGTCATTTATAGGAAGTCACACATTCAATACTGTTTCATAAAAATTTCCTGCAATGCAACACTTTTATTTTCAAGCGTGGCTTGTACTAGGGCACACAAGGTAACAATGAAGAAGATTCTACATTATTTCTTAATCAAAGCTTTAATAAGCCTAATGCAGCTATTTTTTCTTTGAAAAAGAGCTGTCTACAACTCAGCACCTAGGGGGTCCTGTTGAAAAATAGATTAGAAATGAAGATGTAAATCAAAATCAAAGAAATATAAGAGCATCCATGAATAATAATTAAAAGGATATTACATCTGGGATGTTAGAATCTCTTCTCACAGGTGAAATTAATAGGCTGGATACCTTCTACAGTTAACAGAGAGAGGTACTGCCTTTACAGATTAGGAATATTTGTCATCTCTGTGGAGGCCTCTGTTCTGTTGACATATGGAGTGTATATACTCAATGGGCAGCATCCCTATCTCTAAGGTTCAAGCACTTACCTTTCAGTGAGGCACTAACAAAGGTAGGCAGATAATTTAGGATTGACTCAATTCTACCATCAACTGGTAGAGAAATAGTAGCTCACACTGACAATAGCTCATTTTGGCCACATGGTAAAATAAACTCTATGGCCCCCAGAACCAGCTTGGTTTATATAGGTGTTTATGCCTTGAGTGTATGTATGTATGCCATTTTAAAAATCCAAACTAAGATCTGATGGAAGTTATGGTTAGGAAAATAATAGCAGTAGGTACAATTTATTATGATAGGATCATACTTCAGGGTGTAGGTGTAAATCTATCCTTTACTGACAGATAGTTCTTCCTCAATTTCTCATCCACCACTATAAAGTCACTGTCTGAAGCCGGATCCAAGAGAAACTCTTACCATCATTTCTCCGTAGCATTAGGATAGAAGATACATGAAAGCATAAAGATTTCAACCAGTAGTTACCAAACTATATGTCAATGGGCTGTGGTGAAATGTTAGCATTGATCACAGACATCAATGCAACTTCAGCATCAAACGTGTTTGAAAACACTTTAAAGGATATGTACATTTAACTAACATACTTATAGTGATTTATCACGGACTTCAACAGGACAACTATGTTCTCAGCTTCTGTGATACCTCAAATGAGAACCAAGTGACAGCAAATTCATGTCACTTTCATACAACTAGATGATTATATATAAAACTTTAATTAGTGCTAAGCTGTTTGAAGATCTTACCCAAAATTAAAGCAGCAAAAGTCTTTCTCCAGTTGTATTTCTGTTATCCTAAGCAGATTTCTATTTCAGAGATGGGTAGCTCTGTTGGCTTTAGGAGCTGCATGATGAATGTTTCACATAGCTGAGTGTCACAAAGCCATAAATACCACATAACCATGGAGGTGAAACATAATGTGGATTAGGAGCTCTTCACAAATGGGAAATAACTACACATCCACAGGGACCCTGGCATACAAATTATAGGACAGGGACAGTGTAGACATGTATGATGGAGTAAGACAGCCATGCTAGTCCAAAGAAGCCCTAATTACTCCCTTCTCACAGCCAGACAGCCCACTGTACCTACTGCCCTGACAGCACATGTGACATAGCTTTTGAGATCTAATCGTAGGTTTCTGTGTTGCTCAAAAGCCATAGCTTGATCACTGTTTTTTCTTTCTTTTTTTTATTTTTTCTTCCCCCTCCCCTTCTTAATGCAGAAAGATCTACTGAATATGCAGACATTCTGCCTTGTAGCTTGACAATGTATCAGCAGTAACAGTATAACTTATGATCTGCCCCAAGGTGTGATGGTTCACCCATTTTTGTAGTCTGAGGGTCTCTATTAGCACCAGGATGTGACAATGATTAGGAGATCAAAGCCCAGTACTGTAAAAGAAAATCCTTCTCTTGTACTGCCAAAGGTAACAGGTATGGAATTATCATGCATATTTTTTGTCATCCTGATGATTTCCCCCTGTAAATAATTATATTTCCTGTTCACTTATTCACATCTTTTAAAAATTCATTGTTTTATTATTATCTTTGAATTTATTTGAAGGCATTGTGCCCTCTCATGAGCTCACATGCTAATAGAGATTCTGTTTACCATTTGCAATAATAATCATATTTTCAGTCTTCCATCTTTATTGCAGAGCCTGCTTTGTCTATCGGATTATACATAAAATTTTCTTCTAGATTCTCTGCTAAGAAACTATGGTATGATGAAACTAATGTTTATGAAAAAGTAATTTACACTCTTTGTGTTAGGGAAAGGCAGTCACACTAAGTAATACGCATTTTAGGGGATTTATTAGATATCAGGAATGTTATTCATTGTTAAGAACTCCCCACTGATGAGGTGTGAAATATTGTTTTGTATCATTTAAGGAATGCTGGTACCTGGGACTGGGATCTCATTTCTGCTGTATCTACCATCATTTAAATTACAGTGAAGAAAGGAAGTGATGGCTGACGTGGACGAATGGTACCAGGCGATGAGTGGTTTATTATGATAATGCCAGAGTTTTGGCTTGACTGTGATGTTTTCTGCTGAAAAGTAGTAGGCATTAATGTAGTTATCTATCTGCTACATTCAGTGAGACTGGCAGCATATTTTTTGTGCTTCTTTCAATCCAAGGAGTCTCCATCTCCGTTTCACTTAGACCTACCAATGTATTCTGACTAACACTTCTGTGGTTAACTGGTTATACAGAGAGCAAAAATGATGAAATTGAGCTGAAAATTCTTCTTCTTTTCATATGAATTGTATATTTCTATGAAATAACATAGAGGATTGAAAGGTGCTCTTCTGCCTGTCCCTGAACTGGTAATAAGTGCTGGAAAGCTTGTTACCAGGTTTTGTCATTTGCCGGCCTGTGGGAATGTGTCTTCTTTGCTGTAGCTCTTACAGGAAATCTAGATAGGCTTTGGTTATTTAGGCTGTTTTTATGGGGGGTGTGTGTGATGGTTGGAAATTTCCATTGATGTTTAAGATACAAAAGCACAAATATTTCACATAGATAGTATCTTGCTAATGCTGATATTGTAGGAACCATGGCCCCAAACATAGTATAAGTAATTTTTCTTTATCTCCTAGATTTTTTTTCAGGATATGGAAGCGTGAAGAGATTTACTCTCCAGATATAAACTAACTCTGTTTCTAAAAGAACAATTCTTCTTATTTTTTCCAAAGTGAGACAAAAGAAACTAAAGAATGGAAAAAGGAATAGGAAGCTAACAGATCATTGCCAGAGTCAGAAGAGTCACTAAAGGGGTGTATAAAGAAGTCAAAATATATGATTTATGTGTCATCTTGAAATTTATGATGTGCCTACATCTACCCACATGCACAGGAATATGCAATAGCTGTATGCTTGCTTTCAGAATTGCCTTTGGTTAACATTTCCAAGCTTGTTTTGAGACATACAGCCACTAATACTGGCTACAACAAGCAAGATGTGACCGTTGGTCTTGATGGAAATGCTAACAGTTCCTATCTCTGTGATAGGCTTCATGAATGTTTAGAGGGCGTCTATTTTCTCCCCTTCCTACCCTAACATATACCTTTCGCATGTCCTGCCAAATAAAATCTCAGCTCAATCTCCTCACTTATTTCCACCTTCTAACTACTCTGGTGTATTGGGTTTGCATGGCAAGGATTTAGTAGCAGGGCGGCTTTGGGGTAGCGTCTGTGAGAAGCTGTTAGAAGCTTCCATTGTGTATGATAGAGTCAATGTCAGCTGGTTCCTAGGCAGACCTGCAACAGGTCAAGGCCAAGCCAATCAATGATGGTGATAGTTTCTTGGGAAAACAGATATAAGAAGGGGAAAAAAAAAACCTGCTGCAGAACAAATAACAGTCAGAGAGAGGAGTGAGAATATGTGAGAGAAACAACTGCAGATACCAAGGTCTGTGAAGAACAAGGTGGAAGAAGTTCTTCAGGCACCGGAGCAGAGGTTGCCCTGCAACCCATGGTGAGGAAGACAGTGATCAGGCTGTCCACCTGCAGTCCATGAAGGTCCATGCTGGAGCAGATATCCACATGCAGCCCATGTGGAACCCCACGCCAGAGCAGGTGGATGTGCCTGAAGAAGGCTGGTACCCTGTTGGAAGTCTGCATTGGAGCAGGCACCTAGCAGGATCTGTGGACATGTGGATAGAGAGGAGCCCACGTTGGAGAAGGTTTTCTGGCAGGACTGGTGACCCCTTGGGGGACCCATGCTGGAGCAGTCTTTTCCTAAAGAACATCCCATGGCAAGAATCCTTGCAGCCCATGGGAAGGACCAACATTGGAGAAGCTCATGGAAGACTGTCTCCAGTGGGAGAGACCTCACCCTGGAGCAGTGGACAAATGTAAGGAGTCCTTCCCCTGAGGAAGAAGAAGCATCCGAGACAACATATGATGGAACAGAATATAATGCCCATGCCCTGTTCCCCTGTGCCACTTGGTAGGGAGGAGGTAGAGAAAAATGGAAGTATAGTTAAGCCCAGGAAGAAAGAAAGGGTGAGGTGTAGATGTTTTAAGATTTAGTTTTTATTTTCTCATTTTCTTACTCAGATTTGATTAGCAATAAACTGATTTTCCCAAGTCCCTTTTGTCCATGACAATAATTGCTGTTGAATGAGTGTCTTTGGTGGGCACCTGGCACCCAACCAGGGTCAATCCATCACACTTGGTTGGTTTGCACCACTCTCCTTCCATTGGGATGTCAACACACTTTCCTCAACCCTAAACCTAGTAGAAGTCGAGATATCAAGAAAAGTGAGCTAACAGGAAGGCGAGAGGTGGTATAAATCAAAGCACAGATGATACAACTTCTGACCACTCAAACAACAGTGACTCTGACTCCCTTCCACTCACTTGTCAACAGAATGAGGTTAGTCAGTCTGTAAGAACCCGTGTTGATGATTCCACCTGCAGCTCACTTAAGAATTTGCACAACCTGCAGGATATGAAGCATCATATACTCTTAGGCAGAACAGGGGGATGGTTTTTCACAAATGAGAGGGAATTTTTGGAACTCACTCAAATGTCTATCTTTCCTTAATTAGAAAGAAAAGACATCTAAAACAGAGAAATTTGTTCTGCAAGGGACAGCAGTCAGCACTGAAAGCCTTGGTTCAGCCCCTAGGAATGGCTAGGGGAGTACAATAATCCTGAGGTGTTACTGTGTAAAATGAACTGAAGAAAGCAAAGGATGCTTTTACTCTAATTTATGACCAATATCTAGCTGCAGAGAGCTTAATTCAACCTAAATTCTGCCTAAGCCTTGGTGCCTCTGGTTGGCTCTAGGCTTTCAGGGGAAGTCAGCCAATAGGAAATGCTAGATTCAGAGATTTAAGTGGAATTGAAGCTCGACTGGCTAAAGTATGTTTTTCAGAGATTAGTTTTTCCTTGATAATAAGATAACTTTTAAAATATATCTTCTTGAGCATTTAGAATATTTCTTAAGTTTTCTCTATGGCAAACTCAAAAATATTTTCAGTCCTTTTTATTTATTATAAAAGTCAGACAATACCAGTAATAATGACAAAGCCATATAATTCATTCGTATGTGTTTTGAAGTACAGTATCTTCAATTAACAGAAAGGAAGGGATTAGATTGTTTTTGATTTAATTTCTAATAACACTTCAATGTGTAATAGAAACTACCAGGTGATTTATATGAATTTACAACCAGGATGCTGAAAAACCCTGGTCAACAGTAAATAATTAAATGCCCTTTTTAATGTACACAATCGCGAGGTATCTTGACTCTGGGAGTCTACTAAATGCTTGGTTTCGGCTTGTCCAGTGTATTGTAGTTTTATACATCTCTAAAATGTATTCCCCCCTCCAGTATCATCATGATCCCACGATCATTTTA
The DNA here is from genome assembly GCA_013396935.1 of Baryphthengus martii. NCBI lineage: Eukaryota > Metazoa > Chordata > Aves > Coraciiformes > Momotidae > Baryphthengus > Baryphthengus martii. The sequence continues at coordinate 19,810 of VWZK01012382.1, forward strand.
ATTTAATGGAAAGTAGAGCTGTGAAGGATTTGTAGATGACATTTTGACTGCAAATTTTGTGAAGTCAAACGTCAAAAAACTTTGGGAATTCATCCAGATGTCATTAAATTTTTGAGAAGAAACACATTAAAGGCTCAGACTGTGTGTTTATCAACAGCGGAGCCTCCAAAGACATTCATCTTTCATTTGTGGATCTCACAATAGTAGAGTTAGAGTGAAAATGTAGGAAATAGTTTACCTAGAATTGGGATTATTTCTTGAGCCAAAAAGGACAATTTCATTAGTAATTGCCTGTCTATTGTAATTACTCATACTTAAAGAGTTGGAAAAAGATTTATTAACAGTTATGTGGATACTCCACTTGGAGCTGGAAAGCCACTACAACACTCTTTTCCCAGGCATCCACAGAGGAGTGGATACCCACAGTGTGTCTAGGGAAAGCCTGCTTGACTACTGTGTCACCACAAACCATGAAGAGAAAACACAGATGCTGAAGCTCCTGAATACGATACTGACTCTCCCAGGAGAGATTAGACCATGACTTTGTACGAGCATGCTCTAATCCCAATGGGATAATATAGGACCTCTTTTTTAATTTTTATTTTTCCATAAATATTACAACCCTAAATAATGATGAATGAATCACAGGAAGGTGGCCACAGATGAAACCTTGGAGCAAAGATATTCATCTTTTACTAGAGAATCTCAATCTCTGTGTCATTGCTGTGCGAATCTCGGTATGGGTCATGCATGACTCTGGACTTTAGTCCAGGCTATTTTTCCATTATTAATCCATGATCCAGATCTTCCTGCATTTTACTCACTTTATAAAAGCTTTAGGTCTTTCACAGGCTTTGCAGTATACAATAGAATCAGAGGTAGGTGAACAGGAAGATGGGTAACAAAATTGTGCCCAGACAACTGATTTCAGGACAGTATTTACTGTATATGAATAAATGCCTTCTCTGAGTAGTCATTTCTAACAGTAATCCTTTGCAAGTTACCCAGTCAGTCTCAAGTGAATGCGTGAAGTACCACTGCGTTATGAATTGGCAATTATACTTCCAAAAAGATTCCAAAAGAGGTGCTTATCTGATGCATTCCAGCATAAGGGGCTTTTTGGACACTACTAGGCCACCTAGAGCACTTCAAAAAGAAGTCAGAAGTCTAAGACAAGCATTAGTCGAGTGTTCTGCAATATTGAATAAGTCTTGGTGCTTGATGTAAGACAAATATTTGAAAAATCCCTTTGTTAAGATCAACATTATCTTTCTTTCTTTTAGGTATGAGAAAATTTTGTAGCTAGAGACTAATCTCCCTGGATTGTGAGGCAGCGTCATATACATCTGTTCTTCTTCACATGAAGAACTAACCAAATATTTGCTGTCCTTTTTGAGGACTATGAATTACTCCCTGTTTACTGGTGAGTTTGTCAGTAAGATCAATTACTAGAGTACAGTCGCATTTCAGTGTAACTTCCAATGGTAGTCTTTAATGTAAAATAGTAAATTTGCTGATGAGTAATTTTTCCTTCCAAAGAGGTTTAATTATTTAGCCTTCCCATTCGCTTTGATTGATGTATATTCCTTTTATTGTCTACCGTGACAATGAAGAAATTCAGGATAGGATGTGAATAAAAACTCTTTGTTCCCTCAGGTATATAACTTTTCTCTTAAGTTTTCTTTGAAGTAGCTGAAGCAGCAGCAGGAGTCTGCTGAACTACTTAAGCCAATTGTAGAAGTATTTTATTAATAAGTATAATTTCATTGAATTGTGGGGAATATATGCTAAATTGACATGGAATTCTCTATCCTTTGTCTAGAGTTGTTTTAAACTGCCTGTATTGATCATGACATTATATGCCATAAACCTTAAAATAGGCAGAGTAACAGATAAACTGTCACTGTTGCGTTAGTTGGTGAAAAATTCAGCTGAGCAGGGCTGAGATGATTCTTCCTCTTCAGGATGGCCTCCATTTTCCGAGACTTCTCTCTTAACTCCAGATCCAGCTTTCTTTTGAACAAAACACTTCAGTGTGTGTGATGTTCTGTCAGCATTTTAGAAACTTGAGATGATCAGTTAAATCATAATGCAGGAGTTTCCTCTCTCCCAGAGTATACAGAATGCCAAGTCTTATATCTTGCGTGATGAAACACATCGATGTCTTCTCTGGTTGAGCTAGTGGGAAATGAGTCATGGGCACTTTCAAATGGTCAGTGAAGCAAACAAAAAACAAGCAACAACTTCTTAAATGAAAATGACAACTTTCAGTTTTCATCATTCTGATACTGCATATCAGGTCATTTAAGATTTCTATCCACGGTAGTGCCAGGAGCAATAACACCTGGAAGATGTCACTAAGCATGGTGTCTGCACCGTTTGCATTTATTGGCATCACAGATGTAAGCCGTTCCAGACTTAGTTCTGCCCTTTCTATTTCTAGGCAGGACATGTCATGTTTCATGTAATTCCACAAATAGGAATCATTCAGCTGAGATCTTAAACCCTAAATCCAACCATCTCAGCATGATAGGATGAGGTAAGAGCTTTCTCAGCTTTAGTTTTCATGGTTAAAGTGAGATAATAGATGAGGTTTTGTGGTCAGGTACAGATGCAAGGAAGTGGGTTTTATTTCACATGATACTGGTTGTGCTCAATTTATCCTGAAACACTTTGCAGTGTCACACTTTTGTGCGGTGCAATGCTGAATGCGAAGACGAATATGGCAACCCAGTAAAGGCTGGTAATTACTGTTTAGCTGTAGAAATGTCTGAATTATGCTCAATGCTAAACGGATTAGTTTCTCAAGCACAGTCAGAGCTCTAAAGCAGCTGAATCTTCTCTTTTTCAAGTATTCCTTTTGCCTACTTGAGCTCTGGGGCCATAAATGGCACTTACCAAAGGACAATGAAGGGCAGAGTGATATATGTTAGTTGTCCAAGCAATGGAATACATAGAAAAATCCATTAAACCCTGTCACCTTGTGGCATTATGTGCCAAGAGACTGTTGCCAACCCAAGAAAGTAAAATAATCATTAAATGATCAGTTTTCCCTGCCTAGCTCTTCTTTCATAGGTTTTAAATTACTCCCTACCTCACAAAAAGTTGCAAAGGGAATTTTCCTGAAGAGCTATTTCTGTATAAGGAATTTAGAGAAAGTAATTAGTTTCTCAAATGTTTTAACTCCCCTTTGACTCATAACTTGGCATTAACAAAAAAAGCTAATGCGGAGTTGTTTAAGCTATTCAGAGTTGTTTATGCTATTGCACTAAGAGATTTGCCTATATCAAAAATTGTGTGTCTAACAGGAATAGGGACGTGATCATGTCCCTGTACTTGGCACTGGTGAGGCCACACCTTGAGCACTGTGTTCCGTTTTTGGCACCACAGTATAAGAAAGACATTAAGATGCTGGAATGGGTCCAGAGAAAGAGCAGCGAAGCTGGTGAGGGGAGAAAATGTCTTATGAGGTGTGGCTGAAGGAGCTGGGGTTGTGTAGTCTGGAGGAGAGGATGCTGAGGGGAGACCTCATTGCTCTCTAAAACTACCTGAAAGGAGGTTGCAATGAGGTGGGTGTTGGTCTCTTCTCCCAAGTAACTAGAGATACGATAAGAGGAAATGGGCTTAAGTTGCAACAAAGGAAGTGTAGATTGGATATAAGGAAAAACTTCTGTACTGAAAGAGTGGTAATGCATTGGAACAGACTGCCCAGGGAGGTAGTGGAGTTACCATCCCTGGAGGTGTTAAAAACATGTGTAGATCTGGCATTTCAAGACATGGCTTAGTGGTCATGACAAAGTTGAGTAGACAGTTGGACTTGATGATCTTGGAGGTCTTTTCTAACTTTAATGATTCTATGACTGTTGTCTGAAAAAAATGGATTCATCATCCCATGTGCAGTAGGTATAATTCTCACACGGTCGGGAAAGGCATCGCTTATTTATTTCAGAGTTGCACAAGCCTGAGTGCTTGGTGATTTTCCATAAATCAGGCACACCAAAGGAGACTGTGCTATATTCATACACAAAGCTTATAAAGTTAGTAAATTCCAAGCCCACCCTCTTTACAATGATTGATTAGTAACTTACATACAGTTATAATACTGCTGACTCCATACTTTCAATATTACACACGCTCAGGGGAAGGGTCTTCACCTCGGCAGGGGTCTTTTTGACCTATGTGTGTTATTTCTAATATTATAATGAAGCTAGTTCGCTTAAGGACAGCACTAATTGTTTAGCTGATGGTACAAAACTACATGAAAAGAATATAATCTCTAAGTCTGTGTGGTTTACATGTTTTACAGGATGATTTTTTTCTTCAAAAATGGACAATTTCTGATTAAAAGTTCCCAAACTAATTATGTTGACAACTTCAAAGATAGTCACCTTGTTATATACACTAATCATTATCAAAAGGCCTAGCTAAATTTGTAAGCAATCTTTCACAAATCTTTCAGCTCCTTCTTTCTTTGCCTCCCTGTTTGCTTGGGCAGACAACAATATTCCTCATTAAAACTGAAAAATTTCAGTTGAGAGGTTGATTCTTGATGAATTTCTCCTTTTGACAAAAATCTATTTTTTTTTCCCAAAATTTCCTTTTAAACATTTTCACATGCAATATTTTTCTTTTTCTGCTTCAAATTACTTTTTTCTCTCAAATACATGGTTTGCTATGGAACTAAAAATACTTTATAAAAAGCTCAAGTAAAATAAAATATTTAGTATTGTAAAAAACCCCACCCAATTAATAATGCAGACTGGAGGGAGGGGTTAAGCTGCTAGAATTGCAACTTTTTGAGATATCTACTTTCTTTTTGTGTGCTGAAAAAATGTCTTCCCACCTCTGCTGATTTGGAAATGAACTCATATGAACAAAGGTACAGAGAACATCTCAAAAACTGGAATCTGCAAACAGTTTGTACCGCAAGAAATGTTCCTAATGCACTAAAAATGCCATCTGAGTCCTAGTGTGCTGCTTTCATTTCTTTATGTGTCAGAACTCAGCCAGTCTCTAAGATGCTGACAGACTACTTGGTAAGACTAATATATAATGATGCTTATTAAAAGTGTGTCTTTGACACCAGATTGAGTTCTAAGGCTGTATTTGAAGTGTCCAGTCTCTTTTTATAGATGAGAGTAAGCTAGACAATTCTGTACAGTCTCCACTGGAGTTTTATAATGAAGGCTATTGACGTGGAGCTACAGAAGAGTTGTTTTCCCTCTGAGACAATAGATGTGTGGTTGCAATAGTCTGTACCCAGACCCATAACACAGTGCCAGGTCTTTGACATTCACTCCCATTTCACAGGCTGGAAGAAACACCAAAGAACTGAATTTCCCACAGAGATGAAATCTAACTGAAGTATGTCACATGCTCTTGTGTGGACAACTCTCCCCGCTGTCATCTCTCAACAAAACATCTTCCAGGAGAAAGATACAGTCTAAGTGGCATTCTTTATTCTCTTTAGATGTCACATAAAAATGAAGTCAGATAAAGGATTGTAAAGAAAACTTCTGGTTTTAGGAAGAAATTGCTTCAACTGAACCAAGCTTTCAGGATTCAGTTCCCAAAAAAACAGATGGATTGGGTAGTATTCCCAATATCAATTTCTTTGGGAAGCTTATTTATACATTTCTGAAGGTGTTTGCTGACAAAACAGTACTAGAACAGGATTAAATTAGTTAAATTTGTTCTGTATTCCATCTTTTCCAGAAAAATCTAACCACAAATTCTACAGCAACGCTAAATTTCTAAAAGCAGCAAATGCCATCGTGTCATTCTGAGATAACAAGATCTCTAGATGTCAAATCATAAGACCCTTAACTGTTCCTAAATTTCAGTAGTTCTTGTTCCTTCTTATGTAACAGCAGAGAAAGAGCTTGGTACTTAAGTATCAAATCTCTAAGCCCCTGGAGGGACAGATGCCTGCAGTACTAAGTTTCAAAATGGCTCCATTCTCCTTTCTTCTACTTCTCTTTTGCTGAATCTGTGGGACGGAGAGCTCAACTCACGAGGACTGTGGTGGGACAGTTGAAGAAATCACTACCCTAAGCTGCTAATTACTGCTCCTTAGGCAAAGGTGATTTGCAGACCTAGTTGATGTTTGTACTGAAGCAGACTAAGCATGCTCGTACAATCATCTGTCACATTTGAGCTCCTGGGGCTGTCACCTCCACCTCCATTTGCAGGATAATAAGCAATGACTGAGAGGTCTCCATTGTTGACATCTGAATCGAGGTAAAACCGCCTTTATGGATGACGGTCTGGAGAAATTTATTTTGCAGACTATTTGAATTACACAAACTGGTGACAAAGTAGTATTCTTTGGTCAGTAGTGAAGCCTAGTGGCAAGGATGCCTTTGTGCCTTAGCATCAGTAATGCTCAGGGCCTGTAATTTGTGGTTTTGTACACTTTCAGCTAAAGTGCTCTAACAGTGGGTTTCCAGAGTCTCTGGCACTTTTTGCGTGTGTTTTCCATGCTAAAACTCAGGTGTTAATGACCCCAAAATTTTGTATCTGCCAAACCCTGGTGCTGGTACTGTGATAGGTTTTAACGGGAAGCGATTATTGCTAGCGTAAGAAACGCCTCACCTCACTTCTATTTTTGCAGATTTTAGTTTGTACAAAAGAAAAACAAGAAAAGCAACACAATAGATAATAGCTAGTTGAATACTTGACAAATACCATCCAGGACTACATATGCAGAGTCTTAGCAGCCAATCAATGTGCAACATCTGCGCCTAATTTGTATACTTCAACCAGTGCTAATAGCTTCACAAGCAGAAACAAGGAATAGGAAGCTTGAGCAGTTCCTGATTAAAAGAACATAATGCTAGTGGGAAAGTGTGATGAAAGTTCTCATCATTGTTATCATCACCATCATCATCTTTGTTGTTGTTTCTTCTGTTGACAACCCTCACCAGAGAACACTTATCTTGGACACCCATCACTGTTCCTCCTGCCTGGCCACTGAAGAGTTTCCCCTTTCTTGCTCCCTTTCCGACTCCCTTTCCTGTTCCTTTCTCTCTCACTTCTGCTCTCTGTTCTTTATTTCCCCTAAATAAATTTGAGCACTGGTGTTGATACACATCACCTGCTGTGGACCTGCTCATACATCTTCATGCACGTCTTGCCCTCTCTTGTGCAACCACCACCCATGCAATTAATGGGCATGTCAGCATGACATGAAATTACAGGCTTCCACCTCACTTACAAAACAATATGATTTGTCTGTGTTAGAGTATGGAAGATTTTTCTATGCTACAGACCATGATGATTTCCAGTCTGTAAATCACAGCCATACTGTAAGCTCCAAATTCACCTAATGTATAAAGATATGTGGTTAAAGTGCAGTATTTGATCATTTATAAGCTAAATTTTAAAAGAATTTTATTAAAATAGCACTGCTATGTCCTTACTAGTTTTTGCCATATTTCCAGCTATATCTCTTTTGTTAATTCAACAAATTCCCAGGATGCTTTTAAAAATAATTGGAATGATTAACCTCTAGCTTCTCAAGGTTACAAAGTCTTTTATTATACAATCCTTTACACTTGGTATTCAGCATGATCTCTGATCAAAACCAAATACTTAAGAGTGTACTTTACAGTTTCTGTAACTCCAGTTTCCTTGTGTTTGGAAAACTTGCAACTGTTTTAAAATAGGAAGTACAGGAAGCACTATCAAGAAGTGTTGATGCTTTTAACACAAACATTTTGCTGAGTTTTGTGCAGCTTTGGCTGCATTACACTTTTGAATGAAGTGATAATGATTAGAAAAGCATCTATATGATCCTGCTCCATCTGTAGTGTGCACTACAAGAGTAGATGACTACTTAGGTATTTACTTCAGATTTTTTACTAATTAATCATTACATTGGTATATGGCATGACTAAAATTCGAAATACAGATGCTCTAGTTTCTCTCATTTTCTCATTGAAACCTCCTTTCCCACACCAGTCTTTACCACAGGTCACCACAGGTTCAAACTTGCTATTTGGGAAATCTGTGAAGATAGAGTTGATCTCCATCAACTTTTTTTTTTTTTTTTTTTTTTTTTCCTTGGTTGATTAAAAAAAAAGGTTAGGGNNCCTGAGATGATGAAAAAAAGAGGTTAGGAATGGGGATAGACAGATTCTGATCCTGCTACTTGAAAGCTTTATTAGTTTTTCATTAAGCTATTTGAAATATAAGAATAGGGCTTTGCTATTTTAAATTTTTTCCTCATTCTTTCTTATCTTTCTCTAGATCTTTTCACTAGTCTTTTCCACCTATAACTAGCAGGACCTTAGTGCAGAAAAATAATGCCCATGTGGTGATTCAGAGGGATTTTTTATACCAGCAATCTCAATACATATTCTGGCACCATTCTCAATTCTTCTGCTACCACTTTGATGCTTAAAAGGTGGGAGGCACTTTGTTGCACCTCTAGGAAAGTATCTCCAATTCCTTTTATTGGGATCATTCTTCAATAATAGACCATTTCTTGTCCTTTGAAATATATGTCCTAAAAGTATAGAAAATGGTAGACAGAAAGGAGGATCTCATTTGCTTCATGTTTCACTTTGTGTCTTTTTTTCTGGCAAAGTTTGCGACATCTGACAGGCCCATTGCATTACAACAGTGGACAGCATGACATATTTATTTTATTTTAACAAATCCAGAGGTATAGTCATTTCTGTCCCTGGCAGAAAATTGTTTGAGGTACTTGATGCTTTGCAGAACGTCTGGAAGAAATACTCTGAGGCAGTTCCAAAGTGAGTCATGTATTCTGTACAAGATATCATTGCTCCATTTACTTCATATTGCACATTAGAAAAGAGCATTTCTAGGTGATGATAAATGCACTGTGAACTAGTATAGATACCATTTATGGTGATACAGCAAGAATCTGTACTGGATCTCCTAGGTTTGACTTTTGTCTCCTTGGTGTCTCCTTCACACTGTTGTGTTGCTATTAAACTCAGCAATCTACTGTGCTAGTGAAATTTAAGCTGTGTCCTGTGTGCGTATCTACACTAAGGGACATCTACTATCTACAAGAGGCAGCTGGAGGCCATTTAGGGAATGCCTCACATCCCTGGCTAAAATGGGAGTAGGGATAGTTCACTGGTGACGCCTTTAAGCAGATGCCTAAATATAGGCATCTTGAACTGAAATCAGTTTCACACTTTATGTCTTATGGTGTTATGAGGCACCAAAGCACCTGACAAGGGTGGACAGCAACATCAATTAAATGGATTTTTTGTTTCAGAAGATTTTTTCTCTCTCAGCTCTTGTGTTATATTGAGATTGTAACTTCTGTGGAGTAGGAACCACTTTATTTTGTAAATGAACAGTACCGGTGTTAAGTCCCTGTCTAGGGATTCAAGTGTGATAATAATACAATTATATTCTGTACTTTTCTCTGTTTTTACAAAGTACGACAAAATGCTGCCCTTTAGCCAACTGAACATAATGACTAGAACAGAGGCTAGGGTGCCTGGATGAATAAAATCCCTGGATTGTTCTCATGATTTTTATGCACTCTCATGAATTTTCCAGGAAAGTATACATTAATAGAAATGATAGTAGACATCACTAACTGTAACTAAATCGTGGGAAGTATTCACAGGAAATATTTCTAATCCTGTTTTGTGGGGGAGGAAAGTAAAGTATACAGAATAAGGCATTTTATGCAAGCTCACCAATGGAGCCCATAACAGAACTGAGAACTGAGTCAAAGCCTCTTTCCCATATCAACTTGAAGGAGTTTTTTCCCCATTTGTATTCATTATTTGTCCATCTATTGATGGACGTCTAATTGACAAAAGTCTCAAAACATTCCAAGAAAGTAAAACAACACAGAAGTAATTTCTCCACCAAAATGGGAATAAATTAGTATCTTCACATGTTCCTCTTGAGCTCTCAGTAACCACAACTGCAGATAGCTCTTCTATAAAAATTTGAGCAGTGGCCCAGAAAATTGATTTGTTTGCACCACAAACCTCACAGATAGATGAAAGGAATGGAAGGTGTTGAAACAAAGCTAGACCAACTCAGAAAATATTGTGATAGAGATAATAAAGATCAAAATGCAATTCTTTGAGTGTCTGGCAGAGAAAAACAGTGTACTAAACGCAACATGTAAATGAAAAATCCTTTGGACTCTGTGGATCTTAGATCCGTCCCAGTGACACAATAAGAAGAGTGATTTCTAAGACCACATTCTGGTCATGATTTTTATAACCAGAAAATGCAGCTCTGAATTAACAATCAAGACCTGATGATTTTAAAATCAGCAGGAATCTCCAAAGAAGCTGGTCTTTACATATCCTAAGACATAGAGTTTCATTCCAAAATTCCTATAGCTAGCTCATAATGTGTTTTCAAGTTTCAGTATATATTGAATAAAACATACTAATCGATCTTAAAGAATTGAAGTGTGCAAGAATTGATCATATTGATATTTAACCATGATTTATCATGCTCAGTGAAAAAAATTGCTCAGAATTTTCAGTGTGAGTTTATCTTTCTGTTATTTTCTCTTTCTATTGGTGTAAGAGCTCTCAGTCTTACAAATTAATGTAGACAGCTATAGAATTTCATTAGAAAGTCTTTAACTCCTCCATGGATAAGCAACAGCTCAAGTATGTTAGAAGGCAGATTTCCCAAATATCAGACAAGTCTTAGCTCTTTTATGAATGCTTTCCGATTTTATTTATTTATTTATTTATTTTTTTAAATATGAAATTTGGGAATCAAATCCAGATATGGCTATCCAGGAATGATCTAAGTAGCTTTATCTATCCAATTCATAGAGAAGGGAACTTAAAAAATTGTGATTTTTTAGATTTATTTTTTTTCCCCACAGATGCTATGGTTTCTACTATCTACAAAGATATATTAGTCCAACCTCCCCTCAACTGATAATTGCTATTTACTTATTCAAATTATTCAGCTTGTGGACCATTAAAACCAAGACAGTTCCAACTAACTCTGTGAATGAAAAAAATGTAACTACCTCCCAAACATAGATTTCTGCATGGAATTATTATATTATTGTCTCTTTGATCCCTTTAATTTTGTATCCTTGTCCCTTTTCTAATTCATGAATCAGTTGTGCAGCAAAAAGAGAATCATGAAATGATGCTTCTGCAGCAAGTTTTCAAATGTCAGGTCAAATCTCTAACAAATCTCCAGGAAAACAAGAAAAAATCCTGTAAAATTCTTTTGTTTCAATATAGTCAGTTTAGTCTTCTTGTTTTATCTTTTTTTTTTGTTCTCTCATAGAATAAACAAACAATTTGCTGTGTTAAAATCTTACAGCCTAGCGACCCAATTTTTGACCCCAAAATAATGTCTGAGATTATCTATTTTCATCATTTCTGAGCTTGATTTGACCTCTAACCTCAATTATACACATTTCAATTACAACCCCTCTAAAACTTGCAGCTTTTAAAAATGTTGTGTTCTGGTTCAGTCTGATGTCTAGCAAGAATGTAATTTCTGGACATTGGGTTGAGGTGAAATCTACTCCAGTGTTTAATAGATTGTAAATGCTATGTATTGTGTCATATACTCCACTGCTATATTAGCCTTTAGACAGAGAAAACAATAGGATTAACTTTGCCTCCAATGCGGCATGGTGAAAACAAAGATAAGAATCGGGGAAGATAACGTCAAGAATGAAACAAGACATGGGATTATTAATCAGTGATTTTTATAGCCCTGTTTCATGATGCTTTCAAGAGCCTATAGGAGACGATCTCCAAGTGTTAGAATTAATAGCCATAAAATGCTCTGGCAGAAAGAAAATAATACCGAAAAATCACTTGGGGCACTACTGCAACGACACGTGCTTGCAATGGCATATAAGGTAGACATGTTTGAACAGTGTTATCTTGCATTAGTGTGAGTAGTGGACATGCAGATATATGAATGATGCTACTGAAGTCTAACTTCAGGCTCCTGAATTGGGTCTGAAAGTCTGCTTCCAAGTGTGATTAGGTTTAACTTCTATTTTTAAAATGTACGGATACAATCTGAGTTGCCTCAGGACATTTCTCACAGGGACCATCTGAGTCTCAATCGATTCTTCCTTTTCCTTTGGATTTTTTTTTTATTATTATTTTTTAGTGAATACAAAGCTGTCTTGTCTCTACTCAAATTACATCCTCAGTTTGAATTTTCCACCTCTAGAACTCATGTATGTCTATAAATATGAACTCAGGAGATTAGGAGATAAAACCTATCTTTAATACACTGAACTGGGTTGAACAAAGGATTTTGTCCAAAATTTTCATTCTGGTTCATCTTTGTATAGCTTGGCAAGGCACTTTTTCCCTGGATAAGTCCTAAAGGGTCTTGCTCCTCCAGTGACCTGTCAAGATCTTTTCTGGGGTCTATAAAATCAATAGCCAAGCTCCATGCCTCTTGTCACCATAGTTAGTTCTGTGTTCCCTATTGTGTGTCCTCTCTGTCCTATTACAATTTTCTTCACAGAAGACACACTGGAAGCAGTCACTTTATGAGAAAGCCACTCTACAAAAAGCATGTTATGAGGATCTTTTCTGAAAAATCGTATTTTCCTGTAGACTTCTAGGGTTAGGTTTGAAAATCTTCAGCCTTGAAAATAAGGACACTTCCCCAGCTCTCAGAATAAATGATAGCATCCATCTGACAAGCGTATTTAATTCAAAGATGGTTATAAGAAAAACTATTATGTGAAGTAGGGGTTGGCTTTCTGTTCTTTATTTTTATGTTGTACGTTTCTGAACTGGCTGTACCCACTAAGCCATGTGACTCATGTAATTACAATTAGCCGTCCCAATAGTCCTATCAGAAATGAAGGTTTATATAGACAGTGTGTGATAACCATTTATTATTTTTCTCCAGCTCACTTAACTGTGAATTTTTATGAGAAATATTTAAATAAGTGTTCCACTTGTGGAGATGACTGGATGAAAAAAAAAAACAAAAAATGGAGGAAGATCACAGGGATTTATTACAACAAAAAATTTAACCATTGTACTGCAAACATCATGTTTTTTATGGTCTTGTACAGAATCTTGCCTTTAATCAAGATCAGACTGTGCAAACTGTAATATAGACAGGACTCAATAAGTAATTTGAGGCAATGATACAATGCTTATACCTAATAACCACATTAATAAAATATATTAGCAATCAGTATTTTCTTCCTTTGTAGGACTGGGTTTCGTATCTTCCCCTTGTCTATATCTTTTAAATTAAAGGGGCTATGAGGGAGATATTTTTTTCCCCTCTATATGGGATATGGGTTTTTTCCCCTTCTATAAAATAACAGCACAGCCAAGTACAACTCCAGTTCCCTTTTGGACTTTTGTGTCTTCTTTATCACTTTGGAGATTCTTGGAAATATTGGTATTGATTCTTCTTCCATTATTTTCTTTTTATAAAATTGAGATTTTTATGCACTTTTTAATTGTAATCTATAAAGTTTACAGTTTTAACACTGATCATTTTTGTCTTACTTGTATTAAAGGAAAATATTTTCTAATTTTTGTATCCCATCATGAGTTTTAAGAAAAGAAGCAAGATATTTCTTTCTTTTATCTGACTGAAATAAATAGAAGTTTAACATGAAGGTACAGGAACTCCTCTAGTGTGAAACAAAAAAATAGTTGGGAAAATATATTCCTTCACAAACATTAATAACTTTCTAAAAAAAATTTTTCACCTTCATCCCATGATCTGTCATCTTTAATGGAGATTAGTAGGGATTTTTTTTTTTCCCCTGCTGATTGGAAAATTCTTGTTTCTTTTTTTTATTCAGAAACAAATTGAAGCAAAAAAATCAAAATGGTATATGACACAATATTTTAGAAAATCTTTTGTGGCTAATCAAAACAGTAATGTTTTGATTTTGTTCCCCTAAGACATTTTGAAATGAAAACTCAAAACATTTCTCTAAAAACACCAAAATGGGACTTTTCAGCGCTTCTGAAAGCCTGTCATTGCTCTTTTTGGTTCTCAAAATTAATTTCACCAACCCACAAACACAAGAATTGCTGAACTGGTGCACATTCATGCCCACAGGAGGGAGCAGTGTATGTAAGGTCAGTTTTCTCTGTTTCGTGTTTCTCTTGCAGTTTCATACACACCCAATTGGACAGTTTCTAAGTGCCGATCTCTATGTATTTAAGTATCTCTATGAATCAAACATTTAAGCATGTGCTTACCCTTTTTTGACCTCAGGAATACATAAATATGTGCTTCAATGCTTTATTGAATAGGGATACGCTGAAATTCCTCAATAACATGTTGCAGAACTTAGGTCTCAGTCTTTTTTAGGTGGATGCATGGATATAAGATGAAAGAGCATCAACCATCATCAGAAGTTCAGACTTTTCATTTCATTACTAAGACATGAAAAAATATGCTTTAAAAAGATCTGTGTCAGGTTAACTACTTAAATGGTGAGGTGATACTGATGTAGCACTATCTACCTTCATCAATTACAGAAGGCTTGAATTGATTTATAATGCATTGCATGGATTCTTTTACAAACCATCAGATATTTGACAGGGATTTAAAAACTGGGTCAGTTCCAAAATTAAAAAAAAAAATAAAAAGGAAAGAAAACATTATAAGGAAAAAAGAGAAATTCACTAAGAACAGTGTTTAAAAAAGAGTAGGTCCTATGTTTAGAATCATAGAATCACAGAATGGTTTAGGTTGGAAGCGATCTCCGAAGGTCATCTGGTCCAACTCTCCTACAATAAGCAGCGACATCCTCAACTCAATCGGGTTGCTGAGAGCTTTGTCAAGCTTCACCTTGAATATCTCCAGGGATGGGGCCTCAACTACCTCCCTGGGCAACCTGTTTCAGTATTTCACTATCCTTATGGTAAAGAACTTATTCCTAATATCCAATATAAATCTGTCCTCTAATTTAAAACCATTGCCCCTTGTCCTGTCACTACAGGCCTTTATGAACAGTCCCTCTCCAGCCTTCCTATAGGCCCCCTTCAGGTACTGGAAGGTCACTATTAGGTCACCCCGGAGCCTTCTCTTCTCCAGGCTGAACAACCCTAGCTCCCTCAGCCTGTCTTCGTAAGAGAGGTGTTGCAACCCCCTGATCATTTTCTTGGCCCTCCTCTGGACTCATTCTGTCAGGTCCATGTCCTTCTTGTACTGAGGGCTCCAAAGCTGGACACAGTACTACAGGTGAGGTCTGACCAGAGCAGAGTAGAGGGGCAGAATTACCTCTCTCAATCTGCTGGCCACACTTCTTTTGATGCAGCCCAGGACGTGATTTGCCTTCTGAGCTGCAAGTGCACACTGTCTGATCATGTCCAGCTTCTCATTCACCAGCACTCCCAAGTCCTTTTCTGCAAGGCTGCTTTCTATCACCTCATCCCCCAGCCTGTATTGACGGTGTGGATTGCTCTGACCCAGGTGCAGGACCCTGCACTTGGTCTTGTTGAACCTCACAAGGTTCACCTGGGCCCACCTCTCCAGCTTGTCCAGGTCCTTCTGGATGACATCCTGCCCCTCTGGCATATTGACAGCACCACTCAGCTTAGTGTCATCTGCAAACTTGCTGATGGTGCACTTGATCTCACTATCTATATCATTCATAAAAATATTAAATAGTACAGGTCCCAGTACAGACCCTCGAGGGACACCACTTGTCACTATTCTGCATCTGGACTTTGAGCCATTGACCACTACCCTCTGGATGCAACCATCCAGCCAATTCCTTATCCACTGAACAGTCCAGCCATCAAATCCTTCTCTCTCCAACCTGGCAAGTAGGGTATTGTGGGGGATCGTGTCAAAGGCCTTGCAGAAGTGCAGCTAGATCATATCCATAGGTTGTCCCTTGTCCACTGACATAACTACTTTGTCATAGAAAGCCACTGGGTTGGTCAGGCAGGATGTGAAGCCACGCTGGCTGTCTTCAATCACCTCCCTGTCTTCCATGTGCCTTAGTATGTCTTCTAGGAGGATCTGTTCCATGATCTTCTGAGGCACGGAAGTGAGGCTGACAGATATTTCTTAGGCAAACGCTTTTGACCCCTTAACTACGTTTTTGTATTATTTTTCTATGAAAGACTTTGTTCATGAAAAAGGAAGATAAGATTTCTTTAAAATAAGGAACATGTATCCATCAAAAAAGACAGTGTGTCAGTGGTACTATATGCTGGCCTTACTCCTACATTCTTTCCTAGAATACAGGTCACTTAAACTGATAGGATGGGCCTTTAATCCAACTTGATATGGTCAGTTTCATATTCTTATTGGATGAGACACAGAGGGTGGGAAAGATCTGACACGTTTCGTTAAAAAGTCTCTTCTCTGTTTTCATGCTTAAGACGTTTTGAAAGTTGTTTTATTTTTAATGAAAACCTCTATTTTCCTTGTGTACACACACACACGCAAAAGATTGCAACAGTTACATGAAGGCTCTTCCAAGGTGCCCCTTCTGCCTCTCTTGTCCTGCACTCCATGTAAACTGCATCCTGCCAGTGTGATTTAACCAGACTGGAGGGCTATCTGTATGGAAGAAATATGATAGTGCAAAGATGCTTCCCATATTACCAGTAATCTGGGAAGATATCTAGCTCAGCCATGGGAAGTTTCTTGTAATGCTAGGAGGACTAATGGATGTGGAACTTCTATTCAAAATCTGAAAATGCTGTGGTAATGTTTCTGTTAGCACCTTACATGAGCAGACAGGCACTGCAAAGGTTAGCTCTGTTCATTTATAACACTTCCCTGAGATGCTGGGAATCTCTGAGTAAAACAAAGACTGAAGCAACTAAAGACAGTCATGAATTTTTTGATGATATTTCTGCCAAAAATTTTGAGTGATCAAAAATAATGATCCTTTCCTATAAGAAGGGTCATTTTAAATGACCTCCTTTATGTGGAGAAACACTGGAATAACAGTTTTGAGTCCCAGTGTATCATTTAACTGGTAAGTATTACATAGACTACAGAGATAATTGAAAACCCCATCAAATATTTTTGTATTTTTGCATTTTTATGAAATATTTTGAGCTCAGTCACCCTTTCTACTCCTTTTTGTTTCAGTTCGTTTCCATTAAATTTCTTCAGCTTCACACTATCTCACAAACATGCCTATAGGAGCATCACTATATTGAACAAGGCAGTCCCGTTCCCAGTTTCTAACCAGAGCTGGCCAATACCAGAAGATTCAGAGGAAGCTTTAAACAGCCTGCACTGTACAATGTGGGATAATCTGGCCCACATTTCCATCATATGCTAACAGCTTTTGATTGTTTTAAACACTGGATAACAAGATTAAATGGAATTTTTTCATTTGGTTGTTCTTGCTATCCAAGTATATCTCCAAACTATTTTTGAAACGTGTGAAATTCTTTGTCTCAATAGCTTATTTTGACAATGACTGCGGAGTCTGTGTCCATGAGAATAATATTTCAGATATTCATTTTGAATTTGCCTTGGATGGCATTTAGTTATTTATCATGTCTCTATTCTTATGAGCTATTTTGTTGTCAGTGTCTCATTCTTTCCATCAGCAAAGAGCATAAAGCTTTAAGAACATCTGTAAATCATGGTAGAGTTAATTAGTTCAGTACCTGTCTCTAGTAGTGGATAACATAGAGTTATCTCAACATGAGATATTTCTGCAGTGTTTACAAGCCTGTAGAAATCTTCACCTCATGGCAGTCTCTTTTCTGTCTTTTCTGTTTGAATTTTACTGTTTGCTTGCTTATTACTTTCTTTTTCCTGGGAATTCTCTTTCATGTATTTGATCCATTCCTTTTTACCTCATACACATTTTCATCACACACAATATTACGAGTTTCACAAGTTATGTGAAGTACCATATTGTTTTGATATTCCGCGTATGACACTTGACAGTTCCATGTAAACCCCTTTAGTTCTTGTACTGGAAGAGACAGTAAAAAATGATTCACTTCTGGCTTGCCCTTGGACTCTCAGCGTTTTATAGACTTCTGGCATATCTCCCTTGGTGCCCAGTCCAGGCTTGTGCAGACCTGTAAGGAGGAAGGCAGCGTAAGGTCCTGCCCAGACAGTTGAACACAGCCTCCTGGACTGTGCAAGCTCCCACCCAGAATGACACAGGACCACCTGAAAACCTGGAGAAAAGCAGATATATTACTATGTGCTTCCTTTGTGCCATTTAGCTTTACTAAGGCTCAGAATGTATTTGTTTCTTTAGAGCATTGTGCTCTACATTCAAAGCTCAATGAAGTATCTTCCTAGGGAAGCATAACCCAAAGGCATCTCTCTGAGGAAAAAAACAAGCCCTACAACCATTTTTCATGACAGTATTTTGGATTAATTGTTTCTAAAGAAAGAGAAAAAAAAGATCTATTTATCTGGGCAATTTTTAACCCCCAAAGCACCTATGTTAATTGGAGATGTTTTGGAAAGTCACATGGCAATTGTTTTCTTTTCCAGCAGATCAGTAAATGTTGTTGTCATTCTGTAAATATGCAAAGAATCTCTCAGTCAATGGAGAACTAAAAATAAGTCTGCTTTGTTCTGCTCTGGATATTATGATCTAGCAAGCAAAACTGCTGGCCAGTGAACTGTGTTGTGCTCCTGACTGACTGACTAGTCAGCTTTGGTCTGCCCTGTGTCTCAGTTTTCCTGTCTGTAACATGGTACATCCTCTCTAAAAAGAGTCACTTTCTTCATACATTTCTTATACTTCATTTCAGTAACATTTAGAGTGATGGAACTCTCCAATAAGTGGATTGATGAAGCTGACATGCTGACAGACTTTAACTTTGACATTTAACTTCTTTTTTCTGTTCTACGTCACAGTAAAAATTGAATTTTGACGTCAGTATAGCAATAAGGAAGAGGATGCAAAGGAAACAAAAATACCTACTTCAGGTAGAGGCGAGGAAATTTTCAGGATTTTTAAACTAAAAGAGACATTTGCTTAAAAGTAAAATTACTTGTGTGACTTAATATCAATCCTTTTATTTCCATTTTCTTTATATTTTAAAAAGCATTTCACCTTTGAAGCCAAAAATACTGCTTTAATACTGAAGAACTGATAGATTTTCTCTAAGAAATGTTGACAGTAGCATTCTCATGTTTCCATGATAAAATATTTCACTTAATATTAGGGAGTTTAAAATGTCAAAATGAAATGATTCAGCATTTTAATTTCCTTCCGTCTTTATTTTTCAGTTGAAATTATTATGAGTAGATTCATTTCCACCTACTCGGACTCCAAATGCCTCTTACAGCTACATTTTCTGTTCCTCAGATGTGTATGATTGCACTGGATAGAATTGATTGATCCAGCCCAACCACTGGGCTCTGTATTAAACAATGATCCTGGCATATTGAATGCCTCAGTTTGCAAATCCATCACACTAGTAGGCCATTTTTAGTGCCATACTGCATGGAGCCCTAGAAACTTCAGAAAACCTAAGGAACTCTCTTGACTTCAGTAATTCTCATCACTTTCAGCTGCCACAGATACCAAAATCCTTCCATTCTATCTGTGTTATAGCGAATGAGCAGTTAGTTTCTTCAGTTGAGAAATCAAATTTAAATCTCATGTGGTAATGTTGTTATCTTGTAAGTCACAAACAAGCGTGAAAGAAAGCAAGAAAAAACTGCTCAACCAGAGATGAAAGTAAAAGGGTTAAACTTTAAGTAATCCATTCACTGTTCAATTTGAGTGAGAGTTTTGACTAAATCAGGACAGAAGGAGAAGTGCAGAATCGGTCTAAACCACCACCATCTGCGTAGCAGTGTTTCTAAAACAACTATTTCATAAGTTTTTTTCAGCAGCTGGGCAAAATACATGGCAGCAGTTTCCTCAGGGATTTGTTCCAGAAATGCTGCTTTTAGTGTGTATCATTCCAGTTACTGCTTTCTGACCTTGCATGTTCTGGGATTTCTGGCATATCCTATAACATAAAATAAATATTTTCCCCATTAAAATTGCTGTCTGTGTTAGATTTTGTGTTTTATTTGAAAAACTGTGCAATAAGTGAATTTTCCATCCCAATTTTAATTTAACAACCTCTTGTTTCTTAGTGTATTTCTTATAATGCAGCTCCATCCAGTTTCTGTTGGTTCACATAAACTCCTGTTTTTGCTTATTCTTAATAGGGTCATTCAGGTCTTTTGCATTCCAAAGAGCCTTTATGCCATTCATTTAAGGGGCTATTAAATCTTACAGTTTCTCCTTTTCTTTTTCTTTTATGACTTTTTTAAAATGACTGCTCTCTCAAGTTGCTTTATTTGTTGCAATGACTTTATCAGAACTCCCTACTCTTTCCAGTAGCTAAAGTATTTGCTTTGGGTCCAATTCCCTACCCCAAAATCTTCAAATAAAATCTCCTTCAATTTTCTTTCTGGAGGATGAAGTGCTTTTTTTTTTCTTTTCTCTTTCCTCCGTCTTTTGTAATGTAAACACATGGTACAGCTTTGTTCTACCTCTAGTTTCTTAAAGAAAATGATCCATTTAAATTGCCTGATTTTTCTTTTCTAGTGTTCCCCGTATTGTATACTCTCATCCTGAAATATCTCATAAGTTTGATTCTCCACAACATTAAGTGAAAATCGTTCCAAAATTGTGCCACCTGGGTGCACCTGGGTATGGCAATATTGCACTGTGGAGTACTGTACCTCTCCTGCTTTTCAGTGAGCTGAAGCATCTGCATGAGGGGCTGGGGCTAAGCCTGGAGGACCCTCCTCTAGCACCAGATGCAGCTAGCTTCTCTTTGGCTAATCCTTCAGCTCTCCAGTTCCCAACTCCACAACATCTGCAGGTAGCTTACATATGCTCAAACACAAGCTTTTATCCATCAACTTTTGAAACAGACTTTAATTCAACTATAAGAGTTATTACCTTGCCTTGATCTCTCCACCTTGAACTTGCCACAGAAGCAATTTTTACTTTGGCCAGGGACCCATCTCTTACTAAATCTCTCTCCCAGCTGCCTCTTCTCTACCATGTCAAATCAAAGCTACACTGAAAAGCCTTCACAATTCACAATTATCCGTTTCGTATTTAAACATCTGCCTGAAGTTTCCTAACCTTCACTGTCTGTAAACAAGTAGTTTTTGCTTTCTTCATTCTGCTTCTCAAGTGCTATCATACCTCAGGAAAAGTTATTATATGTCTTCTTGGTCTTCCTTCCCTTCCTCTGTAAGAGTCCCTGTTATAAAAATTGGCAGTGGTTATGTCTCCGGGATAGGGATACTACAGACTTCTATATCCACCACAATACTATATTCCCTTTCTCTTGGGATGTAATGCCTTATAGGTAGATGGCATACTCTTGGAGTGTTATGTTGGAGTTCTCAGTTCCAGAAAGCCATATTTAGGGATAATCTAAAACAGAAATAATGTTATTTCAGTGTTGTTTATCTTTTGTACTGTTGAATCACCATGAGGAATTAATTAACTAATGAGTCACAGCTCTTATTCCTAGTTAAGTGTTTCCGTAAATACTATTTTATGAAAAACTATGTACATAAACTCATGTATACTCAGAAATTATGTAAATTGATATGTGGATTGGTCTGCCAGGAAGAGGCCTGCTCATGAGCCTGTACTTAGAATGCATTTGTTCATAACACACAAAGCATGGGGGGTTGGGCTAGATGATCTTCCGAGGTCCCTCCTAATATTCTGTAATTCTGTGATTAAGACAAGCAGCATTCATTCAGATTATTATGATATCTTTTTTTTTGTTGGTGGTGCTTTTTAATTTTTTTATTTTTTTTAAAATTTATTTTAAAGATAGCTGCGTCAGACAACTACTAGTTTAGATGATAGGAATTTAGAGGTGAGCCATTTTCCTAATTGAATCAATAATGAAAAATATGGAGCTGAAGATTTCACACTCAACACAAATGTGATTGAAGAGGCCAGAACTGTGCCCTTGCAGCAAAGCAGCACTTCATTAGCATGATCATAGCTAGCAGGTCAAGGGGAGTGATTATTTTCATCTCTTTAGAACTTCTGAAGTCGTATTTGGAGTACTGTGCCCGTTTTCTAACTCACTGGTATTAGATAAAGGTTATAAATTGCAGCAAGTCCGGTGGAGGACAAATCTTGTGAGTAGAGCATGAGATACTTAGGAAGAGGCTGATGGATCCAGATTTGTTCAGCCTAAGGAGGAGAAAGTTGGGTAGATACTTAACTTCTGTCTTTAACTACCTGTTGGAGGAGTTATAACACAGCTAGACTCTTCCCAGAGATGCCCATTGAAAGAAGAAGAGGTAGGAGTCAAAAGCCGCAGCAAAGGAAATACCATCTAAGTATAAATGGAACACAATTCATGATTAAACTTGTCAAGCATTGAGACATGTTGTCCAGAGAGACTGAGATCTCCATTTGGTGGTTTTCAAAGCTCAGCTGGAGAAGTCTCTAAGTAACTTACTCTAAGTTTAGAGTTGTATCTGGTCTCTAAAGGTTTCTTCCAACTAAATTGACTCCTTGAGTAAAGAAAATTTTAGGTGGTTCATTCCAGATCAGAATTCACTTTGGGAAAAGTGGGGTTTGTTAGAGATCAAATTTTGTCCATGGGAGCTATATATGATGTCCTGAAACTTAGTTTGACTGGATCATCTACTACAAGGAAAGCACACAGATGAAAAAGCAAAAGTGGAGCTAATTATTGCTTTGATTTGATCAAATACAACAACTTGTAACTTATGTCTGGCAATTTAGCATAAGAAATTATTTTACTTTAACCTTATCTCTCTATATCTTGTAACAAGAGAGGTTGCAGTCTGACACCTATTGTTCCCACACTATGATCAGGAAGGCCAAGGAGTATCAGGATGCCTCTCCATAAAGCTTGGTGGGGAAAAGGGCTTTTCAGACTTGGTGATGGAGGGTCATCCCCTGGGGCAGGTTCTGGCTTGCAATGTTATCCTCACAGCAACATGGTAGGAAGAGTACCTGCATCAAAAGGGACTCCTTAGAAAATAACAATTGTCTTTTATTATTTAACGTATAAGGGCCTTGTCAATCTTGGCCTATAAAGGGCCTACTCTGTGCTACAGCAGTAAAAATTACAATAAAAAGAAGATTACTCTGCATCAAAAAGAAAAGAACATTTGTTGAATAAGCTGCTCTACTAACATAAACAATGATATCACAGTCTAGTTCTCTGTCTCTCTTTCTGCTCAATTGTAATTAATTTTGTCTAGTTACCTTCTTTGGTATGAAAATAGATTTTTCCTCTCTCTGTATCCTTTTCAACTGTTTCTTTTTTTTTTATTATTATTTTTTTTTTTGTTCTATTTTGCTATATAATTCCAGATTGCATTAACCTCTGATGCAACTGTTGTGTGTTAGATGGAGCAGACAGGAGTCTACTTGCACTCAATAAGGAAGCAAACTTCCAGAAAATAATGTCCTCTTTCATTTATTTCCCCTTCTGTTTAGCAGCTTTTCTTGATTAAAAATTTTTTACCAGAAAAGATCTCAGCTGCTATCAGCTTATCAAAGATGGTAAATGTTGGAAATATAAGACAGCTCCACCCTGCAGGAATCTATACAAAGCTACATCACATACACACGTGTATGCATAGGATCAGGAGTTTTCACATCAAGGAGGCGGTTTCGGAGAAACAAAATTGAGAGTGTATTACACCTAAAGGACTCTCTTTGCTTCTTAGCACATAAAGAGAGAAATGGAAGGGACAATCTCCCTGCGCTTGCTTTAACAATGCCATGTTCTTCACTTTTCTGGGAATGTCTTGTATTCAGGTTCCTGAATGAGAGCTAAAATTTTCTGAAAATGTCTTTCTAATACTGTGATGAAATTCTGTCCCTGAGCTAAACTGAATATGTGATTCTCAAGTGAGCGAACCAGCATACATTCACTATAACAGATTTTTCTTTCAGTGATCAAAAGCTAAATGATCCTTACATCCGCTAACTCATAAATAAAGGACCCTATCCCTTTACTCTCTAGTAGCAGAATAATAATCTCCTGACACCAGATAATGAACAAAACCTACCAAATGTCTCTCTGCAAAGACTGAGTCACAGCACTCAGAAATATTATTCCTTCCAGCTAAAAGACTAGCAATTTCCATCTGTTTTTTTCATTAAGTTTCAGCAAGGAAATGTGAGAGTCCCATACATTTTCCTCTCTCATTTCCACTCTTAGACCTCACGAAAAATTGAATAATGTGTCTAGCCGAAAAAACAGCTTTGTATGATTTGTTGAACTATGGGAATTAATTGTAAAATATCTTGACTTCTTCCTGCAAAGAAACACAAATCAAGCTTCCTTCACACCGGAAAAATCTTATTTTTTTAAGACAAATGGTAAGGGATATACTGTGTGATTTTGACTGATTAATCATATAGATTCTTTCTTTACCAACCTTTACATAAAATTAGAATAAATCCTTTGGCTTCATTGGTTTTTCTTGAGTTTTACTCTAACTTGAAGAACTGCAGAGTCTCAGTGAGAAGCTGATATCATTCTGGCATGACACCATTTAACTCAGTTTATTTCAGTAGAGCTACATCTGGTGAATATGAGCTTGAAAACAGACTCAAGCCTAGACTGTTGATTGAGGTATCAAAACTGAAAGAGAAGACTTTTACCCTGCTAGACTATGATGTTCCCTTCCTTTTAAATTAGATCTCAGAAAGATTAAATGCTTCAGAAGATTTGAATAAGACTTCAACATATTGTTGTTCAACTCTATTGTTATTAATAATTTATCTGTATTACTAATTAACTACAATAATTAGATTCTTTTTTTTTTTTTTAAAAAAAGAGATCTATTTGCTTTTAAATCATAAAATAAATAATAAAAAAAATTCTTTTAAAACCCGATATCTTTCAAGTAAGTGACAAGTATGGGTATTATGTATGTGTTTTATATTATATTGCTGTGTTCAGCTGTGCCACAGATGGGACTGATTTGGAGTTTTAAAACGTACAGGTTCCTGGCTGTCTTTACATTTTGTTTTATGTTCTCTTTTGTTTCCCGGAAAAGTATTTATGGGGAAGAGGTAGACTACAGGATTAAGTTTCAGGAGACTGAGGATTAGATACCTATGTGAGAATAAATCTATGATTTGCAAGCAAGACAAGAAGTAATATTTTGTAAATGAAAATATCTATGGAGAGAACTACATGTATACAGGTTGCTGACTTGTTGAGTGCTGGGAGAGCCAAACTGTTGACTTTAAGAGTCAATTTATTGTAGTGCAGTGCAGTATTTGCAAGCCTGAGGCAATGAGTTTCTTTCAGTCCAAGAAGAACCTTACTGTGGATAAATGCCTTTGTTTGGGCAGCAGGGAGCATTGTCTGGAGCTGGTATCAGAACAAGCAGGCCAGGCAAACGTTTTAGCCTCCTAGAAACTAGGGATAGAAAGGCCTTTTCTTATTTGGGGCAGGGTGGCAGAAAGACTGATAAGTAGCTTGCAGTAATGCAAGAGAAGTCCAAGGCAACCTGTAGCCCAGAGGTGAAGTTAAGACAGCCTGTCTAGGTACGGAAGTTCCCATACTAGATTTTTGGCCATGAATATAAAGTGCCCAGGCAGTCTGCATGAGTGTCCTCTCACGAACACTCTTAATGTATAATTAATGCCAGGTGGTCTAATGCAGTTTCAGATCAAAATTTGTCCCTATTTTCCCTGTCTAGACAAGCTCTGAACGCAGTCATGGGTCAGAGGTTATCTAGATTCATTGTGAGGAGTGGAATGGAGAGGGGCATGTAGAAGTGATCAAGAGTTCATCTGAGCAAAGAAGAGCTTCTTTGTTCTTCTTGTGAGCCCAACAAGTCTACTGCAAGCAGCAGGGCACACACTTACAACCTTTGGTTCTCACCGTTAACGGGTCAAGCTAATGGGCACAGGAGGAAAGACATATGAGTTCAAACACAGGTTGCATTGTAGTCGATGGCAAAACTCTCAAAGAGAGCAACTAAATGGAAATGGAGAACAGACAAAAGGCACATGGAGGGAGCACACAAAGCAAGTGAAAAATCTTCATCGATGAGAAAAGAGAAAGGCTTTTGAGTGAACAAAAAGCAAAAGTGTAAGGAAATATTTTTATATATAATGTAGAAGAATAGAAGCAAAAAGAAACTTTCATTAATGTCTTTTTGGTTAATTGCTCTAGACAGCATGCAAATGCATGAAGCAGAGGAAATTGAGGAATAATCTAATTGCGTTTCTAATGAGGGAGAAAACAAGCCTATAAAGGAGAAAAAATACCGGTGTTCGATTTCAGTGGAGCAAGCTTTGTTAAAATTGAAAGTGTTGGGTAAAAGTGAAAGAAATAGAATCACGAGGGGAACAGGTGAGTGAGGGAAATTGGAAGGCGTTCAAAGTAAAATTCATGTTTGCCTCAGGGAATGTTGTGTATGTGTATGCTACCTACCCAGTTAATATACTATAAGGAAAAGGGGTGCCAATGTGAATGGGAAATGCTCTGTATGAAGTAATCAGTGTTGGGAAGGGACCAAATGTGAGCCATAAAAAGTGGATTATGAAATGGAGAGATGAGAAAGTGTAGAGAAAAGAGAGGAGAATTCAGCAAAAAGACTGAAAGTAAAGTAGTGCAAGAGGAGAAAAGCTAAGCAATAGAAATGTGTTAGGGAAGGAAGGTCATCCAAGGAGATTATAGGCTAGGATATTGTAAATGTAAGATATTATTAACCAAAGAAATTGATATGGCAATGATATGAAATTAGTTCCTTGCCTCAGTTTTCACAAAATAAAAATAGAGGACAAATGTTAAAAGCAGACGTAAAATTTCTCAAGGGAGGAAAAAGAAATATTAGAAATATTACAGGAAATATCAGTCATGCCAGTACAAGTAATCAAAAATAATGGATAAAAATATACATACCAAGAATATATATAGAAAAAAACCTCAAACTTCCTCAAGTATGCTTTACCACTTTCTTTGTAAGAAAAAAAAAAAAAGAAAAAAGAGGTGAGAGAAGAATAAAAATTTCAACTCACAACTTTCTTTTAAAGCATGTTGATGACAAGCTAAAAGCTATATTTAAAATATTCAGCCCACCAATTCTTCACTCTTCTTATAAAATAAATGTATTTGGAAAAGCATACAATAAAACCACTCCTCAGAGCCTGCTCTTCACATACCCATTAAGGACATTACCTGCTGCCATTGAAGCCAATGGAAGTATGAAGCGCTGATTTCACATGGCACTGAGTCGGGTCCCGACTAATAGAAGAATTTACATGCCCATACTGGAGAAATGATACGGACCTTCACAGCTCTGTGTGTTGAGAGTCCCTCTGCCAACAAATTCATGCATGTTTATTACTGCTTCATGTCTCAGCCTTCCCACATGGAAAATGAGACATGCAACTGGTGCTGAAGTACTTTGAGATCAATTGGTGAAAACTTTTGGATTTTACACTGTCTTGGTTTGAGTTGGAACAGAACAATTCTGTTCAGTGATTTTACTTCTCAGCATCTATTATGGGTTTAGTGGGCTGCCCTGACCCTAAACTGTGACATATGCATACAAAGACAGCTCAAAAAGCTGCATCTTGGATCATATAGAGGAAGAAATTACTTCTAAGCACCTCTCTATTTCTCTGCTTTGTCTGCTCGCCCTGTATAACTAACAGAAGAGCAATAGGATCTGAGCTCATATGCTTTTCCACTTGTGTGCACCAAAGTGCAGTTTAACAGGAGGAAAAAGTGTTACTTCTGTCCCAAAGTTGCTCTTTTAATTCCCTCTCTACTACCAGACATACGTAATTCATGCTGCTGCTTTCTCAGGGAAGAATGCAGCTGCTGTTTTCAAGTATCGCTGGGCTAAGATACTTAAGACCCATCATCATGGTCTTAGACGAATGAGCCTTGAGAAATCACGTTTGACAATCTATCTGAGGTCAGTGGTTCAAAAGCTATAGGGTGCCTTTTTTAACCCCTTTTAGACATTTTCAGCAGGAGAGGGCCTCTTCTAACAAAATTACAGATGAGTGAGCCAAATTCTGCTCTGAGTTTGGCAGAGAGAGTTCAGAGAAATTTCCTTGACTCCTGCATATGCCTGTAGAGCTGCCAGCTTGCAATAGCAAGTAAGATATTTTCCTCAGCCTATCACTGCTACAGATGTCTGATGGTTACTGTTTTGGTTTTGGTTGGGTTTGGTTCTTTTTTCAGTCAAAAGCTCTTGAAACCCATTTTGAGAGTCTTAATGCTAGTGAATAGCTTAGTCACAGAAATAAAGTCTCAGAAGCACAGGATTGTAGTTTTTGCTTGCTTCTGTCTTAAGTGTAAATGGTCTTTCACATCTTTCTGGAAGAGAGAAAATATTTGTGGAAATGGGACATGGATAGCAGTGGGGATATCACTTCTTTGAGTATAATGGCTTCAAATTTCTACATAATCCAGAGGAATGTTTGTCTTCCAACTTCTGTGTATCAAAAAGTGATCTTTGATCCATCTGAGAAATTAACTCACAGGGTTTGTGTGGCTATCTTCAGAGGTGTAAATCTCAGCTGGTGAATTGACACTGACTGTATAGAAGTTAGATTTACACCAGATGTGAAAGATTAAGGAGCAAATCAGGAAAACAGGAGAATCCACACTCCCTTGAATCACATTCCCATGTGTATCATGAAAGTTGCTAGCTTTCTCAAGTGCTCAGTTATATTGTTTAGACCTTCTAGTGTACTCCTTTAAGTGTCCTATATTTCAGACTATATGTAAGCTCAACTGAGTGAATAGAGAAATTCCAGCTTCACAGTAGGAAGGAGCTGTACAAATGAATCAGCTGTCAGTCCAAGCAGATCAGTCATAAGAAACTATTATTCTATAAGTGATGTTTTCAGTGAGTTTTACAAACAGATAAATATCCAAGTTTTTGTAGCAGAGGCTTCATTGCAGATCTTTGAAATATAAACCGAAGATATGACACTACAAGTGCTCAACACATAAAATACTAGTGTCTGGCAGACGAAGAGTATTTGAGCTGCATTCAAGAGGCAACTGAAGAAGGTACAAGCAACTGATACAGCAAAGGGCCACGATGTAGGAGAATATTATTGAACATGCTATGTTACTTGGGAGGAATCCAGATCAGCACCTGAGCAGCTGCATATTCTGGACAATCTGTTGATGATTAATGAAGGAAGAGGGGAGGCCAGTTACAATCATTTCAGCCCAGTGCTATGAATACATAACATAAATCAGATTTTCACCCTCTTTTTTTAACGAGCCTCTGTGCAAAACACAGGTGGCAACTAGGGCACTGTGGAAACTCATCTTCAGTAAGCAGGCTCACTGTTCTACTGGATCTTTATGAAGAGTTAATTACATGAAAAAAAAATATATCTAATCATATGACACTAACAACTCAGGAAAGTTTTACAAGAAATTGCCTAAGTGGTAAAACAATTGAGTGAGGTTGTCTGTTCTGGAGGTCAGCATTTACCCAGGCAGAAGTCAAGCCATGTAGATATCTCCAGTGTAAGTGTCCACTCCTGATATCCAGGGTTTTCTCTTCTTTTTACAGGAGAAAGTAAGACACATAAAGGATGAGTTTCTCTGATCTATTTTAGTTGTCTTCACCAAGATGAGTTCAATTGTACTTAGAAATGCCCATTTCTCACTTTTTACCATAAAGTGGACTTGCAGTAAAACTACCTCAGATGTATGTGAATGTTTCACTTAGTCAGATGAATCCTTCCTCTCTTCTAACAGTATGAAATGTTTGCACTGGGCATTATATTTTTATATTTGGAATTGAAGATAGAAATATTTGGGGTGGAAAAGGCTGACTGAATTTCTTTGCTTATCTTAAAGTCTTGGTGGTTCCCTTTACACTGAACTATGGAGTGTGAACTAGACATCCTCAAGGTATCATGTGTGTGAATGTGTTCCCTCAGCAAAGTTTCTTCCTTATCAGCACATTTTCAGAAGTGGTATGATCATGTTGTCAGAGTCAACGAACAAAACGAGCAGGAAAATACTGTTTTGAAAATACGTTTGATAGCTCAGCAGCATGCTTCCTAGTGTTTTGGATTTCAGGACATGAAGAGCCAGTCTGAATTTCTCTGCACACATGGTGCAAAAATACTCTTATCCTTCATTTGTTAAGGCAATGACCTCAATATGATCTCCAGTTCCTTATTTCCTTCAGTAGTGTCTTTATCAATAAGGTTAGGGAGGAAGGTATGGATTATATAGTATATCCTAGAGTTTTTTCTTACAACTAAATGAAATATTTTAGCTGTACTTTTAAATGGATGGAAACTGGAATAGTAAAAAATGAAATATGTCAGGATTAATTTGAATTTATCAGAGAGATCAGCTGAAAAGAATACAATACATGAAAAGAAAACAAACATAAATTCTTAACCAAAAAAAAGAAGAGGAATCTGCTTTAGTTTAAGGTTTTAAGTAAAAAGTCTTCTGTTGCTAAATTTACATTCCAGTTGGTACATTTTTAAAAAATAAAAAGCAAGCTAAATATTTTCAAAAGTAAACATTTAATATGAAGTAATCTCATTTCAAATTTCCTGTATTTCATATTGACACAATTGTGTTGTTAATATTACAAGCCACAGTAAAGAATGAATGTGGTTATCTTCATATAGGTTGGAGTGTCAAATAAGAACAATTACAATGGAGAAGAGGAAGGTTTCTGAAGAACTTTCTGTAGTTCAGTCTAACATAAATCCTCAAATAACATTCTTTCATGGTAGTGTTCTGATCCAATACTCCATCTGTAGAGGCTGATGGACATATTTTGACTGGAGAGTGTTTTTATAACATTACAGCAACCCACATGCTGACTGAATATGCATTTATGTAGTAATATATACTATATAGAACATAGTATATAAAATTTTATGTAATATATAGTAAAATAAAGATTAGGGAAAATTTTGGCCCTCTCTGGAAGGAAACAGGAGACCTGGTTACCCAAGAAGACTGAGCTATTCAATGGCTTTCTTGCCTCAGTCTTCACTGTCCAGTGTTCCAGACACAATGCCCAAGCTGCAGAAGGCAAGTTGGGAGAATGAAGAACTGCCTACTGTAGGGGAAGATCAAGTTTGAGACCATCTACGGAACCGTAAGGTGCACAAGTCATGAGAACTAATGAGGCACATCAGTGGGTCCTGAGAGAACTGGCAGATGAAGTTGCTAAGCCACTATCCATCATATTTGAGAAGTTGTGGCAGCTCTGTGAAATTCTCCCTGACTGTAAAAGAGGAAATATCACCCTTGTTTTTAAAAAAGGAAAAAAAGAGAAGAACTGGGAAACTACAGGCCAGTTAGTCTCACCCCTGTGCCAACAAGGTCATGGAGCAGATTCTCCTGGAAACTATATGAAGAGCACATGGAAAATAAGGAAGAGATTGGTGACAGACAAATGACTTTACTAAGGACAAGTTATGACTGACAAATTTAGTGGCCTTCTGTGAGGGAGTTACAGCATTGCTAGATAAAGGAAGAGCAAGTGGTGACATCTACCTGGATTTGTGCTAAGCATTTCATTCTGTCTTTCACAACATCCTTGTCTTTAAACTGGAGAGACATGAATTTGACTGATGATCTACTTGGTGGATAAGGAATTCGCTGTATAGTTACACTCAAAGAGTTGTGGTCAACGGCTCAATGTCTAAGACCAGTGACAAGAGGCATTCCTCAGGGGTCAGCATTGAGACCAGTGTTGTTGAACATCTTTGTCAGTGACATGGACAGTGAGATTGAGTGCACCCTCAACAAGTTTGAGGATGACACGAAGCTGTGGTGCAGTTGACACACTGGAGTGAAGAGATATCATCCAGAGGGACCTTGACAGGCTTGAGCGGTGATCCCACATGAATCTTATGAAGTTCAACAATGCCAAGTATAAGGTCCTGCAAATGGGCCAGGGCAATCCCAAGCACAAATACAGGCTAGGTGATAAGTGGATTGAAAGCAGCCCTGCAGAGAAGGATTTGCATGTATTGGTCAATGAAAAACTGAATAAGATCCGGCAATGTGAGCTCTCAGTCGAGAAAACCAAGTGTATTTTGCATTGAAAGAAGTGTGGCCAGCTGGTCAAGGGAGGTTATTTTCCCCCTCTATTCAACATTCATGAGACTCCACCTGGAGTACTACATTTAGCTCTGGGGCTCCCAGCGTAAGAAAGACATGGACCTGCTCGAGTGGATCTGGAGGGAGACCACGAAGATGATCATGGGGCTGGAGCACCCCCAATATGAGGGCAGGCTGAGACAGTTGGGGTTGTTTAGCCTAGAGAAGACAAGGCTTCGGGGAGACCTTACACCAACCTTCCACCAGTTAAAGAGAGCCTACAGGAAAGGTGGAGATGGACTCTTTATCAGAGATTGTAGTGATAGGATGAGGAGTTTCAAGCTCAGTTTCAAGCTGAAGGACAGTAGGTTTAGATTAGATGTTGGGAAAGATCCTTCTTTATATCCGCTTCTTTCCAACCTTCCACTGTGAGGGTTTTTGAGACGCTGGAACAGGTCACCCAGAGAACTTGCATGCCCCATTCCCTGGTTGAAACTAGATGACCTTCAAAGATCCTATTTTATGATTCTTTATAGCATATATACATAATTTTGTTACTCAAAGTGAAGACAAATTGAGAGGCAGCTGGCTTTGCAGCCATAAGTTTAAGTTTAAATGAGAAAAAGGGCACTATTTGTCTTCTGGCTTCCGAGTGTGTAGGGTTCACTTGGTTCACAATTTCAAGCTTTTCTGTACACCTGTGACCAAAGAAATTTAATATTCTTAAATAAAAAGGAAGCTGAGAATATCACCTACCCACATCATTTTACAGGCTAAATATGGAACACATACTCCTTTCCCTCTTCTAGATATTTTCATAGGCTTTTATGTGATGGTCCTGATTCTTAGCACAATCTCTCATAGTTTTTGATTATAGAATTGATTTTAATTGAGCTAGACCACCTTATATCTGATCTCAAATCTCATCTTCAAAGCAAACTTTTTTGTTTAATCTTGCTTCACTGATCTTCTGACTAACCATATCTAGTCTGATGTCATCTTCATGTTTAACTGTTCATATTCTTTCTCTTCAAGATTAATTATTCATCATTTGGACACAGTCCAAAATGCATACAGTTTTTAAAAACTGAAGATATTTTATACCATTAAAAGTAACCATCTCTGGGAAACACGCTTTCGTTTTCTGACCCTGCTTCCTGCTGTCCTGCAGAAAATACTTTCAGCTTTCAGAGTCTTTTCCCTTAATATGGTCTTCATTCTTCATGAAATTTCCCAGTCATTGCTCCCCACATGCATGTGGTCCCAGGTTGGTCTGGAACATATAGAGGGTTATTGTATTACATGGTTATTTGTGACCTGTAAAATTGATACCAAGTTTATTATAGTGCAGCTGACTTGGTTTCAGATTTCAGACATTATTAATCATAATAGAAAAGAGTGTAACAGCAGGAGCATGTCTGATGGAGGAGACTTCAGACTGAGATTTGTCCTACATATAGGTTGAAAAACAGTTAAAACTATTCATATTGTAAGCTAAATTCTTAACTTGTAAGTTAAATTCTTAGCTTAACTTTTAGGCCCCTAAACACATAAGGAAATGTGTTCTTGGAAGTTTAGCTTTACTTTTATCTGGGAGAAAAATAAAACTAAACTGGAAATAAAGTTCAAGATAGACAAGCAAAGATCCTTGCTCAAGACTTCCTTATTTGCACTAACTGTTGAAATAGTTTTGCAAAATGGAGATTTATGAAATACTAAAGGACAGATTCTGATTAAAGTTACCATGGAGTAAACTGAAATTATTCCCATGATGTGAACAAACCTATATAAATGTAAACAGAATTAGAGTTTATGTGAAATCGGTTGCCTAGAGAGGGTGGATTTCCATCTCATTGAAAGTCATTAATATAAATCTAACACTTGAGCAGGAAAAGATCCAGACACACAAAGAGAGGGACCCATGGTTATTTCCTCTTCCAACACAGTTATAGAAGGAGTTAGAAACAAACAAAATTAAAAAGTACAAGAAATGATTTTTCTTATAAGTAAAATACATATTCCTATAACTCTTAGATAAATTCATTAGGTAGGAAGTGTTTAAGGAGTTGTAGCTCACACAGGAGTCCCATTAATGCCATGTTGGTGTGCCAACAACTGTACCATCAGTGCAATAGCACTGAGGAGCAACAGAGAAATTCCTGGCTGCATAATGACGTGCAGGCCAGCAATCAGGCAAAGACACACCAGACACTTAGATAAGCAGCTCCAGCCTCTAGTTATACTGCTAAAGACTAAGATTTTGAAGAGAGACAATTTTTCATGCCTTGAAGGAATTAACTAGCAGAAAGCCAGAAAAATTTTCCCAGTGGACAGATTCCTTTAAAGCTGCTTTCCTGACCCTTGTGTTGCAATGCGTAATATTAACCATGTCATCCCCAGGATCTTTGCAGAGACAAAACACAGCATGCTCATTACTACGGCGCTATGCCTTCATTTAGTTAGAGTCACTATAAGGGGCTTCTGCATACTACAGAGGAGGCCAAGGGAACTGCTACATAAAAGGTTTGCTGTTTTAAACTCATGCTTCATTTCAAATTTGGAATTAGCCTTATTGAAGGCAGGAGGCAGTTTTACAGAGTATTTAAACACTTTATTGAAGAGACCTGAGCTTTGCAACCTACCTGCAAGCACAAACATCAGGCATAGTTTATGGAGTGAATCATTAAAAATTATTTGCCCAAATCTCTTCAGGAGCTCAAAGACAGTATGTTGACACTACAAACACAGGAGTGAAGGAGAACAAAACATCAAAATTTATAATGTGTTCCTTTACTCTGTCAGATCCTCCAGACTGTGGAAGCTCTTAGAAACTGCCAATTTATTTTAGGGGTGTGCAGGGATATTCATCACTGATAGCAAATAACTTTGCATAAAGCTTAAAATTCTAGTACATGCAGTAAGGCTAATTCCCCAGAGTACCTCTCACCTTTGAACAGTGCTGCTTAGGAAAAGATGTGATTGTATATGAGAGAAAATCAGAAATAAAAACCATCTATGCTGAAAAATGGAATACTAAATGGGGAGATAAGTAATATGCTGCTTCAAAGTAACTTTTGCCACACAAAATCCTATAATCACTGTGAGAAAAAGCGATTATGTAAATATATTTGGTGATTAGCAAAATTACATATTCAAAATTATTTAGTTTCATTATCCACTGAAAGTTACACAAATAAATACTTCTTGTACCCACATTTTCCCCATCTGTCTTTTTGTCATTTTTGGCAATTATTACCTACAATCTAGACAACGTATGACACAGGTGGTGGAGTAGATCCTGTTTAACAAACATTTATCATGCATGTACCATGAATGATATCAGAGCAAAAACAACAAACTGATGAAAGTGTATGAATGAGAATTAAGTAAAACTTGCACTACCTGCACTTTCTTGCTCACAGAACAACAATTACTTTTATGTCTCATTTTTGAGGAACTAAAAATGTGCTGACTGCCTGGCCACAGATTCCCTTCATGAAAATGTACTGCATCATACAGGGTAGTAGGACACCAGCAAGAGAGAGAAGCAGATAGAGAAGAGGTTGAAGGTTGTGAGGTACAACAATAACAATGGCTGTCACCTAGGCCAAGGCCAGAAGATAAGAGGGATATCTTTGTACTATCCCTCCATCCAAAGAAAAGGAGTCTGAATAATGAAAGGCACTCTGTCAGTCTCTGGTGAAGCTATAGGGAGAGAAATAAAAAAGCAAGGATAGAAAGCCTGAACATCTTGGATTGCATAGGTCAATTTGGGTAAGATTCTTTTCTGTTAAGAAGGGTGTTCCAAACTGTATAGTAGTAAATAGCATAGTAGTAAATGAGTATAAAAATCTGGGTCAGATAACTCTGTCCAGACATATATGAGTTGAATTGTGATCCAGGGATGAGGGCTACAACCTCCAGTACTCAGATGAAAATTACATGTGATTCTAAGATGAAGAACAGGAGATTTTATATGAGTAGTCCCTGAGAAGACAAAAGATAAAAGAAACTACTTGGAATCTATGGCATGAGAGACTTAAGTCACAACCGTATTTTTTTAAGATGTAAAATAACAAAAACTACTCTCAGATCTGATAGTGGACACAGAGCAGCTACCAAAGCAAGGCAAGGAATGGTGCAAGACAGAGCTTGCAGCAAAAACAACAGCCTAAAATGGCAGGGAACAGTATACAGACAAGGGAGCGAGGGCAACTAGGCCCTCATCAAATGATGAGCTCTACTGAGATCTGTCCTTGCTACCAGGAAAGACTAAATGACCTCCAAGTGCAGCTGAAAATGGTGTGGGAAGGGAAAGCAATGCAGAGCTCAGCTGTTGTCTTTTCAGAGGACAAGATACTAAAGTTATTATGGTTATAGTTTTACTTTAGACATTAACCATCATTATTGTGCTTACTTACCTGTTAGGAATGCAGTGTCTGCTTTGGTTACTGTCATTGTTTATTAGCTATTCTATATATGTTGTGGGTTTTTTTTTTGTGTTTTTGTTTTGTTTGAGTACTGTGAATGTATTACAACAACCTGACATAAGGTAAGGTCCTGGGCTAGGAATTTCCAAACGAGGCTCTAAAATTTGAATCTGATCATTGATGCTGCCAAGTAAGCCACACCGAAAGGTAAATGTGTGTGTCTACCTACGAAGTCCCATATCCAACAATGTCTGAACATCAATCTTTAGTGAATATGTCTTTAGGACAGCTCCACAAGGCAGCAAAGTATCATGCTGTGGTGGCAGGAGCATAGAGAGACAGGCAAACTCAGGGAGAGGTCATCATGGTGCAAGGAAATCAAACAATACCATCTTATCCTCAGAAAGTACTCCCATCACTGAAAGATCGTTCATGTCCATCCAAAACTCCCATGAAAATAAATCACTGGGATAGTCTAACAAAGAGTATATGGAACTTGAAGGAATTAATTCAGTTTTGATTCAGCTAAAGGGTATCTGTGATATTTTACACTGCACCTAAGTCAATGGCACCTCAGGTCATTGCCAAGAGAGACAGTTACCCTCTTCTTTCTCCTTACTCCACACCAGTAACTCCATTATGCCTTGTTCCTCATACCAGCTCAAATACACCCTTTGAGGATATAGATAAATAAGGAGATTTCGTGGAAAGCTTTTATGTTCATTTGTTTGTGTATGTGGAAGATTAATTTTCTGTAGATCAGCTGGACCAGCTGACTCACATCTGTTTCAGCTCTTGTACACAGTAAAGAGTAGAACTGTACAGCCAGGGATAAAAAGCAGAAGGAAACACCACCTCAGGGTCCACTGACAAGACATGAGTTCGAAGTTTTCATCAGGTTAGAGACCACATCTCTCCTTTTCACAATTTCCTCTTAATAAGTCAGAATTAGTACTTTTTTCCTTCTGTATAAGGAGACAGGCAAAACAGAACTCTGTAATGATTGTGGGCCAATAAATAGTGAAGATAAAAGTGGATAGTAATAGATAACAGGCAGATAGTACCTTTCCTAAAGGCCTTTCAGAGCTCTTCTTTGACTTTTTGGCTCATGACTTCCCACAGATGAGTTACCAGCAAAACTTATTTTTTCTTTTTCTTTTTCTTTTTTTTTTTCCCCAGAATGAAGCTTGGAATATAAGATTTCTCTTATGTCAGCAGTATTGATATTTAGAGGGAGTTTAAAAAAATAGAGCAAGGAATTACCCTGAATCAAAATGAAACCTCTAACACAGCACAAGAGGTCTAAAAGAAATCAAGTAAGAGACCTTTGGAATTATTGCATCTCACTTGAGGTTAGTATTGATAAATGGGATGTCTACCAGCCAGCCACTCTGAACTCTTTCATCACCAGAGAGAAAAAGGCAATCTAAATGCTGTGCCAAGGCCAAACACTTGTCTTGAGAGGAAAAGCTCACTCTTCATCGCTCAGGACTACCTCAGGTTTAGAAGTCTTAAGTATCCAAGTCTAAATATTCAAGTTCAAGTACTCATTTTTCTAATCAGTCAATAAATATTTAATAAGCATATTCTCCAGTATAATACAAAACCAGCACAACATTAATATTGATGACTAAGTTTAGTGTAAAAGTTAGAACAGAATGAAAAAGCAGAAAAGAAATTGACTTTCCTCCATCACCACTGGGGATAACACTCGTCAGTGTAACCTGATTCTCTTACTCTTGCCACAGTTTTGTTTTCCCATCAGAGGTAACACAGCAGCCTTTCTCGCAGGTTTCATGTCACTTTGCCTACA
The DNA here is from genome assembly GCA_013396935.1 of Baryphthengus martii. Classification (NCBI taxonomy): domain Eukaryota; kingdom Metazoa; phylum Chordata; class Aves; order Coraciiformes; family Momotidae; genus Baryphthengus; species Baryphthengus martii. Next base: position 58,068 of record VWZK01012382.1, read on the forward strand.
GGTATCCTTCCAGAAAGCTGCTGCAATGATTACTCCCTAATTTATCATTTCCCCAGAGCTCTTAGTGGAGGCATTATGTTGTCATTTGCCCATCTTCACTCTCACAAATAGTCTTTGCCCCTCTCCTGCATTTTAGCACTCATTCAGAGTTCAATGTTTGGGAGAGAACTGTGGCCACCACCCTTCTAAGGAACCATAGTGTCCTTTGTCCTCTGAAACAGATACTGCATGGGAGAAGCTCACTTTAAACATCTATAAAACTTTCTTCTCCTGTAAATCTCTCCGTAAGACCTTACTTTGCAGTGGTGCCCACAAAATGTCAGCAGTTATATCACGATATTTTTTCTTGACATCTTACTGTGCCCTGATCATGACAATAAGTGTTTCAGTTCATCTTGGTGCTGTTTGCCATTTGCGGGCACACGTCCTTATCTTGTCCAAAGACTTTAAGCACTGGGGATAGGGACTGTGTTCTTTGTCCTCAGCTGTATCTCACCCTGGACAAAGGAGTGGAAACATGTAATAAACACAATATTCTGAGTCCTGTTTCCTTCAAACAACAACTTATAGGTCTTGATTCATCAGTCATGTGTCTTATTCTAATAAATAGAATTAGAATTTGGGGTTGGTGCCACCGACAGAACGTTGGGTTCTTTGACGGTGGTTCAGTACACACGATGCCAAGCATGCTGAGAGGAGATGGGATACACCTATCTAA
>VWZK01012383.1:4602-21200 GCA_013396935.1 Baryphthengus martii
TTTTTTTTTTTTTTCCGCTTTGTTTAGAATGTGATTTCTTCAGCCAAGGTTGTAGAGAGCAGTTTGAAAATTCTGTTCAGATTTCAATGATGATAAAATCTGTATAATGGTTTGCAACTTCATTGTCGGATATAAGAAAAGCAAATATAAAATCATTGTAAATGAATCAAAATTTAAGGCAGGAGTTGACAGTATTCTCTGTAGTTCTATTTGTTCTACTTAAAACCCTAACATTGATGTCAGTCCTGATTTTTTGAAGCTCAGTCTCTTGAAGATTTCAAAGGACTGTAGTGTTTCATATTCAGTCAGAAAGTAGAGAATATTGAAAAAAAAAAAAAAATGGGCTGAATTGTTAGGAAAATATTGCTACTAAGAAATAAAGTCTTAAATTTGAAAGAGTTCAGCAGATCCCTGCAGCTGGTTGTATTTTCTTTTAATTTTCTTACTTACAAGAAAGCATATCAGACATTTTAAAAATTATTATTCTGAAGGCTTGCTTCTTTAAACTGTTCTTTAAATTGGAACTGGTTTTAGGAAGGATGTTGAAAACTGTCATAGATGCTAGTCTACTTCTGATAAAAATAGATTTCAAATGAATTTTTGAATTATGCACTATGAACTAAGAATATATGTAGGAGTAAAGCCAGTATCTGATTGGCTCAGAAAATTGGAAAAATGTCACCACTTGACTTTCCAGTCAAATTGGCATTTGTGGATCTTGCCAATTGACAGATTCCTTTGTAGACTGTGCACAGTTACTTTCATTTCTGCATTATGGCAGCTGGTGTTCATGTCTGAGATAAAAAACACTTCAGTTTGCCTTTTCTGCTGCTGTTTCCAGTATCAGCATTTAATGTTCTGTTGTGGATGCAAAGGTTCTTTCAGTTTTATGACTGCTTACTCTATAACTGCAATTCTGTTAAGCAAATTTTTACTGCTTCAAGACAGTATTTTGATGGATTCATAGTATTTCCAAATGTTGTTTTCAAGTAGTCACATTTTGAAACATTTAAACTGCAAAATTGTTTCTGATCTTTTAAAACAAACACATCTATTTTTGTATTGAATAATTAATAAAATGCAAATATATGCTTATAAATCTTTAGCATTATAATTACTTTTCATTCTGCCAATGTGTATTTTGTACATGTATATACGGCGAATTCCACTTCATTGAACAGAATTAAATCTGAAGGTACAACTTTTAGGTAATTAATTTTTATTTTTTATAGTATTTTTTTTTTATCTGATATGTATTTAATACTGTTAGAATACAGAAATAAACTCTAAATCATATCAGGCTTTTAGGTGTATGTAGGAACACTTCCACATTTTGCAATATTGCTATCTTTATATTTGTTGAAATTCAGACTACTAATCTTTTATACTGGGTCTGGCAGTATAGCTTGCAGTGCTCTGCAATACAGTTTGATGTGCGAGTATAGTGTCTTCTTAAAAGCTCAATTGGCTTCTTAGACTGTTTTTACTAGGTTTTTTGTGACTGTAGTGATCTTTGGTCATTTCTTCCTATACAAGATAGTATTTGTCACTCTGTTATCAATTCTATTAAAATTATCTCATTTTCAATTTTTTAATATATGCTTAGTGCCCACTTATTTTCAAATATTTAGTATGCTTGACCATACTAAGAGTGATTCTAAAGATGGTGTAATGTTTTTGTGGGTATTTATTTTTTCTTTTAGTCAGAAAATACACTGTCACGTTTGTGCTTTCTGTTTATATATATATAGTTTCAGAATGGAGTCATAGTCATCAGACAGCGAAAAAGGAGAATAGTCAAAGTACAATCACTAGACCATATGAAAGTTAAGTTGTGTTCTGTCACCATTTCTTTCACAGACTTCTGTGATTTAGGGATGATCCATTACTCCTTACAGTAGATTTTCAATTCTTAAGTAGTTTAGGTGACACAAGCTGTTTCTTCCTCCTGGTCTTCTTTTTGGACATAGAAACATGTAATTTACTGGCAAAGGGAGTTATAAATGGTATTAGTGAATTCTTCCATTTTTCAGCAGACCTTTCTGTACAATATGATTCCTTTCCTCTCCTGAGAAAATAGAGGACAGCTGCCTAAGCAGCAAGTGCCAAAGAGTCCCTACAACATCCGGGAGGTGGCTGTTGCTGCCAATGAAAACTGATGGAAAACTGGAAAGCAGCACCTGCTGCCACCACTCTGCTTCTTTCTGTTTTCCGTCTTCCTTTCATCCTCCAGTTCTCTGCTACTGATAGCAGCAGTAGTAGCAATCTCTTATGTGGTATAATAGCACAGGGGTATGTGTTATTCAAGCTGGAGATTCATGAAATGTATAGAGTGGTGAGTTTGTAACTCTCAAAAGTACTTGTCAACCAAAGCCTCTGAATATTTGTGTGATCTGTGTTATAGGTTACTATCACAAAGCAATGATAGGAAGATTTATTAAAATGTAAACTCCAAATAATCTGGAGGCATATCCACTACTGACAACAAATTCATTTTGTCAGAAATAAAGGAGTACTAACCCTTTGGTAGTCTTTGATAGAAGAGAAATGTGACAGATTATCCAATTGTCCAAAAAAAGGCAGAGATGGAAGAATTTCATCACAGATATTGGTCAGCATATGTTTTAATATGGTAGAAGTAAACAAAGCAGCAAGTATATAGAGTACAGTTAGGAGGTCAGTTGGTTTGATGGGTTGCCATGTGTCTACGTTTAAGGCTCAGGGCAAGCCCCACAGAGCAGGATTCCTATCGGTCCTCTCTCCCCCTCCCCCTTCCCTCCCAAGGGAGGATAAAAAGGGAAATGAGGAAGGAAATGCCTCACATGAAAATGGCAGTTAAGACTATGAACAAAATTTCATAAGTAACAGAGATAAACAGGGGAAAAGAAATATGAAGGCAGAGGGATATATAAGTATATACAAAACCAGTTTTGGGATGGTGATGGATTGTGCAGAGCACATGGAGCCAGGCCCGGCTGCGCTGAGGTGTGGCTCCAGGAGCAGCACAGCCCCAGTGAGAAAGAAAAGAGCTCGAAACCTGAATTTCCTGTCCTTTTTATAGAGTGTGGCAGGGAAGGGGAGGGAATATCAGCTGCCCTCTGACCCCTCAGGGTCCTAGAGTTATCTATCACCTGTCCATCCCCCTCAATTTGTTAACTCTTAAACCACAACACCATGTTCTTGTTTTATTTTGTCTTTTTTTTTTTTTTTTTTTTTTTTTTTNTTTTTTTTTTTTTTTTTTTTTTTTCTGATTTATTTATTTTAGGCAAACCTAAGAATTCAGGTGAACTAGAGCTCTCTTCAGAAGCTTTTTGTCATTAATATGTTATGCTAATATTCTGTAGGTGGATGAACGCATTTAGAATTTAAGAAAGTGTGTGTTCTTGCTAAAGTAAATTAAGATTCCAGCCTTAATATGGCTGCTATACTAACTGCTAAATATAGATAAGTCTTCTTATAACAGTACAGGGTTTTTTTTCTTTATTTGTATATTCTCGAACTATCTTCATTTCAGAATTCATTTCACTTCAATATTTGAATTACTAGAGTGAGTCTGGTTCTTAACTTACTAAAATACTTTGATATGAAAAATTAAATGCATATATGATATTTAGTCTTAAGTTTGGTCTTAAGTTTGTGGGGAACATAGTCATGTGAAATATAAAAGTAGACGAATTTTAGTAAATCTCAAACTTTTCCCAAATCCTAGATGCTCTTACATAATGCAAATTTATTCACATGGAATAGTATGTTTCCCTTGTCACTCTTGTATACCTTCACAACACAAGAATTTCAAAAGAGAAAACTACAAATACAATAGTGCATGTATGAGCATAAAGGTAGTGTAGAAGACTGGTGGCTGAACAGAAATCTAGTATTTTTAGAAGCTGGAAGCAGAGAACTAAATGCACCCAGAGAATTTCAAGAAGTAGGAAACTTTTCCAATTTATTCTGTAACAAGTATGTAATTAACATCCACAAATTTGCCATATGTTTAACATGAAAAGTCTGTGCCCATTTTAATTTAAAAGGTACTTTCCTTAATCCTCCACTAAAAAATCTCAAGCTGGATTTGTAACAGCAACATTGCTTTATAGATTACAGTAAGGTAATCAAATTTAGAATATCTTTTACCTTTGAAACAATTTCCTTTGTGGTTAAGAAGGCAAATGAGACCCTGGCTGTTATCAGGAATGGTGTGGTTTGTAGGACCTGAGAAGTGATTTTACCCCTGTACTAGACACTGGTGAGGCCACATCTTGAGTGCTGTGTTGAGTTTTGGGCACCTCACTACAAGAAAGACATTGAAATACTGGAGAATGTCCAAAGAAGGGCAGCAAAGCTGGGGAGCGGGCTGGAGCATGTCTTGTGAGAAGCGCCTGAGAAAGCTGGGTTTATTTAGCCTGGAGGAAAGGGGTCTTGGGGGAGACCTTATCGCTCTCTACAACTACCTGAAAGGAGGTTGTAGAGAGGTGAGGATTGGTCTTTTAAATCAAGAAACAAATGATAGGACAAGAAGAAATGGCCTTAAGTTGCACCAAGAGAAGTCTAGATCGGATATCAGAAAGAGTTTCTTTACAGGAAGGGTTATTAGACATGCCCAAGTAAGTGGTTGAATCCCCATCTCTGGAGGTATTTAGGAGTTTTGTAGATGTAGTGCTTAGGGATATGGTTTAGTCAAGGATTTGTCAGTGTTAGGTTAATGGTTGGACTTGATGATCATAAAGGTCTTTTCTAATCCAGGCAATTATATGATTCTGTAAAGATGTAATTGTCATACTGTGCAATAGTGATATAAGTATTCATTCCTATACAAAAATCATACAATTATGGAATGGTTTGAGTTGGAAGAGACCTTAAAGATCATCTAGTTCCAATCCCCCTACCATGGGCAGGGACATGTCACACTAGACCGGATTGTGCAAAGCCCCATGAATTAATGAATTTTCCTACCCAAAGTGAAACTCTTCAGATATGCAGTGATAAACCGGGAGATCTTCAGCATTAGCTGATTTGTTCAAGTTTCCTTTCAGAGTTTTATGACAGATTTTCCCACATTACTGGTGCATCAACAAGACATCTTTTGCTCCTTAGCTCAGCTTGTTTTATACAGGAATGGAGGAGATAGGAAAGAGGAAACTGACTTTACTAATCTAATTTTTCTCTCATGAACACTCGATTACAGGCATATTTTTTTAAACCACTCATACTCTGTTGCAGCTGCCTGAAAATAAATATTCCATATTTTATACATCTACTAGAAAGAAAGTAGAGCAGATTTAAATATTGAAAGGATTTTTTTATGGCTTCTTTCATTCCCCAACCAAAAGTTGTATTTCGTGACCACTTGACTTCCTCTCCTTTTCTGAATGTCTTTTTTTTCAACCATCACTTTGAGAACATCTGGTGTGTATAACACTATGATCTTCTGAATAAAACTGAAATAGGGTAAATCTATAAGAACTTTCACATGCTTAACTGTATTTCCTTGAGGAGTGGAAAGTTTTGTTGTCATGTATCTCCAGCTATTCCACATTTTCTGAGTTTCCAAAGTGTATGGTGATAATCCACAGAAAAACCCCGTGTAGTTTGACTTAAAAGAGAATGGTGAATGCAACACAGCTGAATTAAGTCCTAGTGAAGATACTGATTCACTGCATAATGGAAACAAACAAACAAAAACCAAAATAAATCAACAACAAAAAAACCTACACATATTTTATTGAATTTTATTGTATTGTATTTTAATTTCACAGATATCACATTTTTACTTTTAAAAAAATGTATTTCAATAAAAATGTCAGGAAAATCCCTATGAGTCAAAATTTCCTTACAAGTGACTGTAAGTGGCATTGAAGATCGTGGTAATATTTATAATAATATGGTAATTAAGATTGAACTCAGAGAAGCTTACTGGTGTGACAACCTGTACAAAGAAAACTGGAGTACAAAACTCAGACAGACTCTTCAGGCTTAGGTCACAATTGGTTTTTTTACACAAAACCAGACTACACGGCATTTGAGTTTGGATCTACTAATCAGACCCGCTATTCCTGAAAAAATGACAGATTGCCACAGTTTGATTATCTTACTATTGTCACTCTTATTTCCCTAATAATCATACATATTTAAATATGTTTGGAAAGTAATTTGCAATAGTTTGAGTAATTAGCTTTTTTATATTCTGAGATATTTAGAAAGAAACTGTCCCAAATATTTTTCTACTATAACTTATGTAACTGATATATGTACAAAGATGATGTACATCTTTTTAATACCATTATAAATGCTCAAAACACATGAATGAAAATAAAGCAAAAAATAGGATTACACAGTCACATGGAAGACACAGACTTTTTGAGCCTTCTTCATTTTGCTCATGCTCTTCACAACCTGTAAAATAATGAGAAAAGTGAGATATCTGGGAAACTGGTAGTCTGAGAGGGTACTTGGGACTGAATTTAGACGATTTTGCATTCTAATAGGTATCATGACATTTATTTTTGAGGAAGAGTGCATTGTATGTTTTGATGGGGGAATAAAAGAAAAAAAGAAAAAGAAAAAAAAAAAATACAAAAAGAGTTTTTGCCTTTGCCTTTAACTTTTAGTAGCTAACAATTACCTAATGGGAAATGAAATATTTTTGCCTTGCAGCTTGTCTCAAGTCAATGCAAAAAAAGTTACTCTGCTAGTGGGAAAATTTGAGCTACATAACACAGATTAAACTTCATTTATCAATATTTGATTCTGAATAGTATGACAGACACCCAGAGATTTAAATGGAGTAAGAGACTAACATTTTCAAGTTTTTTTAGGGCCAGCTGCTTAAGGTTATGTTTATTTGAGATATCTTGATTCAAAGGACTTGGAATTAATCTGACTCCATTTTCTTTGAGCACTAGAAGAATGCAAATTCTTCGGGAATAGGTTACAGATCACTATTTCATCACAATGTTCAAAAAATCACAGAGGTTCTTCTAGAAAAACTTCTGTGAATTCTTGATTTGTGTGTAATATTGTTGTAGGAAAAATATCGACTTGTAAATCATTACTTAATTTATTTTATTGCTTATTCACACAAGCTTCTGATCACTGATTTGGGTACTGAGAAAAAAAAAAAAAAACACAAACAATTAAAGGATTGCATAAAACATTTCCCTTTCCCTTCTTCAGACCCAAATTAAACCAAACACCTATCCTCTCCCTTCCTAGTCTCACTTTCTTTTATTTTCATGCTGAGTTGCACTCAATAGCTCCCAGTTCCTTTAGTGAGATGTTGGTTAGCATGGAAGGCTGGAATTGTGTGTGCAATGACTTTTCCAGTTGCTTCTTTCTGCTGTTTTTTACGCCTGCAAGTTTTCCTGTGCTACTCTCGACTGTGGTCCCTCCGGGGTGTCTTTGCAATGATGTAGATTGCCTATGGCCACAGTCCCTCAGGGATGTCCTTGCCCCAGCATGGTCATCCATGGACATAGTCCCTTTAGGAATGTATGTGATGCTTTTGGCTTCATAAATCTCCTCAAGTGTCTCTCTAGCAGCACCTTCAAAACTGTAATGTGTGTATTCAGCACCTAGCAGTGTTCAAGTTATTTCTCAAATAGGTTTGAGTAGGGGTGTTGTGTGCTTCTCTGATGAAGTATTGGTGCAAGGTGTGCTACTCACAACAGTTTCAGAGCTGTTTGAGAATGGGATGTGACTGCCGTTTGGTAGTTCACAGTTTCCTCCCATGGAGGTCACCTCTGCAGTCCCCTTCTACTTAAACCCCACAATTTATGGTAAGTGAAAAGATATAGTTGATTGAAAATCATATCACTGATGACTGCAAATTAATTTAATAACAAGTCTGATTAATACTACATATTAAGCCATAAAACTGCAGGCAGGAAGTTCTAAGGTTCAACATTGTGATGTCAAAATATCCTGTTATTTAGTGATTATTTAGCTTGATGTTAGGTTTCTATATCATGTATCTACATGTTGAGGAAAATGTACTTCTATGAATGAGATGCTCAAGGGCAAAGTGGAGCGAGTCTAAACTGTCCAGAGAGAAATTAGTGGAGCAAGAGGTTGTCATGGCCGCACCCACAAAATAAACAGCAGCCGCTATCCAAAATGGGGTTTATTGCAGCCAGGGTTGCCAGCACTCCTTTTGACTAAATACAGGTTCAGATGTTTATTGGGAATTAACTACTGCACAACTAATTCCTAACCTTAAGATACAACAAATCAAAATGGGCAAACCCTCACTCCTAAAAAGGGAGACCTCCCACGCCAGAGTGCCTGAGATACCACTCACCCAAAGAGGGAGGCAAGGCTCACTCAATCCACAGAGACTCCCTCAATCTGTGGAAGTATCCTTGGACAGCGTGTCCAAGGGGAGGGTCTGACTGCCAAATTGGTACATCACTGAAGTGTCCACATGCTGACACATGCAGATTTGGGAAGGGGAGGTGTGGGTGTGTGGAGTGTAGGGGAAAGAAGAGAGGAAAATTAGAGGTCTACACTTAGTTGCAGGTTTATAATCTCACTGGAATCACAGAGGCATGATGGCATCACTCACATGCTCGAAGTGCTGCAGTGGACAGATACAGGCCCAATTGGAAGCACAGTCTGGAATAGTGAACAGAGAGAGCTGTCTTTATGTGAAAGAACAGTGTAAATACACAGAGATTTGTCCAGAGACAAACAAGGAGCCAGCTCAGAGGTCAGGATTAGTGGGAAGATCATTATGAGTGTTGCTGTGATGGGTGTCTGCTACAGATCACATGATCAGAAAGAAGAAATATCTGAGGACTTCTTTGGTCACCTGAAATAAGCATGAGTTTCACAGATCCTAGTCCTCATGAAGGACCTGAACCACTGCCATACCTTCTGGAAGGGCAACATAGCCAGGGCAAAAGTAACCCAGTGTGTTTCTGGAGTACAATGATGACAACTTCCTAACACAAATGGTTGAAGAGCTGATGAGAATCAATTACTGATTTTTTATGATTCTGTGATAATAATTTCAAGACCAGTAAGAATCTAACTACAGCGAGAGTACAAAAACCCTGAAGGCTCTAACCAAGAGATGACAGTTTAGGACAGTTAATATTTATCTTGTGGAATCTGCTTTACTTGCATGAAATAATTGGGTTCTAAAAGTAATGTTTTCAGGGAAATATTGAATGTTACATCTCTAACAAGCTGAATGTGCTAGGTGGATATAAAGTCATTGTTCCTCTGGAATATGAATATTTAATTATCCCATGAATTTCATATAATAGTTAAGTACTCAAGGAATTCAAACTCTAGAATATCCATTAGTTTGATAACTAACTTATGAGTACAAAACTCAACACAGAAAGTTGGGGTGTAAACTGTGGTCCAGGAATCTGAATAAAACTAAGAAGGGCTCATCTTGACTGCTTTTTAGAGCTGTCCAGACATATTCTGAAAACGTTCACTCTCCAGGGGCAAGTCCATTCAATGGAAGAAAAATGTGTTCTTTCAGGAATCCGGTAAGACAAATTTGAGGCAGACTCAGTGCTGCAAAAAATTTAAGTGATTTGTCCATACATAAATGAATTTGAAACAACAGAAGTTGTTGGCTAGTCCCTCCAACTTACAGACAGAATCAGTTACTCTTAAATCATCCATGTAAATGGAGATAAATATGCACCTTTAAGGGAAAGTTTAAATCTTCATCTGTAAGAGATAGCTAAAATAGCTCAAATGAATCACGCCCTAAAAGTGACTATTTTTCTGAATTAAGAATACAGGGATACTAGATGACTACTCAGATACAGAAATTTATAATATAAACATTTGCATTTAGTCCTATGAATCTCACTTTATATTAATTAGAATTTATAAACCCTGATGAAGTTGCCTTCTCAAACAGTGCAGTCAGTGTACTTACGGACTTTGAAGTCTTAACACTGAAATCTTCTACTACAAAAATACTCTATAACCTTTGTTTTCAATCCTTTATTTAGACAGTTTATTCTTCCTGTGTAAGTCTAGGGAATTGTATTATTTCATCTTCAGTTGACGTTATTTTTTAGACAACTGAGCAGCACTATAAATGTCATTTACAGTTTTCATCTTTCATATTCAAATTCTCCACAGTTAGAGCTAAACACACTACAGCTGGCAAAGTACTAGCATTACAACTAAACCTTTATTATGACACCAGCTATACTGGTATTACTGAATTCCATACCAGGATAAACCTTTGGGAAATGTCCCTCGCTATAGGCTCCCACTCTCATATCAAATATTTGGATATGTTTTATAACAATTTTTATAAACTGTCTTATATTAGCTTCTAATGATCAATGCGTCTTCTGACAACGGATTGTAAGACATCATAAAATTTTTCTATGAAAAAAGTTATGGGACATAGCTGCTTTCCTCTTAGGAAGTTACAGAAATAGAGGTTTTGTGAAAATTTTTATATTGGGTCATTAACATTATAGGACATGATTAATTTCCATTTGTGGGTACTGCACTATTTTTATACTGATTTATTTACTTGAGCTTTACTTCACTTTTTAATAAAATCATAGAATTAAAGAGTTATTTAGGTTTGAAAGGACCTTTAAGTTCATCAAGTTCAACCAATAACCTAACACCACCAAGTCCACCATTAAACCGTGTCCCTCAGTGCCACATCTACACACCTTTTATATACTTCCAGGAATGGTGACTCCACCACTTCCCTCAGCAGCCTGTTCCAATATTGATAATCTTTTTGATGAATATTTTTTTTTTTCTAGTATTCAACCTAAACTTCCCCTGGAACAACTTGAAGACATTTCCTCTTCTTCTATTCCTTGTTACTTGGGAAAATAGACAAACATCTATCTTGCTACAGCCTCCTTTCAGGTAGTTATAGAGAGTGAGCCTTCTTTTCTCCAGACTAAATAATCCCAGTTCCATCAGCTGTTCCTCATAAGACTTGTTCTCTGGACTCTTGAAGTGCTGGGGTCTGAGCCCTGAAGCGAGCTTGACGTCTGGATGAATTTCACAAGCAAGCCAAAGGGGCTAAGGCTGGCCAGGTGCCTCCTACTTTAATCAAGGGCAAGACTGGGTTAGCCTCTGTGTTTGCCATCAAAAAGATCTTTTAGTTCCACTTCTGGCTCAACCCAGTAAACGTTGAGTGGTGGGGACACATGCCATACCAAACCTTGATATGAGGGATGGGCCCCCTCTATTGTAAGAGGGCCATCCAGGAGGGGAGGCCAGGCCAAGCCAAGCACACCCTGAAATGCTGAGAACTAAAGTAGAAATGTGAAACAGCTGCTGTTTAGGTGGTGATTAGAGGGTGGAGATAAAACGCCAATAGAGCTCCTTATTGAGTAGTTGGTGCTGCTGGGAGCTACTGCTGGAGGGGTTTGTGAAAAGCAGTTTTGTGGAGTCAATGAAAGAGTCGAGGGTAATGGATTGGGTAATGTATCTTTCTGGCATTTGTTGGATTGGTTTGTGCCTGTCTGTGTTGGGATATGGGGTATGGTTGATGTCTCCTTATGTTGTCATAATTTTGGCTCAGTTTGCCTTTTCTTCTGTTGTCACCTGCAGTGAGTGGGTTTATTGCTTCCTTTGTTCTCCCCTGTGGTCGGCCATACTATATCATTTTTGGGGTCTGTAGAAATAGATAATAAAACCTGTGCGAGTTTCTGTGTATGTTTTCTGCTGATGGCTGTGTCCTTTTTGCTGGGCCATGTAACTGGCAAAACAAGCCTTCACCAGCTTTGTTTCCCTTCTTTGAACATAGTCAAGCACCTCAATACCTTTCTTGTAGTGAAGGCCTCAAAACTGACACGCTATTTGAGGTGTGGCCTCAACAGTGTAACAATCATAGAAAAAATGAAATGGTTTGGGTTGGAATGGACCTTAAAGGTCACCTAGCTTCAAATCATCTGCCATGGTCATGGACACCTTCCGCTAGACAAGGATACTCAAAGCCTTATCCAATCTGGCTTTGAACTTCTAGGGATGGGGCATCCACAATTTCTCTGAACAACCTGCTCCAGTGTCTCACCACCCTCATAGTGAAGAACTTCCTAATTTCTAATCTAAATCTATCCTCTTCCAGCGTGAAGCCATTACCTTTTGTCCCATCACTACATGCCCTTGTAAAAAGTCTCTCTCCAACTTTCTTGTCTGCTGTTGTTTCAGGCCCTAATGAGGTTTTGTCCGGTGCTGTCATATGAACTGTGGAGCTCTTGGCTCCCCCTGCAGTTCCCCTATGTGCACTACACTGGAGCGCTCCACTGTGTATCATGCCTGCACCAGAACTGTTCATGTCGGTGAGAGTTGACTCCTTCCATAAGAAACATGTGCTTCCTTTCTTCTAGGGAGTGCATTATTATTAATTTTATTTTCTTCTCTTTGATGTTTTGAAGACTGGTTTATTCTTCAAGTCATAAAGTACTGGATATGTATTTGTGGAAAAAAAATGTGAAAACTAAGAGCAATTACTAATCAGAGTAATCTATAGGATATGTTGCTTCTGTTAACTACGTAGTAATTGTTCTGTTAGGAAAGCACGAACAGGGTGATATTGAGTCCTTATTACAGAAGGAACATTAATTTATTGAAAAATATTTTTACCATCCTTAGGTTAATTAAACTTAAATATGAATATATGAAATTATAACCTTATGTTTCACTTTTGAGTTACATGCAAAAGCCTTTAAGAAGAGCTAAATATTAAAGCTGACTTTAATATATTATCAACATTTACCTCTTGACATATTCACAAACAGATTATGACAATCATACTGCCAAGTCACATACAAATGTTCTTTGTTTGTAAGATACAAATATTCAATCTAGCTTTCAATGATCACCTTAGGTACTTGCAACACTCTTAATACTTTGGAAGACAAATTTCACAGAAGTGCCTCTGTGAGCAGTGGAAGTATTTTTTTTACAACTCCGTCATGTGGCTTTATGTTTTTCTTCTTTTTTTCCCCTCTGTCTAGAAGTTACAGGTATTTGGCACTTCATTTTCTATACTGACTTCTATCTTTTAATTTGCCAATATACCAACCTTTATTTTTTCTATAATAATTAACCTCCACCATTTAGCTCTTTTTAAGATTAAGTTCTTCAGTAAGAGCAGTCAACACTGTGTCTCTGTTACTGTGGCTCATGTGTCAGCTAATTAGGAATGCTGTAGTCAAACCACAGCATAGAATCACAGACTCATGGCACCATGGAATGGTTTGTATTGGAAGAGGCTATTGTTAGCACTGCTTGTAGTGGGAAGGGACATCTGCTAAATCAGGTTGCTCAAAGCCCTGTCCAAACTGACTTTGAATATATGTACCTCCAGGAACAGGGCACGGATAGCTTCTCTAGGTAAACTGTTCCAGTGTCTCACCACTGTTTCTAAGCCAGTGGTACCTCTCAGAATACATCCACCTATGAGTGAGATTCATCTTTTTTCCAAAATACCTTTACAATTGCATCCTTTTTATGTGTGGCAGGAGTGATGTGGAAGATTCTGACTCCAGAAACTGCTGGAGTCTGAATATCCTGTTGATTTTGTGGGACTACTCACAATTCGTGCTCAGGAGAAAGAGCAAAAAGAAAAAGAGAGATAGTTAATATTCCCTCTCTATATCCCAGTTCATCCTTAATGCAGTTGTTGCCCAGGGGCAAGAATTCAGCAAGGATGGTCATCTTCAAGAGAATACCCTGACTATGCCTATGACACTGAGATGAGAGATAAGGAATTATCTCATCTGTAATTCAAAAGAATGTGTGGGAAGGAAGAATGACATTAAAATGTAAGATATGGTTCAGACATACTGTCCATCCATCCTGTTTTATTTCCAACTGTGTCCGTAAATAGATGCTCAAGAACAAGTATAAACGTGGCAATCTTGTGTGATATTTTCCTCTTCATACTATTTCAGCCCCTGTTTTCTGTTCTGTTTCTTAAAATTTAGTTTGTCTACTTGGTAAACCCACAGTGGATCACTCTTCCAACTATTTGTCTAGCTTCTTCTCAAGCTTATTTAAATTCCCAGCATAGACATAGTGCTTCACAAAGCAGAGAGTTATGCTATTCACTGCATGAAAACATCACCTTCTTTGTTTTCAACTTGAACGTTTGTTTGGTGACCTATAGCTCTTGTAATAGGAGAAACAGTGAACAGATGACTGATACACTTCCATCTTACCGCTTAAAAGCTTGTATACCTCTGTCATAACTGCTACGATTTCACTTTCCTAGGCTATTCTCTTTCTCTAGACTATTCAATATTCTTCAGGAAAGTCATAGTTTTGTCAATTCTTTTAGCTGTTTTCTGAAACTTCTCCCATTCTAATGTGTTCTTTTTAGATAAGAGGATCAGAGTTGCTCCCAACATTAAAAGAGATTGAAACACAACTGTATGCAGTGGGATCCCAGTGTGTTCTGGTTTTGTATACAACATAACTATGTTCTGTTCTATACTTTTTTCTAGTAATTTTGAATTTTTTTAGTTTCCTTCCTAATTGCTACTGAACAATGAATTGTTTATTCTGAGTCAAGCATGTAGCATATGTTCAAGATCTTTCTGCAGACATGAAGCAATCAGGTAGGAGACTATCTTTCTGTATGTGTAGATAAGGACTGTTTTTCTGCATGACCTTCCCCTCCCATCCCCTATGCACACTACCTAACATTTATCTACAATTAACTTCACCTTTATACTTCTTAGTCATTTAGGAATATATAATTTGTCCACACTGGCTCACTATTTGAAATTCCTTCAGGTGTTCAACGACCTTGCATAGTGCATCAGATAAGGTACAGGACCTAAAGAATGACTATCTTTGGAAGCTTGGGGAAGTTAGGTTCCTTGGCAGAACAGAGTAAAGAGGAACAGAATTTCATATATATTTCTCTGTTCGTTGTTTTCTACCAATGTTTGGATATTCAAGATTTGTATTGAGTCTAGGCTTGATGGTAGGTGTCTTGTAAATTTGACTGCTTAACTCCCTTACTGTCTGCAGTTGTATTCATTGTCTTAGAGGTTTCTAGTACAGTAGCGTGTTTGACATCCCAGGCAATGGCACCAGAGAAATACCTGACCAGTATAGGTATAGCAAGAAATTAATGAAAAGGGAAATTTGCTTTAACTCTCTAAAGGATTCAAATCTTTGGGGCTGATTGCTCTAGTCATATCTCTAAAGATGCAAATTAAAAGACCAGAAGGCTGGCATGCATTAAATGAACTGAATTAGGATTTAAGATTTTACAATGGATCTGATGTTTTGCTGCCTCCTACTTATACTGTTGGTCTTATTGTTTAAGATTTTTTTTAAATAGTATTTTCTATCTCCATAATCTTGAAGTCAAAAGAAATGTACAAATGAAGGAAAAAGAAAAAAAAAAAAATCAATGAAAATTGAGCTATGATGGCAACTCCTTTAATCTGATTTCTAATCCTAAATATTCCTTGACAGCAAATATGAGCAATTTTTGTTGTTACACGTACCTATTTTTTTTGTCTTGTTGCTTATGCGTTGTAACTGCTGGTACCTAAAAGCATAATTTAACAAAATGTTTTTTTAAAAAATTAATGGAGTGTTTGATACTAGATTTCAAAATAATCATTAGGTAAATTCAAGAACTCTAAAATCTTGAAAGAACAAAACAAAATAGCATATTAAACAAGCAAACAAAAAATCAGTCCACTCAAAACCTTAATTTTGAAGAAATTGCCTTAAACTAATTGTCTTAAACTATTAAAGAAATTGTCTTAAACTATTCATATTTAGATATTAATAAAATACTAATCTGATCATTTTATTTAGATAGACATGAATTACAATGAACTATATATCTTGGAATCGAATCTTTTACTAAGCACATTGGTCCCCAACCAAAATCTGTAGGACTGGCATTCATCTGATTCGACATTATTATCTGTCTAAACCATGGGCACTTCACAGCCACAGAGGTTCCTTTAATACTTGTCATGTGATAAAGTCCATCTTACGGAAGTTAATTTAACAAAAAATGCAGCCCATGTTTGATGTGTTCTACCTTCAAAAGCTTAGTCTTCAGTCACACAAAAGATTTAAGGTTGTTTAGAATAAGAATTAATTGAAATATAATCAAAAGCTATCTAGAGAGCTTGCAGCAAAACCAAAAAAAGTACATACTTAAATGTGGAAGGGGACTGCTATTCTTTGCTTCTATCAAACTAATAACAATGAGATCTGGATCAAGCTGTGATTTTCTAGGTGCTCTGATATCAAGGTCTGTGACTAAAAGTGCAAGTATTCACTTAGGAAAAAAACAAAGATGGACTGACTAACGTCAGACATCCTTGACAAAGTTCCATTTTTGTTAGTAACTCTCTAGAGAAAGATTTGAATACGTTTATTTGAAGCAAAATGACTTACTATAGGTTGCAGGCTATTTTCAATGTAATTGCCTTAAGAAGGGAAGATAATATCTTCAGAGAAGATCATCTAATCTTGTAAATGTTTCTGTTACATTATTTTAGGAAGTTATCTTGTTCTAAATATCTTTTTAATTTTGATTTGTTTTGGTTTGGGGTTTGTTTGTTTTTCTTTCACTTACACTGTGATATCTCTTTGTCCATAAA
>VWZK01012384.1:0-75816 GCA_013396935.1 Baryphthengus martii
TTTTTGGGGGGGGAACACATCTGTAACTTGTAGATTTGTATGTTCAATGCTACTAGTGATTTCTATACAAAATATAATCTTCACTAATACTAGATGTAAACCATCAGTAGAGAAAAGATGTGTCGTCACTAGCCAAACTTGATTTGAACATAGAGGTAAGAAGAGCAGTATGAAAAACTTCGAAGAGGATGAGGATGAAGTCTGAGCCCTGTAGCGCAGGACGTCAGACGGGCTGGAACTACTTGTGGATCCTACCAACAGCAAGAGGAGGATTTGGTGGTTTTCTTTTAGCCCCTTTATTTGCTGTTGGTTTTTATTTTATTTTTAAGAGCCAAGGCATTGGTGCTTCTTTTAGATGAGTTGTTATATCCACACAATAATTTGCCCATGAAACAGGCATCAGCAGTTTGACTTCTTTGCACAAAGATCTTCAGTCAATTCTTGCTGTTTGGAACTTTCGTTCTTAGGTGGTGATCAGTCAGAAAAGGCTCTAAGATGCTAACTTGGAGTGTAGTATTAAATAGTTTGGTGCTTAATTCTGATAATTTGTCAATCCATATCTTTTATTGTGTGTTCCTCTTTTCCAGAAGAGTTTTAATAATGCTACATAGCTTGTCTTTTGCAATTTCTCTTGTATCCCTGTCATGCTACTCTGACTTGAATATTATGTACTAAATAGTTAAATTGAGCTTTTCCACCAGTCATTCTTGACAAGCCTCGTGATAAAGGATTTTTTTGCGATTAGTTTAAGTTAAACATTTGACTTTTGAACTCATTCTTGTGGTATGTTTGAAGACAGTGGTGGCCAAACAGTGTATTTTGCTGAATAACATACTGCAAACATAGCTGCTTTTTGTTATTATAATGAGGGATAATTGACATTCTGGTGTTGATGTAGTTGATGTTTTACTTAAAGCTTTAAAAGAATTCAAAATACTTTGTTATTTTGCTCTAATACAGGCAAATACGTTGGGCTTTTTTTCCCCAGAAACATTTCTAAGTGGATTTTAAGACTGCAAACTGTATTCGCTCTGAAATATAATTGGCTGTATGAAGTAGGCACTTGTAAATTCTTGTTATGTGTGAGAAAAGGATAGAGTTCAAACAAAATGTAAATGTAACTTATAATCAGGAACGCTATGAGTTCTGTAGAGCAAGATGTGCATCTCGCTGATCTCTAAGTGATGCTTGTCTTTTCGAATTGCTTGGTTGACAGGGTGGTCAAGGATGAGTGAATCCTATGGCTGCAGTCAGCTGTGCTCCGGCCCACCTGCTGGTCACTGACCCATTGTTGCATTGGGGTTTCTTTTGATCTCAGATACCAAAGATTCCTGCGTTTACTCGTTTTTTTTCCGGAGTGAAAAATCCGTGCTTGTGATCATACTAATTGTTGATGTTGGACCGCTCCATTTGGATCTGTAGACTTTTAGAAGTGCGCAAAGATCATTCAGATAAGGTGTTCAAGTTCAGTATCCTTTTTTGGAGTCTCTGAATGTGAGAATTAAGGTCAAGTATTGTTCAAAAAAAAAAAAAATAATTTACTACATTATTCGTATCCATGGAGCTGTAGGTTTTAGACAGTTCCTATGAATAATACTAGCTCTTTTTGCCTCTATAAGGAAGTTTTTCAACTTGTAAAGAAGAGCACTTAGGGAAACCTGATGAGAGGCTTGTGCAGTGAAAACGGCTATTTTTTCTTTTGCCAAGTATACTGTTGTTCTAATAAAAGATATTACTGTAAAACCATTTTGCTTAAAGTATTTTGGATACTGTCTGGGTGTTGTAATAGAAGCATGTTTGAAAAGTATGCTAAAAATAGTATTTCTGGAGGGGAAGGTAATATATTTTCAAACCAGTGAGGCTTGGGATTTTTTTCTTGGTTTTGCTCTGTATTTTGGGAGGTGACGATAGAAAGATTTGATACTGTGCAAAAAAGGTAGGAAGACGATATTTAACAAAGAGCAGAGCTGTGCATTGTGAAGCAAGGAAGCATTTGGTTCTCAGTGCTGCAGTAAAAAAAGTGATTATAAAGAAATTATATGTAAAATAGTAATCTTTTTATTTGCAGTTAACTTTTCCAGGCTTTTCTGAATGATCAGCTGAGGGAAAAATGTTGATTCTCACAATGGCTTTTGTTGTAGCTAATTACCTAGTTACATTTTTTTTTTTCCAGGATTAAAAACAATTCTTTTATTTTGTCCTGTATTTCTGCTGTGGAAACTGTTAGGAAATATTTACATTTTATAGAAACCTTTGCACTTTTCCAGCATCTTGATATGAAGCTGTGACAGTGTACTTCGAACCTTTACTAAATAAGGAAAATGTCCTTGAGGTAAAATATTTTTTTTAAGGTTGTTTTGGTTTTTTTTAATTGGTCAAAGTAGTTTCAGGGAAATGGGAAGAAGCCTAGGTTTATTTCCTCTCCTAGATTATTAGCGTGATTAAAAAGCTAAAAAAAGTCGTGATAACTGATGGTGCTTGCGTTGCTTCTGTTATTGCCCAATGTGAAGTTGAACACGGGGTTCCCGTGTGACCTGCTCTAGGTGATCCTGCTCTGGCAGGGGGGTTGAACTTGATGATCTTTCGACGTCCCTTCCAGCTGCTAACATACTGTGATTCTGTGATTTACTGAGAGTATGCATCTGCTTGCGCATCTTGCTGTACTGGTTAAATATGTTACTATCTCAAGTGCTCATCATTTTCAAAAAGCTGATGCAGCACAACCCTTCCTGGAGTTCTGCGAAACAATTAATTTGAATGGGCTCATAGCTGGTTCAGGCAAAAGCAATTGGGCTAATCAAAACTGCTGAATCTAACCTGCCTGACCTTTCATGAAACAAACTGGGAAGCTCATAGATGTGTGCTCGGCCAGCAGAACTGGAAGGCAAGAGCCAAGTTGGTGCAGGCAGGGGGGTAGGGGGAATAGCGAGGTTGGGACTCGGCACCATTTCTTGTGGCTTGGGCGTGCTCAGAAACGGAACTTTTCCATGCTGCTTGTTTTCATGGAAAAGACAGGCCCTCCCCAGGTTTTGTTTGTTCTTAGCAATGCACAGATGTTTATAGGAAGCAGAGCAGTGAACCATTAGAAATACTCTTTTATACAACGTCTCCTTAAACTTCAGGCTGGTGGTGTGCTGGAATGCAGGGCTATCTTTGTGGCCGTTTCCTTCATAAGTCTGGTTCTTTTGAAAGCATCTTACTCTGCTTGTATTTTCCATACTAGAGGTTTACAGAAAAATGTTTATACTACAGCTTCAAACATTTACTGAAATGCTAGAAAACCTAAAGAATTTCTGTGGAGTCCTTATATTAAGATCAGATGTGGGAATGTCACGTTGAATATCTGCTGTACAAAACTCAGATGATTTTAATGGAAACTAAGAATCTGAAATGGTATGTGCCTAGCAGTAAAATAAAAAAGCGGGGAGAAGGGAATGGACAGAGAGAATTGTATAATGGCTCAGAATTACACCTCTGTGGTTTCAAGTCCATTTTGCTGCTATGCTGACAGGGAAAGTAATTACTGCATTTATGTCTCTTTCAATGACGTGAAACTAGTTTCTAAAGCAAAGTGTAGTGTTTGAGAGAAGCCTGCAATGTAAGCAATGCAGTAATCTGATTGAAATATCCTGTGGCTGAGGCATTTTGAGCTTGAGGGAAGTTTGAGCAAAAATGTTTTTTCAAGTGTGTAACAACACTTTGAACACTTAATTTTTCAGTAATAATTAATCTATCAACTAAAACTTGGCTTTTATCGATTTTTATTACTCGAAAGGTTAGTTTAGAATATAAAGAGCCTTAAGATTAGCGATCTACCTTAAGTTGATGGAGAAATGCATAAGCAGGGTATTGAATGTAAAGTATTTTGCGTAAGAAAGCTAATTTCATCATGAGTCAAAACAAATGGATTTTCTTATTGAGGCTAATGGTTTTTGAAACAAAACCTAATAACTTTAGTGAAAAACAGTGCAATGTTTTCTAGAGTTGTTATGTTGACTTGTGCTCAGTAGGCATTTCATGGACATCATTTAAATTAGCATGTGGCTACGTTATGTACGTGTCTCTGTGTTTGGAAGGCGAACGTAACCTTTGTGTTTGGGACACCTTTGTGTTTGGGACACCATAGAAGTTCCCTGACAGGAACCGGTCATCTGCTTTGGGGCGGGAAGGCGTTGGCAACCCCAGCCAAATGCACCACATTGGCTGCAAATGGTGAGGATCAGCCTGTCCTTGACTCTTCTACCTCATCTGTAACAAGTAGTAAAACCCCGCTCCTTCTCACTGCTCTAACTTGTGGTGGCCCCAGCTGGCTGGGGGCCTGCTCCAGTGGAAGAAACTGAAGCCAGAACAACCCCCAGTAGCCTTCAAAGCAGAGGTTATACGCTCCAGATTAGGTTGACATAAACTGTTTATCTGCTCTGTGCTTGGGAAGAAAGCCTTTTACTTTGGAAGTATGAATTATTTGGGGGCGTTGAATACCTTTTGATGGTATTGATTAGCAGTCTTTTGTGATCTTGGACCTTCCTGAGAAGAAGGGAAAGGGCAGGAATGGACATCGTTGACAAATCCTTGCTGAAAATGCTTAGTTTAAAATTTTGTGGCTGGAAACTTCGTATCAGATGATGACATTTCATTCCTGCCCAAAACTGCTAAGAGAATAGTTAGTAGCAGGTGACCTTACATCGAAGGGGAGAAGAACATTCTTCCTCACAGATGTAATTGTATTCAGAGAAAAATATTTCTGTGGAATGCCGATGGTCTCTGGAAGGCTTATGAGAACATGTATCTAAAGGAGGAGAGAATTTGGGAAGAAAGGAGCACTTGTCTACTTAGTCACTGCAAAGACTTTCTTTTTTTATCTACAATTTTGTAATTTGAGCTTTATGCTTCTCCTTAAAGAATGTTGTTCCTTGAAAATGCAAAGATTTTTTGAGGTGTGTGAAGATTACTAGTCTCTTCTGCCACTAGTTGGTTTTCTTCTACACTTTTTAGAGGCTGTGCTTCCAAACTCATGACAAACTATCTTTGGAGTTTATCTGGGATCTCCATTCTCTTACATGAACAGTTTGGAGGGCAGAAGAAAATTCTGGAAGTTTTCCTGGTTTTTCTAGCACAGTATCATTCTTCATCTGCATGACATTAGTCTTAATTTGCATGAGGCCTTCTGTGAGCCTCGTAGTGCTTTCTGAACAGACTAATTCTGTAACCAGCCTTCATTGCTTGGTGCAGCAGTGGCTCATTATTTCTTGTTTTGTCACTCCTGAATGGATTATTAGGATAATGGGATAAATTAGGATACACACTTAAGTTTGTTACCAAAATTTTTAAGCTTTGCAGTTTATAAAAGGTAGAGGATGTTGATTTGAAGATCATCTCCTAGAATGTGCCATGACAGTGTTTATTAAATACTCTGTTAAAAATGGGCCTGAGAGAACTAAATACTTACTTATAATTTTGTTTTTAAAGACCACTTAATGAAAGTGTTTTTGAATCTATAATGATTCAGCTGTAATAGTCTTTCAGATATGCTTTTTATTAGTGATAAAAGTAGACAGGTCTACATCAATTGCATTAAAATGTTGCTTGGAGGTAGGCTGGTGAAATTGCGTTAGTATTCTGCCAGGAGTGCTACTCTAGATTATTGAAATGGTCTATTCAGGTTCACTTATATTTACTTTATTTTGTTCACTTTTTGGAAAAGTACACCTTTCTAGCTTGTTGGTTTTCTAGCACTTCTATCACCATAGTGCTTGCATCAGAGCACCTACAGATAGTTTTTTATATACTAGGGCTGTTTTCAGCTAGTAGATAACACTAGTTTTCCTTATAAAAAATACTATGTTCCAGTATTCTCATTACATAATCTTGACTAGTTTTGTGTCCTGTGGATAACCTGATGTCAGAGATTGTCAACATCTAGGCCTCAGAATAGAAATTTTGATTTTTGTGTGTTAGAAACTTCCATTGAAATAATTTTACATTCATCTTTGTTCTCTTGTAGCCCTATTCTCTTTTTTCCTCAAGCTATTACACCTTAATCTGGAAGATTATTTTTTTGGTGATGTCTTAGAATGGTTAGTTCCTTGTGTTTTTGTAACTAGCTCTCATACACCCCTTGTTTTAATTCAGAGTGCTGGCAAATAGCTTATGATGTGGTCAGATTTTTTACTTTTTTGAGCTTTATATCAGCTTCAAATTGGTTTCCTAAAGATGAGTTTGAGGTTTTTCAGTTTAGTTTTGGATGGTGTTCTTTTTGTTGCTGGTTTTTTTTGTTATGTTTTTGTTTTTCCCCTGTAAATTTATGTACGTTAAACTAGTAACTGACCAACCTAGACATAGCTGGCTTAATCCAAAGCTGATTGAGTCCTCACATTTCTACCCTGGCCTCAGCACAACTTTAAGCTAGAACGGCAGCAATGTTACTGATCTATCTTTATTTACTATTTTTTCTGTCTCTGCCCTGTCAGCAGTCAGTGCTTTAGAAACTTAATCCTTTTGAATCAAGTATTTCAGCAAATCTAGTATGAAACATTTCTATTGAAGAGCCAAAATGCTGTATTTAAGTGTTGTTAATAATTAATGACTGTCCAACTAATTTAAGGATGATAATTTCCAATAACAAATTTTCAAAGACAAAACCCAAACCAAGGAAAGCTTTGAACTGAGCAGATGCCACAAGAAGGTCAGTGGTTGAGTGTGGCGTATAATGAACTCTGGTTTCTGGTTTGTTTTTTTTCTTTTCTGTACTTCCTCAAAATCTGTCCTGTAGAGGTAAAGTGATTGCTTATGATTGCAGAATCATTCAAATGGAAGGGACTTCAGGTATAGTCTAAGCTCCTGGTCACAGCAGAATTAGCACTGAACTCAATGTTGCCTAAAGCTTTGTCAAGCTGGATCATGATTATTTCTTATTTTTGTGTTTAAGACAGAAAAAACAGTTAGTTGTCAAACTTTATTCTTGTATTGGAGATACCAATGTCCTTGGGAGAAAAGCATTTAAACATTTAATTAAACTTTCCTGAAATGTGAAATTAATCTTTGAAAATATTCACGAATGCATGAATTTTGTGAGATATGGAAAACACGTGAAGCAGCATTACAAAGGACATTTTGTAACTGAATATTTTTGTTTTTAGAGCCTCGATGAGTATGAAGATGATGAAGCTGGGCAGAAGGAGCGAAAGAAGGAGGATGCTATTACCCAACAGAACACGATACAAAATGAGAGCTCCTGTGCAGAGACCCCAGGCTCATACTTATTACAGGTGAGATCTTAACACTTGTATGGAAACAGCCATGAAATTCAGGAGTTGTCACATAACTAAAGCAAAGCATGAGGTTCCATTCTCCAAACTCAACACTGGCGAGACTCAGTTCTAACAATGGAATCCTCTGTTTCTGTAGGGGCTTTGAAGATAGCAGTGTCAGTGTTCACCTTGGAACTTACTATTTAATGAGAGGAAGAGAAACCTGGAGATTCAAGAGAAAGATACGCACAGATTCAGAATATTCAATTCATTGGCGGTAGACTTTTCAAATCAAGACCCAATTTTCTAATTTAATTTATGGTCAATTAACAAACTTCTAACTGCTGATGCTGGGATTGAAACAAACACACACACTCTTAGGGAAAACAAACCTTCCCTTTCTGAAACCTCTTCTCCCTCTTTCCTTTTTTCTCCAATCCTCTCACCACAGGTTACGCTCAGTCCTGCAGCCTCCTCCTCTATCAAAACCTTGCCAGTTACGGGCTGTACACCCCTCGTGCATACTATCCAACCTGTGGTAAATGTTCTCTTCCTTTTCGTGCCCTTGGTCTCTTCAGCCAGTCTTGTCTCCTCCTCTTCTGTTACCTAACAGCTTGTGCAAGCCCACCTGTACATGCTGAGACCATCCAGCCCTGCCTGTTGACTCTGACGGAGGCAATAGCACATGCACAGGGAGAACAGCGTACAAACACAGCAAGCACATGGTGATAGTTTTCAAACCACCCATAACCAGAGAGAGCATTACTGAATTTAGTGGGTTTGGATGCGGTTTCCTTCCCAAATTTTGCCCAGTCTTTCATATGCTTCTGGATGCGTTCAAGGTTCAGAAGAGCCTGTGATCAGTAATTACTTGTGAGAAGAGACCAGTGCCTACCTCTCAACAATGTCTTTTCACAGAGTTGTAGAGAGTGATTAAGTCTCCTCTCAGCTTCCTTTTCTTCAGACTGAATAGCCTCAGTTCCCTCAACTGCTCCTCATAAGACCTGTTCTCCAAACCTTAAGCTTTTATTGAGTTGCACCTTGTGCAGGAGATAGTAACATTCTATACTTTTTCCAGATTGACTGTATTTTATTTGAGATCAGGAAACAAAACTGAAAAGTAATTTTTGTTTGTTCTCTGTTTCTTTCCTAACAATTTCTGGTATCTGCCCTTCTGTCAGCTGAGCACTGTATATTAGTTTGGTTGTGTGTATCCACTGTAACATAACATTTT
The DNA here is from genome assembly GCA_013396935.1 of Baryphthengus martii. NCBI lineage: Eukaryota > Metazoa > Chordata > Aves > Coraciiformes > Momotidae > Baryphthengus > Baryphthengus martii. Next base: position 8,482 of record VWZK01012384.1, read on the forward strand.
AGAGTTACCTGTGAGGGATAATAACAAGCTCAGAGATTGATGCATATGTAAATTCAGAAGCACGTTTACCTTTTTCTCTCTTACTGTACTTACATACACTAAATTTCATCTCCTGTTTCACCTCTCAACCACTCACAAAAGACAAATCCTGCGTGTTTTCTCAATTGATCCTCATCTTTTCTATTCTGTGGACACCTCCCCAAGTATATTAAAAAGCACAGATCCTGGAACGGGTTCTCGTGGAACTCTTCCGCATACTCCATCTACTGCAGAAGCTGACCATCGAAGTTCACTGTTATCTCCTGTCTTTTCACCAGTAATTTATTCACAGAAACACATAGCTCTTGCTCTAGTGTGACTTAATTTCTTTAAGAGGCTTTGAGGAATGCCTCTTTGAAATTCAGTGGGCTGTCAACCAACTTTCTCTTCTGGACATTTTTTTTACTTCAATTTGTGAAGTGCATCTGTTTTACAAATGCCCTGCTTACTCTTCCACACCGTATCATATTTACTCACTTATTCCCTAATTGTTTTAGACTTAATAGCACCACTTTATTCAGTATAAATATCAAGTTTGTGGTCTCTAGTTCTCTGGTCTGCATTAGAATATTCTTAAGGATGGTGATTCTTAAGCACTGGTACTAGGGCAGTTTTAAGTGAGAGATCATGTGTGATCTTGAGTAGTTCAGCTATTGCATTTTTCAGTAACAGCAATAATTTCCTCAAAGTTGAGGAATTAAATACCTTCTCATTTTAGCAACCGGCTTCTTTAATTTTGTTAACTTATTTTTAAGTTCTGTCAGTACTTCTGTTTGAAATGGACCCTTTGAGTCTTCTGTGAAGAAGTGCTCTGCTATGACACATCTACCATGCTTTTCCATGGTGAACACCAACAAAAGTATTTCTGCAGAGAAACTGTCTCCTCTCAGTATGCCTCTTATAACTTGATCTACTGTCTTGGCAAATTCTTCGGCAGGTTTCCTCATTCTGAAATGATTTTATGCTTTTTTTCAAGTTGTTCGTTAGACTCTTTCTTATTACATTCACTTTGTTTTCACTCCTTCAGCAAATATTCCAGAAGTTGTCACTTTTAGTTTTCCCTAGTGGTATTATTACATAATGCTTTGGTTATTATTCCCATGCCCTGTGGTTTTTTTCGTTCATTTTTTTTTTCTATTCTTCCTGACCAGCAATCTCAGTTTCTATTTACCAGGCTGTCTGTATTAATTGTATTCTACACGCTTCCAAGTTTGTCACCTCCGTATTCCAACAGGCACTACTTCTTTGTTGACAGAGCACAGCAGGGGTGTCCTGTCACTGACAACACAGAAGAGAGTTGCAGACCTCAGATCTGGCAAAGACCCAGAGTGGCACATGTACAGAACAGATGGAACCTTAGAAAGTTGTAGCTGCTAAGACTTAATCAGTTTATTACTGACTCTGTCAACTCGCTTTTTGTTAGAAGACATAGAACTTGCCCAGTTTGAACAGAATTTGACAGCAGTGTTATTGCAACTTTGATGACTTAGTTTCCTTTTGATTCTACTCTGTCCAAGTTAAGACTAATTCTGTTCTTAAAAGTATAGTTTGTTTTAGATCTAAGAATTCAGTCATTTCTAGTTGCCGTTGACCAATATTTATTCTAGTTTTACCTACTAAGCAGAATAAATACATGTCTATTGTTATAAACCTTTTCACTGATTTTTCCAATCTATTATAATTTAGTGAAATTTGTAAATAAATAATTACCATGACTATGGTAAACAAGACAGTTAATATTGACTTGGTGCTTGATGGACAAATGTGTCGCTGAATAATGTTTTGTTTCCAGTCCTTTACCTGATCTTTCAGTTCTGTTTTAACACTGTTAGAAGTTGCTGTTTTCCTTCTCATGGGTAAAATGCATGTTTTTTCGAAAACTCTGGCTGAATTTGAAGTCCTTCATTCAAAGCACAAAGGTATGAGGTTTAAGAATAGATCTAAAAATATACCAGACCTTAGAGTATTTTCCCTGAAGCAGAACTATTTGATTGAAATCGACTTCTCAATTATTTTGTATTGAGAATAGGGCAAATGATAGAGCTGGAAACATTGTAATCATTGAAAAACAATTACACTCGGAACTGTTACTTAACTTTCACAAAAGATAAGTGTGAGAAGCCACACCTCACCAGGTGACTCAACGCTAAATCCACTCCCAAACACAAGCGTTACGCCTGGCTCTGACTGACTTGCTTGCTTTTTCCTCCTATTTTAAATGCTGCAATTCCGTGGTTCTCCGCTTGTGAGTCACCTTGCTGTGGACTGTTCATTGGCGTGTACGGCGGTGCAGACTGAGAGCGATAAGTTATGTGTAGTGAAGCTTAGAACTCCTACAAATTAGCTAAAAATTCATAATTGTAAGGACTAGTATAGTTAAAATTACCATTTTAAAGTTACTTTAGTTGTGAGTTTAACTAGGAATCAGTGGAATCTGGCAGTTATAAATCTAGCTCTTCCATAGCCAAGATGGTAAAGTTTAAAATAATTGAAAACTCTTTTATGACAGTGCCTTTCTTGCAGTTGGACAGAAATAGTTTTATGTTCAAGATAATGAAGACCTTTTCTTAATAGAAGGAGGTTTCGGTGTATGCACAATATAAAAATAATTTGCATCCAAAAACCTAAAAGGTTTGTCCTGGAAAAACAACTGGTTTGCTGATGATTGTTTTGGTTGTTTTGTTTGGTTTTTTTAAGTCTTCTAAAAGACTTGCTGAGTTCCAGGACGTGGAAAAATGCTACTATTGTGCTAATGCTCAAAAAACCCCAACCAAACCCCACCATATGCAAGGCCTTAAACTTTGCATCAAAGCATTGCTGATACTATGGTCACCTGCCACCTGGAATTCAGTTGTTAGGGGAGTGTTTTAGGAGACCAGATGCACAAATGTATGCCCATCTTGGTGTAATCCTGTGCCAGTAGGGTTAACATAACTTTTATGTCATCACAGAAGTGATCTCTGAGCACGCTGTGGTGTTCGTACTACTTTGTGGTGTTCTTGAAAAATTGGAGAACAAATTGGGAAGGCTGAGAAGGTTAATCCAAAGCCAAAATAAGGCCTTGTGGTGGGAGACACAAGTGTTGGTCGTCCATCCCTTAAAACCTTCAAATCACAACTGGCTGTTTTTCTGGAAATGATGCCATAATTGCACAGAGCTGTCATTCTCAATACCATGGAAGGTGTTTGAAGTCCTTTGCTTCGTGTTATCTCTGGTTCCTTTCTACTCACATTTTATTTCAAACGTGGTAGTGAATGCCAGTTGTGCTCTGTATGAAACCACTGCAAAAAAAAAAAAAAGTCATGAACTGTGAACAGTTTGACATTTAAGTGTAAGATATGGGAATAATTCATTAAATATGTATCAGCAAAAGCACCAAGAAACAACAAGGTATTTGAGATCTTTGCAGGGTTTTTTTTTATATTGGCCTGATGCTAGGGTTTATTGTATTCTAGGTTTGTGTTTTTGTCCCTACTGATGACAAAAGGGGTCTCACTAGATCAGATGTAGATGTCTAAAATTAGATGGGCTGAATAGTTTGCTCTCCCTGGCCAGCTTAGACCAAGCATATCAGAATTATTTTTGTTACTAAACATAACTTGGAAACAGGGATCAGTTAGAGTGTGAGATACCGATTTTTGTGCTTGTTGGCATGAAATGGGGAAGTGACTCCGAGTTGCATAAATAATGTGAATCAACTTTGAAATACTCAAGGATCCTTCACGTGAAAGGTAACTATTTATGAAAACGAGAATGAGCTGGAGTATCCTGCCTTAAAAAAGGAATGCTAATCTTTATTCTTGTCACAAAGTAGCAAAATTTGCCCAGTATATTTAATTCTAAGTCAAGAACTGCCAATCATAATTATCACAGTTACCAATCCCTTTTGTGTCTAGATGGAGATCTCTCTACGATGATCTCTTAGAAACCTGCTTCTGAATTTGTGTTGCTGGCGTGAAACTGGTAGAGGAATTTTGCTTCTCAAGTCTTCTGAAGCCTAGGACCCCACTGAGAGAGATGACACACTCTTTATGTGAAGCCACCCCAGCTGTTTTGCTGTACGGACTGCGTATTACGTATTGCTGTGAAGCACAGGACCTTCTTCAAGACCCTTGCACTCTAGCTAGAAATTGTGATCATCTTATTCCAACCATTAGTTTGTTTATGCATGCAATTGTAATAGGCATTTCTTGGAGTTCCTGTATTGCTCTTAGATTATGCAGCAACAAGAAATTCAAGAAATTAAGATGTTGAATCTCACCAACTTATTTTATACAAGATACAACTTTGTAAGATACATTTAAGACAGGTGAACATCCGCACTGAATCACAGTCAACACTAGGTAGGCTTGCTATACAAAAGATGTCACTTCATTTGTAGCACTGCACCTCGTCTTTATACTATACGTTGTGTCCTGTTCTCAAAATAAATTCAAATTATGTGCATTAGTAGACAGGTTAAAGCTTGACCAAGACAACAAAAGGAGAAATTGCTCCAGTTTTCAACTCACACCACTGACTTGCATGCACAGTAGTATTACCCTGTCTTGGATTGTTCGCACTCCTCTCTCTAGGAGCGGTGCAGGTGTTTTGTTCTCTGCAAGAGATTAGCTTGTGATAGGTGCTTGGAGAATCAGTCTGTATAGTGTAGAAATTACCCAGTACCTTTGAAAGAATCCTTCTTGTTGATTGGAGATGAGGATAGGATAAAGTGTCTACATAATCAGCATTTACCTAATGGTATAATTATAAAATCGTGCTGCAGCAGATTAGGTACGCTGTAGTTAACTTCAGTAGCGCATATGTTAGATGGCTGGTGAAGTCATCTAAACTTGATTTATTAGCATAACCATTTAGTTATGACTTTTGCATTTAGTCATGACTTGTGCATTTAGTTGTAAGTCATCCAAGAGCCTATAAAAATTGAAAAAAAACCCCTCATCTGATCTTTTTTTAACCTTTTGTTCTAAAAAAGCTTAACTTTTCACCAGAACATTACAGGCACTTTCTAAAGGGAACACAGTCCAAAGATACTCCCACAGAAGTGCTTTGGTGCAGTTCTAATTGCTGAAATACCGTTCTTTACTTTAGATGTGACCCAACACATTGAAATTTTCCAAAGCAGTGATAGACACCACTGTTACAAAGCTGTAAAAATTTCATAGAGGCACCTTATAAGTCCTGCTGAAAGCCATAAATCAAGTAGAGTTAGGGAATAAAAGTCTCTAGTGACTTCTTAGGTGTATGACAAACTGCGAGGAGTGCAGGGAACTGCAGTATTATGTGCATTTCCATTAGGAAACACAGCTGAAAACCTGCTTGAGACAAGCTTCCCCAGTGTTTTGAACTTGAATCTTTGGCCAAGAATAGGCTACCAAGTAACCTCTTCAGCTCACACTGCAGTTTATTCCTCTCTGCTTCGGCTCTTTTGTTTTGCACCACAGCATGATGTCATACAGCGTGGTTTTGCAATCATTCTCATTATCCAAAGTACGTGATAGTGATGTTCGTATCTATTCATACCTGACTGCAGCTTTTCAGAGGTGTTTTGCATCATGGTTTCTTGTAGGTCTTGCAAAGGTCACCCGTATGCATGCGTTCAAGAGTAAGAATTCATCTTTCAGGATTATACTTTCAGGATTATATTGTCGTGATGTTAGTTGGTGTTAATTTCTGTCTGTGGAGAAAATGCAGTTGTGCTACAGGGCCTGCCCAAATCTATTAAGGCTTTATTTTTCTATGCTGTATTTCTTCAGATGTCAGGCTAAGGATTATTTTACATAATAACATGATTATAATATTGGTATCGTTTAAAAAAGAAAGCAAGTAAAAAGTGATTAAAATACAGAAGTATATAAATTAGGAGGAGCTGTCTTTCTGTATATGAAGTCATATGTAATTCTGCCACATCTGGTTGTGACAGTTAATTACCAGGTAACATTCATCTTGGGGTTTCTATTTGTAAATTATGAACATGATCCACTTCACAGAGATCATACGAAAACCTGTCATTAGTATTCAAAGAGCACGTAAGCAGTAATAGTGAATACAATAGAAAGACTTATGAGGAAACCTTTATTACCCATAAAAATGGGTTAAAAAGTGTTCAAATTCGATGTTGTTTAATAATTAAAAAGATCACTACATTTTTTTTAGATATGTTTGCATCTAAAGCCAATCTTGTGTGTGCAGTATTTTTAAAGTGTGTCATCTGTTCCAAGCTATTTGCTGCCCTGTACAGTTCATGACATGAACCAAGTGCTTCACATGTTTACCTGCCATGGTTGGTATGACTCGGGAGACCCAAATTGTTCCTGTGATCTGTACGAGGAAGAGAGAAACACAGGAATTCCATCTTTTTCATCATCACATATGATCAGGCCATCACTGAAGTAGTTCCTGGCAACATGGGCATGTATTCAGAGCAGTTTGAGTATGTTAATAGCAGTAAAATAAGGTGTGATGGCCACTTTGTGAAAAACAGCAAATGTAAAATACTAGATGCTGCTCACTCAGTACTCTTCTTTGTGTTCCACCTAAGAGATCTTGTGGGGAAAAATACATTGTGTAGTGATGTATTTTGTGGAGTTACCATTCCTGGAGGTATTTAAAAGACGTATAGGTGTGGTGCTTAGGGACATGATACAGTGGTGACCTGGCAGTTAATGGTTGGCCTTGATGATCTTGAAGGTCTCTTCAAACCAGAACAATTCTATGATTCTTCATCAGTAAAGACAGTATCATGATGCGTGTAGTCGTAAGAATTTGAATGAAAGTTGCGTAAGTCAACAACTTTCTGACCTTTGCTGAATTGGTTGACTTTGGAGTCTTTAATCTTTTTTTAAACATTTTTTTTGTCTGCTTTATTTGAGAATGGAAAAAAACCCCACAATTAAGTTTTTAATTAATTTGCAAGGTAACTTCTCTGAGTTCAAGAGTAATAATGTTGCACGGTGGTCTTGTCTGGTATAACTGGAGGCTTTAAAGACACTGAATGAATTGTTCTGCAAAAACGAGACTGCAAGTTTTTAGTTAAATCGTGTGTGTGCGTTTTTTAATAGAAACTGATTTTTGTAGCAGTGGAGCCTGGATTTCTCAGTTGAATGGGCTATGTCATAGACATTGTTGTAGCAGCGTAGGTTTCTCTGCCAAAATTCTCCTCCTCTCTTCTCATGTGAGCAAATTTAGTATATGTGTGCCTGTGTGTAGTGCTGCTGATCTGTGCACGTTCAGTGGGTTTTTACATTCCCAAAGGATCTACGCGTGCTCAGCAAATCTGATTCAACTGTATTGCGCGTGCACTATCTAATACAACCGCTTTTGGAAAACGCTTACAAGTGAAATCGCGGCCCCCTTTGCCCCTAAGAAATCAGGAAGCTGGGAGCCAGCAGTTCCTAATGTTCCGACGGGAAAGCAGGTGGCTCTAAACTGGCTACAAGTCAGATGAAGTTGTTTGGCCAGCGATGTGCAGCCTTGAGGATGCAGGCTGGGCATCCCTATTTGGCATCGTCTGACTGATGATGCTCTTGTAGGGAAATATTGGTACATGGTTATCAACATTTGTCTTCATAACAACTGATTAAAAAGAGAAGTCTTTGCATTTGTTTGTGGAAGGCATCATTTGTGTTTGATGCCTGATGACTGTCAGCATAAATTTGATTACCTTTGACAAGCAAGTTTTGATTTTCTTAGAAAGGAGTAGAAAATGATGAACATTTTTAACATCTGTGTTCAGTAAAGTTTAATTCAGTGGATAAGTGGTTTAAGCTCAAAATTTTGTTTCAGGAATGCATATCACTCACAGTAAATAAAGTTAAATGTACTTTCAGAGTCTCTAAATACTTCTTTTGTGCCTGTGCACACGTACAACTGTTGATCAGAGGACTGGTATGAAAACTAAAACTGAGTTAGCCAATATCCATGAAGACAAGGCAGTCTGGAGGCTTTAGATTGACGGTGATGCCCAGGAGCTGCAGGGGTTTCAGCACAGCCTGCTCTTCAGGTACTTTTTAAATCCTTGTGCAGACCAAGTGGAAAGCAAAGTGTGTAAGTTATGAGTTCTTCCTTGTAGTTTCTCTCAAGTTCGGTTGTGATCCTTCCATTAAGATTGTGTGTGTGGCTTTGTTTACTTTTCTGCTCTTTTTTTCTTACCTACAGATGCTATGTTCTCAGCCTGTATGAGCAGGCGTTTGTTTTGTTATCTCACTGTTTGTTTCTTTCACTGTTGAGTTCATGGACCTATGCTCCAGAATTGCATAAGCTGATGCATCAGCTGGTGTTACACTGGTTTGGAGCCTTTATTCAGCCACAAGGAATAGGAAGCAGTTTCTCAAATTCCCAGCTAATGTTTTGAGCAGTCAGCAGGGGCCTCATGTGAAGGAATTCATTTTCTTTCCCACATTCTTTCTTTTTTGGACTGGCATCGCTTTTTAACTCAACTAACTGAATGCTGGTTTAAGATTCTTTTACCTCTGAAAGAATCAATATGGAAATTCTTTTCAGCTGTCAAAAACGGTGATGTCTAAGTGGGTATCTTCTCCTAGTCTTCTCTTACAATTCTTTGGGAGGGAAAGAAAGTGTAATCCCGTAGGGTATAAAGATACACTATAGCTGAGGTTTCTGTGGGAAGGGTAGTCCTCTGGTAAATACAAATTTATCGAAAAAGGAAGGACTTCCTGCCATATCTGCTTGTACAAATAGATGACACAGCTGGACTGATTTCAGAAGTTTCTGTAATGCGTAATAATATCTGCACATTTCTGCTATTTTATTCTAAAGAGGGAAACTTAGTTAATACTGCTTTTGTGCTGGGAACAAGTCTGAAGCCTAGGTAATAGAAGTTATAAGTGCCTGTGGGGTATTTACAGAAGGGAAGGATGTTCTTCTGCAAGAACTTCTGTAGACCAAGGGGATCCCTGCTGGATGCCTTTGTGCAAGGTAGAGAGGGGAGACAACTTGCTCAGAAAGGTGATCAAAACCTTATACAGCTCTGCAGAAATAGACATGGCAATAGTTGTCAAGCATTTTTGTAGCGTGGATCATACATTTGTGTTATGAGAATTAGAGAATATTATACAGGTAATTACTCAGATGTGCTTGTGTGTTTAGAGGCTGCATACTCCAGTTCCCTAGTGGTGTGATGATGGGTGGGGGGAGCCTGCTTCTCTATGTCCTTGTGGTCTAGAGTAATTAATGTGATGGCTGAGAAGGAAGGTGGAATCAGGAATTCAGAGTTGTTTGGAGGCATTCAATCTGACTGAGTTTATACTGCTAAAAAGAGCAAGAGCTGGGTGTGAGCTCAACTGCTGCACTGCTGATAGAACCTATGGCTTAATCATTAGCAAAGTTTTCTGGCATAGTTTTGGTTCATGCTACTTAGTGCTCTCCTGTATCATACCTGGGGATTGTTTGAGGAATAATGTGCCAGGAACCAGTCCTAGTATTTAGTATCAACATGACAGCAGCAGGTTTGGCTGCCTATGTAGAGCTCTAAGGACACTATCAGCCTTTGCTAGCTCAGAAGCAGCTGCGTGCCTTTCATCAACACACTGGGCTATGCAGCACAGACCTGGGTTTCATGCTGTGAAAGCACCACTTCGGGCTGTAGCTGAGCTCTCACATTTTTTTCACATGTTTTTGACTAGGGAGGAACCTACAGATTATTTATTACTCAGGGACATCGTATGGGACATGGCAGCAACCCACCATCAAGTGCTCTGGAATATGGATGTGGTGACTCTTTGTCACTTGGCTTTGGAGTCATAGAGTAGTATCTGACTTGTCTGCCTCCATTTATTCTTTTGTCAGTAGAAGGTGAGAGGCCCATTCTGCTGGTAAACTCACTGACAGGGGCCTCTCTTTTTCCTTTCTTGGAACCAGCACCTGGTAGAGGTGGGCAGGATGATTCATTGTTTTAAACTGATTTCATTGAAGAAGTTGGATTTATCATTAGTTGTGTTTCTAGTAGTGTGCAAACCACTGTGTAGACAAGTAAACAAGCAGCTTGACACTCTAAGGTGAGGTTTAAAAAAGCTACAATGCTCTGTAAAATGTAAGACAGATTCCATCAAGATAATTTTTGGAAATTGTATTTTGTGTATTGTTATGTCTGGTCTCAGGGTGGTGTGTTGTGAAGGGGCTACGCACAGGATTTTGTGTTAATATTGCTTATAAAGGACTTCAGCAAATTCTGTTTATGTTTTCACTGTCAACATCTCTTCTGTAGGTTTCATACTGTGACTTGACTCTTCTGTGACTCAAGGTCCTAGAATCATTTAGGTTGAAAAAGACCACTAAGAACTGACACTACTCTCAACTTCTCTGAGCTGTGAGGGTTTATGTCCATCTGAATTCTGTCTTTTCTTAAAATGCTTTCCTGTTTCAGTGTCAAGTTTTGTGGTTGACATCCTGTGCTGCTTTGCTTATGTGTTGAAGGTGTTCCTCAGGTTTCTGGAAACATATTATTTTTTATGACTGACTGACACATTGAATTTGGGAGCTTTGTGCAGGAATTTCTAAGTTCTCTTTCTTCTCAGAGAATTTTTGGAAGCCTCTATTTTCGCTTTATGACTATTCAACAACTGATCCATGAAAGTGGTATGTTGGATGCAATCACTGGCTTTCTGACCATTTTTCCAGCTCATTGCTTTTGTTATGAGTGCCTGACGCTTTGGTGGCAAGTATTGCTTGGGTATAGAACTGGAGAATAATGAAAAATGAAAAGCTCTGTTCATAAATTTTAGTGAATATTTCTGGTTTACTTATTTTTGGGAGTTATTTTCTTCTTGATAACACTTGACTCCCCTGGATGTTACTTATTTTACCTGTAGGTATTTATTTTTTAACTCTCATCTAATGCCCTTGATAGATTTATTCCTAGTTAAGAATCCTGTATGCTTACGTTCCTGTTAGAGGTCTGATTTGATTCTGTAGGTGTTCTTGCAGTACTTCTCTGTGGCCTCCTGGCTCTATGTAAACAAGGAGATGAGTCATAACTCCTTTGGCATTACAGGAATCATACGCATCAGTTGCATCCAGGCGCTTTAGCACGTCTGTGCTAGTTCTTGTTTGAAGTCCTTATTAATTGCATATTAATTAAAGGTAGGAGATGAGGCTGTGAAAAAAATAACGTTAAGGTTCACTTAAGTGAACGGAATTAAGGACATTTAACTTTTCCCTGGCTGAAATTTGATTTTTCCAATATGGAAGGTTGATTGGTTGGTTGTTTTCCTCACTCCTTTCCGATTTGGCTCACTACATAGGCTGACCACTAAGTTACTACTTTCATTTGCTCTCATGTTGGTGTCTCCTTTTTCTGAGCAAGTTTTCATCTGTAATTAATAATTTGGTTTATTTTACTTTACAAGTTGCAGGTAGTAATTTTGAAACCTCTAGGACACTGTGGTCATACTATAGTCTTTCTAAAATTACGTGACTGTTTATTAATCGACATGAAAGCACTATGCTACAATCTAGATGATATTATATAAAATACTTATGCTTTAGTATGTAATATATATAATACAAATATAAAATCCCTTACAACCTTAACCATTCTGTGTTTTTAATATCTCTTTTAAATCTGATTAAGAGGTACTGGTGAACTATACTCTCACATTTATTTGTTTAAAAACCCAAATGGGTTTGTAAACAATATTGGCCAAGAATTAGCACAAAAAGTTAGACGTTAGATTTAGTCCATAGTGGTTTTCAGGCGAAGAACCACCATGAATGTACGTATGCTAATGAGCTTTTCTTCATACAAAACAGTGATACCTTTGCAAGTATGGAATTAAGTAAGAGCAGATAAAAACCTGTATGTTAAAGACTTTTGAATTATATTAACATGATAGGAAATAAGTCTGACCTAAGATTGTGCCACAGATAAACAACTGGTGCATTCGTATGTTTGATTTTTTTTTTTCTTCACAATTGGAGAGATAATTAATTGTTGGAATAGCTGGATTTTATCCTGTGAAGTAATCAGAGTCGTAGTGTATGTACTGCAGAATACTTCTGGGAACGTGGTGCAAAGATGTCTCAGAAGGTCAGGGAGGAATGAGTATCTTTCAGCAGACTTTGACGTTACTGCCCACGCTGCAGCCTGGCTGGCTCTTGTTTGAGGTACTCGACTGCCTTTGAACCATGCTTCCTGCTCAGCAGGGCTTGGAGAGGGCCGTGCCTGTGTCTGCAGGGTGCAGTGCCCAGGCGGCCTGCCTGTAAGAATCTTTGAGTCGCTCTGTGACATCCAGACGAGGCTGGTGCTGAGGCAGAGCTCATAGATACCCTTGGATCCTGGAAGATGATGGGAAGAGGTGTGTTTTGCATGGTTGTCTTCTCTACTCCCAATTTCTAGGAAAGCAAAACCAACAGATTAACGGGCTCTGTGCATGGGCGTGTTGGATGTGCAGTAGTTCACTGAGGCTCTGCTCTGTCAGGTAGAGAGAACAGCAGTGTTTTCACCTGTGACATCACTATGACATCACTCATCCACACTCCAGGAACACGTGCACATCGGAGAATGACGTGTTTTCAGATTTCCCCTTTTGAAAAAAGAAGTAATAGCTTTGCTCCCCAAAGGGTTGCATAGTCAAGATGTAAAATAGACTTCCTGGAACCTGTTTGATGTGTGTGGATTTCATGAGGACTACAGTCAAAGGGCCAGGGAAATTCAAAGTCAGACTAGGGAACTGGTAACTTGCGGTGCTGTTCTAATTTACTTTCAGGTTTCTCTGCATCTGGAGAGATGTCTTCTCTTTGGATTCTCTTCTCTTCTATCTGGTCTCTCAATAAAAAAAAATATAGGCAGGTGCTCTAGCATGCTAATTTACTCACTGGATTTACCTTTATATTTTCTAAATGTCTTAAAGCATCATCCTTTTATAAGCTATAATACCATTGCCTTTCTACTTCTATAAATACTTACCTGAATCAATCAGCCAGAATTTCAGAAATACCTGATGAGCGGGTATATTAATCTTAAATTTCTTCTCTTTGGGAAGATAAGCTATTTTCCTTTTCCTCTAGGACACTTTTTTAGGTCTTGCTTGTCTACATCCACTGCTTCATACAGAAGAGATTGCTCTGCATTGCTGTGATCTAAGATTAAGTATCTGGGTGCCACAATATCAAAATAGTTCTGGCAGTTGAATTTTAATCTCCAAAATATAAGAATGTCTTTTCCTTCTCAAAGTTTTATTCTGTTCTGTGTTACTCATTATGGCATATTTTAAAAAGATCAGTTGGAGATAAATTAAACAAGGCTCTTCTTAAACGTGTTGTTTACAACTTGCCAGAATGCAAATCAAAGGGAGATCAAAATATAAAAAATTTTGTCAGACTATTTAAGAAGAATAGGTCATCTTTTGTTGTTTTGTTTAATCTTACCAGGTTCCTCTTTCAGCTTATTTTGTAACTGATTAATAGATGGTGGTAACTTCATGCTTTCTTAACAGTTTTAGAAATAAAAGTTCGTTTTCAGAATGACTGCTCATAAAAGAGATTTATTGTGTGAGTCAAGAGTGTTTAAGGTCATTCCTTGGAAATCCACACCAGGAAAAAAATAAAACGCAATGAATCCGGAAATAGACGTAAAATCTTGGCAGCTAGGAGAGTAGGGGAGGAGAAGGAGCCTGAGATGGTTTCATATGTGTAAGTATTCTGTCCAAGTAGAGATCTAGAAAGTGCACGTCTACAGGGGGTGAAAAGTTAAGTTCTTTGCTTTAAGCTCATTGAAAACATCTTAGAGTGCTTCTGGAAATAATGGCTTCTGTGGAAATAATGAGTGGAGATTTCCCCTGCGTCACACCGCTCGTGGCAAAAGCATTTCCAAGTTGAAGTTGGGTTGCATTCCTTCAGAAACATCTAGAAATTTTCATTTGATTTGGAATCAGGAATGGAAAGTAAATGGTATCTCCATGTCTCTCTTGCTCCTGAGACACACGTGCTTTTGGGGAACTTTGATGGGAGGGATCAGATTGCCTTTCAGTTGTCAAGCACGCGGATGTTATCTCACATGCGGATGTTATCTCACTGTAATGATGAAACTTTGTCTGCATTGCGGAAGATAGGAGACTGCTATTTCCAAGGAAATGTCAATGTAAGTTTGTACTGAATGTAGAAAGAAAGGAGATGTAGGTAATCAAGATATGATTCATGAAAATGGAATTAACTTGATTGGCTGGATGGAGATAGAATCTACCTGTTCCTTGATACACAAAAAAGCAAGAAACCTCAGCATTAGACCTCTTTCCTCTGTGCAGTAAAGTTATGCTTGCTCGCATCTTGAAGAACCCGTAGGAAACTTAGTAGGAAGCCCCTATTTGGATTGCATACGAAAAAAATAAATAGGCTTGATGGCCTAATTTCAGTCAAAATTTAACCTTGCATGTTGTAGTCGTAATTTCCACTAGTGTAAAGTCAAATTCTAAAGCACTTCTTGTACTCTACATGCCCATGTATATACCAGTGTATCGTAACAGCCTGATTTGATCCAGGCAATTTGCTTTAATTGTTTGCAAAACTTTTAAGTAGTCTTTCAAGGGATTCCAGTAAACCCTTCTCATAGTCCAGCCAACTCCAGAATTTGTAGATGTTTAAGAGCAGTGTTTGTTAGTGCATTTTAACCAGCAGATTTGTGGTGGTAGGGTTGGTTTGACATCTGCAGGTCTCTGTCAGACACTTGTAAACAGAGACAACTTTATTTAGAGCTCTATAACAAGCTTGTTTGTATAATCTGTTTGCCTGATGAAATACCAAGATGAGCCAGGAGCAGAGAAGAGAGTTACCAAAGTTGCTCCCATCGTAGTTTGACAGAAGTTTAATTGGCAGTAAATGATTTCATTAGTGGAAACGGCCTCAGCTGCCTTTTCTGCTCTTATGCGTTCTCCTGTGCACAGGCGTGTGGTGCGCCGTGTGTGGAGCTCATGTAGAATGAGATTTTTTTTTTCCCTTGGTTACTTTCACTTAGATCACACCCTGTCATGCATTAATACATGGCTGCACAAACGCTCACGGATGTGACTAAAAGGAAGCATGACCAGTTTTCTGGAGAAATGCTGATGCATGTCAGTCTGCAGTGTTCTTGAACTCCCACTTGAAACTGAGCACGAGCAAGACTGATTACATAATTTATTAGCAGTAGAATATACTGTTAAAAGGGAATGCAAGCTGCCAGAAATCATGTGCAAGAAGTAAAAGTAATTTTAAAACTGGGTTTGAGTACTATATTGAAATGACTGATTTCAACCCTGAAGAGCTGATGTTGTTAGATGTGTTTGGCAGCAATATTTTTTCATCAGTACAAAGGAAACCATTAGCATAATTGTTATGGGTTGCTTCTTTACTGCATGCTTTTCCGTTCAGGATTTCCACACACAGCAAAGAGAACTCCGTTTTTGTTTTGGTTTTGGTTTGGTTTTTTTTTTTAAAGGGAGATATTCAAATAAACTGATCTCTTCATTGCTCATAAACATTATTTTGCCAAATCAATAATTTTTTTAATGACTAGGTACTTTAAACACAGATTAAAACTCAAACTTTAAAACTATGTGAAGAAGATCAGCAAGGTTTGTAAATTAGTGTTTGTATCGTAGGTGGGACTTGATGATCCTAGAGGTCTTTTCCAACCTTAATTATTCTATCATTCTATATACATGCCTCATCATCTGCTTTTAGGTTAATTCTTTGCAGAACAGGGATCTCCATCCTTTCTCCTTCCCCTTCCTTTTCAGCCAGCCTCCTCCAGAAGTGGTAGTGGAGACAAGATCTTAAATTATAAGACATGCTTGCTTCATTTTAAGAACTTTAGAGTCATTTGAAAACTAAAGTTAATTTTTGATTAATAGACATATAATGCTGTCTATAGTATATATACATATATTCCTGTTCCCAGCAACTTCTTTATAATCAACACACACAAAATAAATTTTGTATCTTGAGAACAGAAATAAATAATGTATTTCCCTGATGCTTGCATTGTCACCTTAAAGAAGGATTGTTTTGGATTTACATTAAAGATTCCAAAATAAAAGTCGCAATTTACCAAAGCTGCAGTACTAATTTGGTTATCAGAGGAAAGTGCTTTTATGTATCAGATGTGTATTTTGAACATTTTGTTCATAGTTTTAACTACAAAAATAAAAACTAACACTTGCTGTAGAAACATGTAGAAAGGGCTAGTTAATTGTTGGTGGGTTTTTTTTCAGTTTTAACAGCTGTGATTTGTAGCAAAGGGGAGTATTTGCCATGTAGTTTGTCCCTGAGCATTTGTTTACTTTTCCAACTGTTTTTTTCTGAGGGACTGGCTTTTCTGAATAGTATTGCCAAACTTTTAGAAGACTCCTGTTGAGGTCAATGTATAATTCTGTGTATATAAATTGCTTTACAGCTTATTTTTGCATTTACTGTATGAGAACGTGTTAGCAGATTTGAGGGTATACAGTGCCTACATTGGATCCCTTTGATATCTGTAGTAGAAAACAAGCATCCAAGATCCAGAGATTTCTTTGTACGGGAGTGTGTGCGCTTCACTAGACTGCAATATCATGTACAAATTCACCCTTTCTTGTGAATTCTTTCACCATAATCAGAGGCTTATGTTTATCAGGAAGCATGGCCAGAACCTCAAGGTGTTCACATTTTCCTCAGGAAAAAAAATGTTTTTTTTTTTAAAAAAAAAAAAGGACTGAGGAAGCTTAGAGCCCAGGGTTCCTACTTTATTGGCAAGAGTTGTATCTACAGTTAGGTAACAGTTTGACCCAGTCACCTACATGTGTGTCTCCATCCAAGCTTAAAAAGAGAGCTGAACTGCTTGTCTCTATGGTTAATGGGTCCAGGATGTTTCTGAGAACATCACCACCAAGAGCTGTGACTGATACTACTGATAGGGCATTGCAGTTTTCATATACAGTAACTATGTATCTTAATGTATTAGATGAAACTACTTGGATCTCTTCACCTACATGAGTCACATCTCCTTGTCAGTCACTGCTAATTGTCTTAAAGCTAAAAATCAGGCCTTTACAGTCCTCTGTATGTAAAAGTTCAAAGAGACAAGTCCCTAGATAACAGTTTTAGAAGGCAGAATGAAATCCTCTGAAGCTGCCAGACAGGTGTTAGGTATGTGTTCACTTAAACTCATTAAGCTGAGGGAGGAATGCAGGTGGAAAACTCAGGCAAGCAAAGCAGGAGCACAGAATCATTAAGGAAGACTCTAGTTCAACCTTTGCAGAGAAAGAAGGGTCAACTATAGAAAATTGTTCAGGACTGTGGCCAGTTGTTACTTTATCACGTCCATGGATGAAAACTTCGTAACCTCTCTAGGCAACCTTCACCACTGTTCAATCTCATCATAAGAAAGTATTTTCTTATGTTTAAGTGGAATTTCCTGTATTGAACTTTCTGTCCATTGTCTCTCATCCTTTCTCTGGGCACAGATTAACCTTCTTTACCCTGTCAGGTGTTTATATGCATTGGCAAGATATCTCCTGAGCATTCTCTTCTCCATTCCCAGAACTCTCAGCTGTGTCAAATGCTCCAAACCTTTAATCACATATGTGGCGCTCTCCTGTTTTCCTCATACTTCACAGAGGGAGTTCTGGGTCCAGCTGAGGTCTCACCAGGTCTGAGTAGAGGGGATGGACCACCTTTGTTGATCTGCTGGCAGTGCATTCTGGGAATGCCATTTGCTGCCTTTGCTGCAAGGGCATATTGATGACTCATATTCAACTTGGTGTCCACCAGGACACCCAGGTCCTCTTCTGCACAGCAGCTTTCCGACCTGTCCACAGCATGTATTGGTGCTTGGGATTGTACCTCCCCAGGTGCAAGATTTTACATTTCCCTTTTTTTGAACTTCATGAGGTCTCTTTTAGCTCATCTCTGTATGGCAGCACAGCCATCTGATGGTTATTAACCACTTGTCCAGGTTTTGTGTAGTCTGTGACCTTCCTGAGGGTGCACTTTGTCCCGCTCGTTTGGGTCATTAGTGAAGATGTTAAAGAGTATTGGCCTCTCTATCAACCCCTGCTAAGTGATGGCCTCCAGCTGGACTTCATGCTGCTATATATAACCATTTGGGCCTGGTAGTCCAGTCACTTTTCATCGCACCTCACAGTCTACTTACCTGGTCCATATTTCAGCAGTTTGCTATATGTATGTTATGTGGGAAGGTGCTGAAAGCCTTGCTAATAATGATACATATCGGCTGCTCTTTCTTCATTCATGGAGCCAGTCATCTCATTGTAGAAGGCTGTCAGGTCACTCAGGCATGATTTCCTCTTCATATATCTGTCCTGACTTCACCACCTTCTCCTTCAGGATTTTTTTACATCATCTACTCAGGGACTGAGGGTAGGATTGACTTGTAGTTCCTTCGATCTTCCTTCTTGAAGATAGGAGTGACATTTATTTCATTCCAGTCCTCAGAAACCTCCCCCTACTGCCATGACCTCTGAAAGATAATGTACTTTGAAAATAGCATTGGAGCCATTTAAAATTCTGTTTCCTTGCCTCTTTAGGAGTGAAATTAGGTGGCTGTTTCATAGCTGTGAATTGCTACTCCTCAGATGCTGTCATCAGTGATAAAATAGTTGTCAGTATTAAAGCAGCGATTTTACACCACTGTGAGTTTCTTTTAAATAATTCACATGACTTAATGTTGTTGAATATTGTTCATCTGCTTGTATTAGGGAAAGTGTAGAGCGTATTGCAGAAGTTGAAAATGCTTTGTACAGTAAAATGGGCTTTAAGATTTTCTATAAAATTCATTTTATCCTTTTTTTTACCTTTACTTTATTACATAAATCAGTAAAAGCAGTCTGATGTTTTGTTGGATTTTCAAGAGTGGATGGAATTCTCTTTCATTTTGCTTTGAGAACTCATTCCTTGGTCTGCAGATAGTGTCATAAATAGACAGAATTTCATGCTTTACCATTATTTTTTCCAATACAAACAATTGTTCAGTTCATTAACTCCTTAAATATTCTTTCCTGACTTTTAACCTAATATATACTGATGCTGAGGAGAGTTTTGTCTATGACTAATAAAGTAATTACGTCATGTTCTTCGTACAGCATCCTAAAAAATATTTGTGGACTTCCTCTGTCTAATCTGAGCCATCATTTACCAGTTGAAACTTGTCTTAATTTTTCTGTGTGATTAGACTGGTATTGGGAAGCTACAGGCATACCATTATTGATGCAAATGTATTCTTTCAAGTTTTCTCATCTGTACATATTTAACTGATTTCTTTTTTGATTTATTTATTTTTCCAGGGATTGCCATTTCCCGTACACTTATTTTTGTTTCCTTTTCCATCTTTATAGAGCCAGAATAAAAACATAATGGATTTTTAAAAAACAAAACAGACCAAGAAACTCCAACTGTAGTCTTAGTGAAAACATCTTGCTCTATTGTTGGAATGAAATAATGAAATTCTCTACCTTAAGCTAGAAAAAATGTAAGACTTGTAACCTGCAAGTAATCCCTGTATGTATCTTTGAAGGGCCAGATGCACAGCTCTTACACCATTGCACTGGTATCTAAAATCTGTACTCTTCTTTAAAATGTGTTCTGTTTTTCACTCTTTCAGTTATTCAGATCATTTCCAAACAGCAGTCAGAGGAGATGCAGAGTATTCTTTGTAATCAGAATGCATTAAGCTTCTACAGGTGCAAGGATCTAAAAATTGACTTATCGTAGCTTGACAAGTCATCTTCTGACACTTGAATGCACAACATATCCATGTACAGACTTCTAACCTACCTACTTAATAGCAAATGCCAGGAGATGGCTACTGTGGTCAGCCTGAAAGAAACTGAGGTGAGCCAGGTTGAAACACCTGGGTTAGCAGGTTAGCATGGTGAAGAGCGTACCTGTAGTTATCATGACCCAGCTGATACATATTGACTTCACTGGGCTCTCAACACTTGGCTTCTTACCAGCTTGAATTTTTGTTCTGTCCGGATGGACAGCAGTGGTGCCGAAGAATTGGAACAGTTTCGCTCTGCTGTTCTTGGACAAGCAGATGAACAGCTATCAAAGTGCGCAAGCGTTTCGGTAGTGATAGTGGTAGGGAAGGTGTATTGGTGACAGAGCGTACACTGTTTTGGTAAGCTGCATGTTCTGGGTGCTGGAAGATGGTTTGGGTGGGTCTAGTTTTAAGATGTAACCATTTTTTGTGGAGTGATAAAAATATTTTTGAAGTACAAACCAAGAAAAATGTTAATAAGTTTTTCCTTTCTTTCTTTCAGGACTCCTCCAGGGTGGTTTCAAGCAGGTATAAAAGGTATGAGATCTTTGTACACAACACATTACATGTATAGTTCCATCAGAAATAAAGCTGATTAAATGGGTGTTTGTAGTAGAGGCTATCATAATGATACTGTAGATATGCGGCCTGATTTTTGGGGGTAAGGACCTGAGAGATGCAGCAAACTTATTCAAACTCCTCTGTTGCATTCCTATTTTAAAACAAATCCAGCTAGTGTTTTGCTGGGTCTTACTGGCACAGAACAGTTTCCCAAGCAAATGTCTGACTTGACTGCACGTTACCTAGGAGCTGATAGTTTCACAGCTAATTTATGAACCTCCATCTGAAGTTCAATATGGGAAGATAGTTTTGTCCCTCTCCACGGTAATACCGAAAGAAATTTCTATGGTTTTGTCATACTTCTGTCTCAGTTGTAGCGGATGCTGCCCACGCGTAGGATGTCCTGTTTGTTACTTGCTTGTCTTTGAGCCAAGCATGACCTTGGTCGCTACTCAACTTCCTCAGTATGTGTTTGGAAGCTCTTGATGAACCTGACTACTGTGTGAAAATTTTGCTCATGTGGAGTTAATATTGACACAGTTATCACAACTATTAGGAAAGTGTGATAACAACATGGGGTTTAAAATACGGCAACTGAAGCAAGATATTTGTGAAAAAGTATTTTTGACGCATGAATTTTAGATATTCTCTTTTAGATATCCTTTAGCCAGGTAAAATGTGTAGGTGGTTATTTCATCTGTGTATATATATCCTGACTGTGTAAGTAAGTGCAAAGAGCACTTCAATTACTCAGCCTTCACTGACATGTTTTCCACCCCTCGAACTTGTTCACCTATAGTATGACAGAACAGTCTGGGTTGGAAGTGGCCTTCAAAGATCATCTAGTTCCAACCCTGCTGCCATGGGAGGGACACCTCCCACTAGGCCAGATTGCTTCAGCTTTCTCAAAGCCCCATCCAACCTGACCTTGAACACTTCCAGGGAGCGCACATCCGCAACTTCTTTAGGCAACCTGTTCCTATGTCTCACCAACCTCATTGTAAAAAAAATAACAACAGCCTGTTACGCTGTAGATTTCTTAGTTGTGGTGCTGTCTTTTATGTTCCTGGGTTCTTGTAAACCTAGTTGAGTGATGGTTGTTATTGCTGTAAGGTTTGGGTGTTTTAAACATTTTTTCATTGCAGAATGGGTGGACTTCTTGTTACAGCCTTAGTAAGTCATAATTTCATGATTACTTTCTTATTAACACATTTTAGTTCAGTCTTCACTTCCTCTTCAGTCCCAGTGCAGAATTTCATTGCTATTTGTATCTACTGACTACTTAGTGGTGTGTGTCATAGTGCTTTGTGGTTTTTCACCAACCTTATCTTCACTCTGTTCACATGCTGCATATACTCACTCACTTGCAAAAACTTGGTTGTGCATGGAGTGGTAATAAATAGACATTTGCACACTGGTATTTGTACCTTATTCGAAAATAAACTAGTTTTTCTGATTAGGATGCCAAAAAAAGGAAACTCCAAAGCTAGAAAATGCCGAAATAAGACTCATTTGTGCAGGCTTCATTCAGTCAGCTTTAGTTACATGTGAGATGTACATTCTTTGTTCATCAGCTTTCACCCTTAGGACTGGCATCCTATTCAGAAGGAATCTGGCTTGCTGTAAGCTGCTGTTCAATATCACGTGATGTATGTTACCAACTATCTTACTGCATAGTCTCCAAACCTCGTGTTGAAAACACAGGGTTATTTTCCTGTGAAGTCAGAACAGTGCCTAGTGCTCACAAATACCAAGTGAGCTTTATTCTAACTGTACCTCCATGAGATATACAGTGCCCACTGTGATTACACTGCAAAGTTTTTATGAGTTTTTCTCCATGTTTGAAAATTTCTGTCTCCTCTGAAGTAATTTTTCGGGTAAGATTACTTGAACAAAGTGTATCTCCCAGCAGCTTCACTTCATGGTGTGAGTGCTAAAGGAGATGGGACTAGAGTCCTCATCTGTTCTGCTGAAGTTTGGCTTGTTTGCACCTTCTTGCCTCACTGCAGATGTTGGGCCTTACAGAAAGCAGCTTCCTCTACAGTAATTCTTACTCAGATCACTCAGATCTCACAAGTCCCAAGTGCAGTAGGAGTCCTTTGGAAACTGAAAATGATGGTTTGTGATTGCACTTAGAACTGAGATGTGAATGCCAGAAGGCTGAATTGAGACCATAAGCTACTTGAAGTCTCAAATATGTTTAGTTTAATGTGCTTTGAACAGTTTGGGGTGTACTCCCGTAGGTTTTCAAAGCAAACTGAGAGCAAACAAAGTGTATTCTGACATAGGGACAATCCCTTTGAGATCCCGTTTGAAACTGTTACTTGTGTTACTCTGACAACAGCTGGTCAGTGCTTTGTGGGTAGGGAAGAGACTGTTAGTAAACTTCATAGCCGTAACGACAGAAAAAAGTAAAAAGATGTTTTCATAAAATCTTGTACTCTGTAATAGACTCCCTCTCACATGGGAAGAAAGCATTATTTGTCAGAAATTTCCAGGTCATTTTCCTCCATCTTCACTCCTCCTGTTTCTCCTCTTCAGCATTTATTTTCTCTCTTCTTCGGTTGTTCCTCAGTAGAAGTGACACCTCTTCATCTTGGCATTTGTCTTCACTTCACTGATTTCCTTTTCTTAGCCCAACTAGACATCCCTTCCTCTCTCTCGCCTTTTCTCTTATATACTTCTATTTAACCATTGAGATCAAAGTCTCTTCTATGTTATTTTTCTGATTTCTTGGTTTTTTGGGGGGTTTTTGTTTGCTTGGGGTTTTTTCCCCCCATTTTGTCTCCATCCTGTGTCCTTTTCTAACTTCTAATCCTGGGTACTGACACCATCTTGGGCTTCCAGTACCTTCCCTATCCCTTACCATGTAGCTATTTTCATGTCTACATTGAAATACCCAGCCTCCTGGACCTAAAAAGGCAAGAGAGACTTAAGAGCAGAGAAGAAGGGTCTGTGCTGTGTGTTCTCATGGAATCGCTGTTCTCTCAGTATGTTCCAGGGCTCAAGGAATTGCACAGATTTTACTACCTATTTAATCAGACACACTGGCTACTTTACCTTATATGGATGCAGCAATCCATGGTTAAACATTTATATGACATTGCTGAGAAACCCGTTTTGCTGAGTGTCCATTGATTGGAAGACGTGTTTACAAATGAACTCTGCTGGCTGCTGTTGTGTTACTCTACTTCTGTTCTGGCTGATTTGGACAAACTGAGCCTGTCTCCTTCTGCAGTACAGTAAATAAAAGTTTGGGATGAGGATCTTCATCTATAACTGTAGGCTGTCTTCTGAATTTAATTAAAAAATGTTCACACTTAGACCCCAAAA
The DNA here is from genome assembly GCA_013396935.1 of Baryphthengus martii. NCBI lineage: Eukaryota > Metazoa > Chordata > Aves > Coraciiformes > Momotidae > Baryphthengus > Baryphthengus martii. The sequence continues at coordinate 32,165 of VWZK01012384.1, forward strand.
GTTTGTGGAAGGGTTCCTTTGTAGTTGCATGATCACTGCATAAAATATTTTCAAAAGAAAGCCATGGTTCTGTTGAGATCTGGAGTGGCACTTTAAGATCTCTGAAAAGCATGACCAGAATCTTCAAGGTCATGAAAGCCACAGGACATGTTCATGAGAGTATTAGAGTTGTGATCAGCCAAGTCTCCTGACTGAGCTGTATGCGATTTAAATGTGTGGGTGTCTTTCCATTGTAGTAGGAAACTGCTTCATATTTCATTTTTCCCTTAGCTTTTCTTCAAGGTATACACCTCATCTTGGCCATTCCAAACTACTACTGCTGTAACTGAGTCTACCAGTTTTTGCACTGCTTTGTGGGTAGTAGTTTTAAAGCAGGCGGGTTGCCGTTAGTAAGAATTGTTTTCTGATTTGGGTCTGATGTCATCAGCGTAACTGATGTCATCACTTATTTCTCAAACAAGAGAATGACAAAGTGGTTTTTGTTTATTGAAATATTTGGGTGTAATCTGTATCTAAACATGAATTATGTTTCTCTTGGGTTCTGTGAACTAAGAATTTTGTTTGCAAATAACAGTAAAGCAAGAGATGTGTGTGAACATAGGAATATTTTAGTAAGCGCAGAATTTGTTTAGCAGTTTATTTCTAAGACTGCTAGCTTTTGAACTAGTTTAGCTTCCTTTTTTTGCAAATGTCTTTAATTGAAAAGAAAACCTGGCAAATCAGAATTTTAAAATAACTCAGGAGATTTTTGCATGGTTCATGGATCAGACAGATCAGGCCAGATCAGTTTACAGAAAGAGATAGATTAAAATCTCTTGGTGGTTCAGGGGTGTGTTCCCCTTATACGTTTGTTTGTTAGTGGAAATGAATACAATATGGTATGGTTTTATGGCTCCCAGATGAAATGTCAGAGATTTTTTTTATTTTTTTTCTGTCTTTTACCACAGTGTGGCACACTAACATGGAACCTGACAGGTAGAAACAGTTGCCCACTAATGCTAAAAGATTACACTGTACTTGAGTTTAACATTTCATGCAAGAGTTGAAAAACAACTGAGGAAGAAGAGATGAGGAGAAGCAGCTAATGCCTCAGAGCACTCGTTTGAGGTGCTCTGAAGGAAATGTTAGAACATTGCCAAAATTCTCTTGCTCAATGTTTTTAGATTACTGCAAAGCTTAAGCTATAACAATTTACATTTCATCACGCTAACCTTGGTCTCACTAATTCAAAAAAACAAATATACAGCTGCAAAGACTATTTCATAACACTATGCCCAGACTTACCCCCTTGCCTGCGCTTAGGAGCCCAGCAGTGAGGGTTGGCTCTGCAGCATTGTCTCACCTAGTTTGTTACGTTAGGACCACTACTGTGCACAGATGAACACTTAAAAGAGACAGGGGTCACTCCAGGTGCTTTTCTTGACTTTTGTATCCTCTTTTCAACCAATGCTGAGAATGTGAGAAGGCAGAGACACTTTAGATTTATTTCTGCAGAAGTTTTTAATGCTCTGAGTTGAGCTGGCTGCAGTTCCTCACTGTCCCTTGTGCCAGTGCTCCTGCTGCTGGACAGGGTGATGCTACAGGGAGCTGTGGCTGAAAGTCGATGGCTTCTTTTGCTGGGCTGCTAGAGTTTCATCATCTCCTTGAATAACTTCCTACTCAGTCACCTGATGGCCAGAGCCAGGAAAAGTGGGAGGCAGTTGGAGAGGTGCAGCTGTAGAGAAGACAAGACTGCCTTTCCTTGGCTCAGCTCTGAAAGCCATGGACTTGGCTCAAGCAGTCTGAACTAAGGCAAGTCCAAGGTGGCCTATTTAGATACACCGTCTTTTGCTCATTCTTTCAAAGAAGCTGTTGGCAACTGGAAGGATTTCAGTGACGTAATGAATTAGAAGTTTTCAAGTCGAGTATAGTTACAAGCTTCTGGCAATAAAAATAAATGAGGTGTAGTTGAAATCAATGAAATTTGGTTTTGACTGGGTGTTTTTAATTGGATGAAATTGCAGTTTGGACAGTGCTTCAGGGAAATATTGAAAGAACCAAAAAGGCATTGGAAGGAGCAAGATTTTATTCCACCTTAATGTAATACTATTTTTAAACCTACCCTGTGTGAATAACTGATTGTATTTTAAATAAAAGGAGATTGCTAGTACATAATTCCAAAACAAAAGTTTTGTTTCTGTGTAAGAGTAGTCAAACTGCAGTGTGGGTTGATTTCACTATATGATTTTTATTTCAGCACAGCCAGAAAAAACTTTGAAAAGAAAAACTTCTTAAGCTGCAAGTGGCTTCTGTTTTCAGTATGCTAGTATAGGAATACACGGTGAAAACAGGAGCTTGACAGTGGCTGATTGAACGTTAAATGTTATTAAACATTTTGTCGAGTATGCCCTTTTGAAGCAGTAGTGTGAGCTGTTTCTATGCAGATGCTTTTTCATTTGTTAGTCACTGGGTGGACACTCAAATTCAGTGTACGTATGGCTACAAATACAATCTCAGATACTCTGCTCGAAAAATAACTTTAAAAATGCTGCTTCTTGCAGCCATAACCTGTGGCTAGATGCTTCACCTTCAAGTGTTGAAACAGTCATAAGCGTAAGTTACTTGAATGCTGAAAAATGGAATACATTTTGAACTGCATTCTTCAGCAGTGACTCCAAATATTTTTTCAACTTTCAGACCCCTATCATTTTTCATCTGGTGCTAATGACCACTTTTACCCAATGTACATATAGGTTTTCTTTTTTTTTTTTTCCATACCTTTTGTGAGATGCCAGCAATTTCTAGGTTACAAGTATTTGTAAACCTTTTATTCAGTTAAGTGGAGGAAGGAAGGTTTCAGTTGCAGTCTCAAACTGAACAGGTTCTGCTGGCACAGGCATGCGCTTTTCCCCCTCTTTCCCCAGGAGCAGACATAAACCTGGTTTGTTTTCTTAGTATACAAAACTTTCCAGTTTGGACAGGTTATTATTACTGTTATTATTAGTAGTATTAGTATTGTTGTTACTTCTTTATAAGTATAAAATAGATTTATTTATACATAAAAAAAAAAAGCATGCCTATATATATACGGGTCTGTTTCCATGGAGATGTGTTTCTGGGGCTGTTTGATAGGTTTTATTCTCTGTTGAGCACGAGCACCATGTTAGTGATATTCTATATAAGTTTTCTTTCTTGTTGAAAGCTCATGAAGTGGCATTGTATCTGAAGACTAAAATTCCTTTCTTTGCAAAAGAGATGACTACTGTGTCTCAACTAGTACCTTTCTTGCTGTTGCTGTGTACTGGCCATTGATTGTAACAGCCACAGTAGTGAACTTGTTATCTGTCACATTCCTTGTGTTGGGTTGTGTACTAATGCCTCGTTAAATGTGTTTTTAAATCCCATTTCCTAGAAGTCTTCATGATACGTTCTTTGTACTTGCTGACACTGAAAAGGAATGTATTCAGTAGGGTCTGCTTCCCAGTAAGGAGATTCTGGAATCTGAGTTTCAGGGAAAATACAGAAGATGTCTTAATTTTCATTTTTAATGAAACCCTTCCTATCTAGGTATTCTTTTTTCTGACTTGCCTGTATGAGCATCTGCCAGCATAACTCACTGGAGCTGAGTCAAGATACTACAGTACATTGGCAAAAGAGTTCATTTTTTAGTGATGAAAAGTTGAGCCTTTTTTGTGTGGTCTATGCTTGCTTGAGACATTAACAACATGAAACAACACATTTTTTGGAAAGCTAGATAATCTAGAACTTAGAGAGTTAAGTTAAAATATTTCACTTATGTTGTGTTGCAACATGCATATCCGGTCCTAGAAATGTTGTGGGTTTTTTTAAAGATCTTCTAGATGAAGAATAAACAGTGCTAAATATGGTAATAACATGAAGCTACGAAATTCCTTAGAATTGTGTCAGTGTGCCTTGGAAACTTCACACATACTGGAGCAAAACAGTATTTATATCCATGAAAAGACATCCTTTTGCCAGAAAGTCCTGGTTTTGATTTGCACTCTATCCATCTAGTTTTGCTTGTTGGCAGCAGGGGTTTTCTACAGTTATGAAATGCAAAACTGTTAAATGAACACATTAATCATATACTGGTTTAATGGAAATATTGAAGTGTTTTTCATTCCTTTCCTAAGTGCTCTAGAAAACCATTGTATATATATTTCAGCTATGTGATTTCACAGAATCCCAGACTGGTTGAGATTGGAAGGCACCTGAGGAGGGCATCTTGTCCAACTGCCCTGCTCAAGCAGGGGCACCTATAGCTGATTGCCCAGAACCATGTCCAGATGGCTTTTGAGTGTGTCCATTTGAGTTCTCCTGATGAAGACTGAACAAGGGGTTGTGTTTTTGTTGGATTTTTTTTCATATTAGGCTGTTTAACAGTATGTTTTCGAAGTCTAAAAAATAAGGTTTTGGTGGATTGAGAATGGAAAGATCCGTATCTCTGTACCTGGTCCCACGGCACTCTGTTCTGCTGTTCTTAATTATTCATTAGGTTTTATATTGAAGGTAGATAATATTACTCTTAGGAAGAAAAGAGCTGTGAGAAATGACTGTTAAATCTGTGACTTCAAAAATGCTTGACTTCTCATAAGTATTTTTAAATTAGCACTGGTTTGGTACATAGCAATAATAAAGGAGAACTCAAGCTTTTTTTTAAAACTAGCTTATGTGCATTTGCAGTCCTTATCTGCGAAGATTCCATGGCAGTGATTTTTGAAGGAATAGACACATGATCTAAGCCAAAAAAATATACCACCGGTTACTGAGTGATCGCTTACCAACTGAGCTATGACAAACTCTTCTGTATCCAAGTTCTGAAGTAAAACATGTGGAAATGGCATAAAATTAATATGCTGGGCTGCATCACTTTCTCACTTTGGTTTACTTTCTAGATCCTTACAGACCATACCCATAGTTCCTGAAAAGTCAGTTGATAATATGTAAAACTTTTACATTTTGGACATGTACTTGTTCTTTATGCTTTATGTTTTCATCTACTTAAAAGGATGCTTGGTTTAAACAGTGGAGCAGTACCTTATTTTTAAAAATAAAGTTGTTTACCTTGATTTTTAAATCTTTAAAAATAAGATAGGATAGGTATAAATGTGTGTTTAAAGTTGATTGTCTATATGATGAGAGCTGCATTATCTAAATATTCGATTCCCCGTGGCAGTGAATTCTGTGAAATAAGATCCCTGCAGTTTAATTAGACTGAGCTATTGAGTGCTTTGGAAAGCACTTCTTATTACTTTTATCATTTCTGTTTTGCTAAAGTGTGTCTGCTTTGCTCTTCGTCTTTGTAGCACAGCTACAGAAGATGATGCTCCAAACAGATATTCCCGAACAGACAGGACAACTTACAGCAGGTACAGCAGGGATGCAAATTCTTCGGGCAGTTCCATACCAAGTAATGCTTTGGAAAAGAGGATTGAGGAACTTGAAAGGGTAAGTACCAACTAACATCTGCAGGACATATATTTGAAAAAAAGTACCTTTGAAACTCCAGGGGGAAATTTACAAGTCAAATATATAGAAATTATGCTAAATATTTGAAGTACAGATAGTTGCATCTGTAAAAGTGTATAAAGAGTCAGACTGACTGAGAAGAATGTGAACCTTCTAATCACAGATGTTTAGTTTTCATCTGGCACGTAAGTGAGAAATAGTTGAGGTAAAGATAATACATTTGAAGAGCCAGCAGTGCTCTGCATATTTCTCGTATGTACTTCGTGACACACCAACACAGGGAGAATAACTTAGGGGCAAGAAGGGACTCACTGACTATTCAGAATATTAGCAAGCCTGCTTGTTGGTTTGCATTTTTTTTTAATGTACTGAAATACAAAATTTAATTGCTAGCCTGTTGTTTCTTAAAGCTTTAAACATTTGAAATACATATCTAAAGCAGTTTTCATTATTTCAGGCATCCTTCGTACAAAGGATTTTAGGAAAATGTAATAAAGTTAAATCTGAGATTTTCACCTAAACCAGTATTTTGCTAAATAATGTCATCTGTGTAATCTATTAGTGTCTTCTCTGTCTTCTTCTAAAGTGAATTTTTGTGGGTATCTTGCCAATTATTCTTGACTTCATATGGATGAAAGTTACTAAGTAAACACAATTTGAATAGATATTTATTTGAAGGGATTAAAATAAAGCGTATTTTATAGAAATTACTGGGGTTTTTTTGCCTTGGGGAACCTAATTTGAGTGAAGTACACCATAATCTTCCCTTCCAAATCAGCTTCCTCCTGAAATAATTTAACTATCAGTAACACAGAAAATAGAGAAAGACTTAAGGGCTTTCTTTCAGTATCCTGAACCCTAACTGACTGAATTCCTAATGCAGGTTTTCATTTTTTCATGTATTCAGGCTCATAGAGCTAACAATAAGTCTTCATTGTTTTTTAATGGTAGTATTACTCCACTGCCCCTCTCCCAAAACATATCCCAAACAAACAAAAAAAAAAAAAAAAAAANAAAAAAAAAAAAAAAAAAAAAAAGAAATAACCATTCCAATGTAACAAATTTGGAAGCGGATATTTCCATTTATTTACTTGCGTTTTGGGCCACTATCCAATTTTGGGTTTATTCTTAAGTTAAATATTAATTAAAAAATTATCTCTGGAATCAGAGACATCACACAGGTTTGCTGAGGGTGAAATATTTTCTTGGATGTGTGTGTTTAGCTCCTTGAAACGTAAGGGCTTTAAGTTGTGGGTTTCACTTGCTGTAGAAAAGGAATTATAGCTAAGTAAGTGTGGGGTTTTGTTCTTTGTTTGTTTTAAATGGTAATAGCTTGAAACTATCTCTTTAAAAACAAAAATTACTTTCCAAACCTCATTGCATATTCTGGTTTTAGGAACTTGCAAAGGAGAGACAGGAAAATGCAAGATTAATGAAGGTGACACAGGACAAAGAAGAGCTAATTGGAAAGCTGAAGGAAGAAATTGATTTATTAAACAGAGTAAGCACACGCTTTCTTATATTGTGCTGTGTAGAGAGGGGATAAAAGTGTCTGCATTCTCTGTGCTCTTCTTCAGGCACCTGCATCCACTGGGCAAAGTCAGAAGAGATTTAAGTGTGTGGGTGTTTTTTGTATTTCTGTAACTTCTCAAGAGGCATGTCAAAAAGGTTTTTTTTTTTTTTTTAAAGTGAGTCCTGTTTGTCATGATGAACTGTTAAAAGTTATTACTAGAATACCTGAATTTCTTGTTGCTTTAAATATTCACAGAGCAAGGTTATAAAAGCAAGAGCTCTTTACTACCTGTTCCTTCCAAATTCAGTACATAACATACCAGGAAATAATTAAGTTGCAGTTTTGACAGTTTTCTAATAAATTGTTACCCAGGACTTTTGTTGGACAAAGTAATTACAAATCAAATCTCAATTTAGTCAGCTTTTAATTAGATGATCTTAGTCCCAAAGCTTTCTAAGTGCTTTGTATTCTGACACATTCTCATACTCCTTGTTGTTGAACAAGGGAGGGGGCAGAAGACTTGGGCTAGTATCACTCAGGCAAGGTGTCTAGGTGGGAGAAGAGAGAATAGAAGAGCAAGACGTGCTTGGGAATAGGGAAGCATGAGAAGTTTTAAAGCTGATAGAAGATACCAATTTTAACAAGTCCCAGTTTTAAGGGCAGGCTGGAACTCTTTCATAGAGTGGATTAATTACCTCATCTTACACTTTGTGGCTGAGCTGCGGAGCCTGGGTGTGCTAGGGAAATACACTTTTACTGGTCCAGTGTAGACATTCCTATAAAAATTCAGAAAAAAAAAAAATGTCAAAACTGATTTTGCTAAATTGAGGAGTGAAGGGAGGCAATAGCTCTATGCGCATAGAGGCAAACTTTCATTTTACGCTACTTGTTTGTAGCAAAAGACAACAAAAAAGTCTGCAAAATAATCTAGAGGGTTAAAGTAGTTGAGAATATTCTGAAACAAGTATTTTTTTTTTTTTAAATAAAGAAAGAAGTTAAATTGCAGGGTAAATGAAGTATTGTCTGTTTTGGAGAGATTTCTATTTTAGTTGGAGAATTGGTCTTTATGCTGTTCTTTCATTCTGCAAAGAATCTGTCACGTCTAAGCTGGTGACCTTACTACGGCCAAGGCAAGTGTTCATTCTTTCTACATAATGGATGGCAAAGCTACTTAATACCTCTGGTCACACCTGACTTGCTGACACAGAGGTCAGAAAGAACGAATCAAATCAAACTAAATCACTGAAAGCTTGTGGCTTAGGACCATGACTGTTTGCAAGGTTTGCTCTTCCAGAAACAATGTTATTTTTCCCCTGCTATATTTGAAGTATGATGTCCTAAATTAAATCCATCGAGTGTCTTGACTGGAAACCATCGTTATGTATTTGCAGTGAAGTCAAGCAGTGCCCGTGCCTTCCCTATGTTGAAGGATGATGGCAATTTCTGCTTGTTGTGTGGAAAGAAAACATAAAGCAGAATATAGTCCTTCCAGAAACCTCTTTATTATAAAATGACTAAAATGATAACGTGCCATGAGATGTACAAAGTCAGTTTATTGGTGGTCCATAGGTAGCCTCTCTTAAATGCAGAAGAGAATGTTTTCTTAATTTTTTTTTCTTCGTCAGGTCAGCATTTATCATAGCTATAACACCATGTTAGCTTATTTACAGTGCAAGTTATTTATGTTTGCATCCTTTGGGATTTTCTTAGTGATGAAATAACTGCCGTTTGACTTTATGACCAGCTTAATTTATCTTCTTACAACAGTTTGAACCCATGTCTCAAGTGACATTGCTGTTAAAACAGATGCAGTTTTACTTTCTTTTTTAATAGCTCTTGTTTATCCAAGTGGATTTAGAAAGAGGAAAGGTTTTAGCATATTAAGAAAAGCTACAGATATACTGCATCATTCCCGTGACAGAAGGTTATCGAAGTTAATAGAGCAGTCATATTTGCCTGAGGTTTATTATCATAACTGAGATTATGAAGCTAGCACTTGGATATCCATCTGTTCTTCAGAGAACTTTACTGTGTAGACTTGACAACTTGACATCAGGATTGGATGCTTTGCATGGAAAAACAGTTGTGGTCTTCAATCTTTAGCTCAGGTAAATGAATGTCCTGAGGACCAAGCTTTACTTAGCAAGCTTATGCACAGATCTTCTTAAAAGGTTCTACTGGTAGGGGTCTTTAAATATGACCACCTATGCATTTGTGGTATTTCTCCATCTTTTCTGTTAATCAAACTATGCAGTTAATGCGTGTTAGATTGTACAGACATGGAAAGAATTTCAAATCCAAGAGCTTAAATAACTGTTAAAAAATCCATTTTATTGCATGGCTTCTGACTGCTCAGCCCTAATAATTAAAGAAATTATCTTTGTAGACCTTTCGGTCCATAACCATGGATGCATCCTTCATTGGCAGAGATCTTGTCTTACACTTGGAAATCGTTCTTTTCCAAGAATCCTGAAAACTTCTTGGAAGACTTTTTTTCATTTTAAGTACATGTATTTATTTAATGTGACAATGTAATTTTACTGAGATCAGTTAGCGCATCACAAAGATACTTAAAGAACACGAGATGCATTTATATTGAGAAACAAAAAAGGCTTTCAACCATAAATAGCATTCTTTCACCCCAGTATATTAGCCACTAAAAGTATGTCTGCCACGTTTTTTTTGTAGGAAAGGAGTAATTGCTTCATAAAAACCTCAGATGTCTGAAGGGAAAGGCATCTTGAGGCATTTAAATATTTGTAGGCTAAGTTCAACTCTCAACTAGTTTACACTTGGTCATCTCTGACCTCACTAAGATGTCATTGTAGTTAAATGGGTGTTTGGAGAGAGTCTTGTCAGTGAGGATTTACAACCCAATTAGTGTCATTTGTGTAGTTACTGGTTCCTTTGGTATGTGAAGTCCAAAGTCCAAGCTTTCCTGCTATTGCATCTTTTTTACTAATAAATTAGTGCTGTAATTCTGAAGTTTTACTCAAGCTTTAAATTTCAGAATGGTAAAAATCCACTTGCATCTCTTGGTCCATTGTTTCTGTAGATATTGAAACTGCAATGGTTACCTATTCTGGCTCATACTCAAGAAACTCGTACTTGTGATAATCTTTTGAATGTTATTTTTTCAGCATAAACATTTCACAAAATTTGAATATTTTATTTTGAGTAAATTACAGGTATTTTAAAAAGGTGTTTAGGTAGGCTGTAATTGAGGCATCTGATGACTAGGTTAACAAGTTCAAACACAGTGTTATGTATACTGAAATAATTAAAGTTTTATTGAAAAAGTGTAGTCCTATCTGATCATTGATGTGAATTGCACAAGAGAGAAAACACAGTGTGTGTTTCTTACAGTTACACAGAAAACTATATTTATAATAGCTATCCGTCAAAACATTCCATGTTTAGATATTTAAGTCACTCGTGTCTGTTCTGTCGGAGTGGTCAAATGCTTTTCCTGGAAGTCATTCATCCTATGATGCAGCTTTACTTCTGTGAGGCAAAGTGGAATTTCTGCTAGTGATTTCCTGATTCCACATTGCAATTACTTTATTGTTTTTGTGAAGGTATTGCGGTATGAATTTTGGCTTGGCAAACTAAAAACGCTTTTAAAAATCAGTATACCAATGAAACACAACATCTCTAGCGTGCACTTCTGGAATGACCTCACTAAAAAGAAACTTAAAAACTTAGAGGAACAAGAGAGAGATCTTTTCTCTACCACTCTTTTATGTTTGTCATCTAGCATGGTGACGTAGGGTTTTGCAGACTTCAGTCAAAAGGAATCTAAGATCTCTAATGAGAATCCTGGTTCTTCCTCCTTTGCCTGCCTTTCACTTTCCTCCTTGAAGTGCTGTGCTGGAGGTCGCTCTTCTGTTCCTTCCTTTTTTTTCATTCTTGATCTGTTTCTTCCATGGCGCTGCCTTTTTTTGTTTTGTTTTTTTTTTTGTTGGTACAGTAAAATTATTTTTAGTGAGGTACTGTTTACATTAAACAGCCACTTTCACTGGTTTTCACTTGAAAGGCTTGAAAAGACTCGACAGGAAGTGAAGAAGTGAAATGGAAACTGAGTAAATATGGTAACTGGTGGAAGAGGGATGATCATTTGGAGTGGGAGCAATCTGTTTTAAGCACCCATTGTTACTGTCCATGCTGTCTGTTCTTTCACTAGACCAAAGTTATGAAATACCTTTTAGTTGTTGGTTTTTTTCCCCCAGAAAACAGGAAACAAAATAGGCAGTGCTTTTTCTAAAAATTGTGATAATAAATGTAAACCAGATTTTCTGACAGTAATAAGCAGTAAGGTGTCTATGTGAGCAGGGTAGGTGCAGACAAGCACAGTGCGGGGAGCAGAGGCAATAGCTGACTAATACGCTCTCTGTATATGCCAACAAAATAATCACGCCCAGCCTATTTTGATTTCTTGATGCATTAATTCCTACTGTAGCTTTAGTTTTGATTCTGTCTTTTCATTTAAAGGTGCTGGTACATGGGAATGTAGTGTTAGTGACTTGTAATTACAGTAGCACTTGGAGAAAGGCTGGTTTAACAGATTTAAGGGTAGCTACTGTGACACTAATTCTTCCCAACCCAAACGTCTTCATTTCAGAGTTGAGATGCTACATTCCCGCTGCTACTATTTATGTCCTGGAAAATGTTTTTTCTTTTTCCTTTCACAGGATCTAGATGATATAGAAGACGAAAATGAACAATTGAAGCAAGAAAATAAAACCCTCTTAAAAGTTGTTGGACAGCTGACAAGGTAGAAGATTCAAGCCTCAATGAGGAAAGATTTAAAAAAACTACTGATTGAACGTTAAGGTCAATATAGTAATACTTCCTGTGTTGCAGTATGTTATAATAACTGTCTTTATATTTATTGTTAGGAAACCAGATGAATGTTTATTTTCATAGTACTTTCTTCTTCATTCAATGAAATGGCATCAAATTTGGGGTATATTTTTAGCTTTCTTTTCACATAAGAGTAATTGCAAATTTTGGCATATTTCAAAATATTAAGTTAAAAAATATTTGGGTTTTGTATCTTCAGATTACATCTGGATAAACTACAGTACTTTAAAATTCATAGCACCAAGATCACTTTTAGTCTATATGGGTGTATATTTTTGAAATGAATGGAGGCAATACATATAAACTTTGTTTACACAGATCCAAAATATATATTTTGGGAAATATTTCCTTGTTTTGTTTAAACAGCTGTAAAGTGGATGCCTTATTACTGATGTATAACATTTTGCAGATTTGCTCTAAAACTCTTGTATGTTGAGGTTTTTTACTGTATCTGAAAGACTGACAATATTAGAGAGTAGCAATTTTTTTTTTTTTCTGTATAACAGTATTCTGGCAGGAGGGAGAGGATTTATTAAAAAGAAAAAAAAACGAAAACCACCAAAAAAACCCAATAAATTACCTGTGGTATCAGCATTAATGAGTTCTTAGAATCATATTGAAGTTGTGCACTGCAGTTTATTTTAAAGCTTTTGCTTCAGCAATGCAAGTTTGCTATCAGACAGTAAATTTGCTGTTTTGAGAATTCAGACAAAGCCTGGAGCTTTCATTTTAGTAAAGACACTTTTGCAATGCTCTTCTACTTAAAGCTGTCATCTTAAAATTTGTAGTGATTATAACCAATACGAGTTTTTTGATGTTTTCAGTTTTTAAGCTGGGTGAAAATTTTTGTATATAACAAACTAAAGGGGCTGGGCGGACAGGTGATTGATGCCCTTTTGAAAAGTCACATGGTTTTAAAAAAAAAACCAAACCCTTTTATCCTTGATTTTTAAACTAACAAGGTGTTTAAAAAGTGCCTGTTTAGATGTTACAGTTATGATTTGATTATTCTATAACATGATAGTAGACCAAATTTTCATTTGATGTTAACCACAGACCTCTGTTAACAATTCTCTTAAAATTCCTGTTGGGCTGAAATTTGATATACTTTATTTCATCTTAATACAGTACATTTTTCATTCCTGATCAGAGTCAGATTATATGTTATTTGAGTCAGGACATTAGAAATGAAAATATTTTGAAGAGTCCAGGCTTTTTCTTGACGATTTTGAAGTTTGGTGTCAAAGTTGCATGCATATAGTTTTTGTTACCTTAAAACTTAAAGGCAACTTTAATATATAATAGCAATCACCTTTTCAGATTTGCCAATTGTTTTTGTAATGTGTATTTAATGACTGTAAGAGCTTCTTAAATTTCAAATCCAGGTATTATTTTTACACCGTGGATTGTTTTGGATATAGGATAGGTTATTTTGCATTTGTATATCTTAATGAGGAGGAACTTTACAAAGCTTTAAAGTATTTTTCAAGACACTCATATTCCAGAATGCCTTGATGTTTTCCTTCACGGTGGATGAAATCCCATGGGACACCATTTAAAACCTTTACTGAGGAGTTTAAATGGTATGAGGTGGGGTGGGGTTGTATAGGCCCTCTGAACCACAATATATGTCACTGAATATTGCTTTTAATATTATTCAAACAGTAAGAAGTCCCTTAATTTGTCAGTTTCGTGAAATAAAAAATTGAAAGTAATAAAAAAATCAGTTGAGATGTATGCTTTCTGAATAAATATGAAACTTGGTCTGGAAAAGCATCTGATTTCCTTTTCTGTGTACTGGGTAGGAAGTATACATACCAATTTACAGCATGGGATGTCAGATGTATTGAAGCATCATTAAGGAGTTAATGCAGAACAAACAGGTATTAATACAAAGTTATCATGAGATATTTCATAAACTATTTCACATTTTAAACCAAAGAACAACAACAAAGAACATAAACAGGAATTACTTGTCTTCATAATGCCTCTTCTTGGTTTGCGTTTGCATTGACTAAAAATCAGCAGCAATAACATCAAAATTAGATTATTATTTTTTTTAACTTGGACTTCCAGCTGACAGGACTATTTGACAGCAGCACTTCTGATCACCCTGCCTTGAAGTAGTACTGGCAAGGGAAATTTCCAAATATTTGAAACCAATAATGCTTCAGGCAGAATGTGCGAACAAAGGAACTGTTGGGAACTCACAGATAAAAGTACCTCAGGACATTGTTTTTGTTGTGTATTATTATACAAATGTAAAGCTCTTCATGGATCTTAAAATGCCCACCAATTCTATCTTGAAGCATAACATTCTGCTGAGTGTACAGAAGATTTAGGTGGCTTTTTGGAGAAAAAAAAAAAAAAAGACTATGTAAATAACTCGTTATTGGTTACATTTTCAGGCTCTTAGGAGAAGTTTAGTAGATTCTAGGAAAAAATGATGTATTGTATAGAATGTTAATAATTGTCTAGTCATTTCTTGCTAATATTTTTTTATTGCAGTAGAGTAGTACCCTTATAGTCAACCTCAAACATAGAACAAGTTGTTATCCTAGGTTATTTAATGATGTTAAATTAGCTGTCTTACCACAATTCGATAACCTGTGTCCACTTCCTTGCCAGTCCAACACTGATTATTCATAACTGTGTCATTTAAAAGCAGAGATATCTCTGTAAGTGGGAACCCTCCTCACTGGCAAAGGCCATATAATTCCTGAATGAATCTGCGTGTTAATGTACCTAGGCTAAATTAATTTGCTAGTGCATTTTTTTTGGGGGTGGGGGGGAGGCGGCGTGGGGAGAGTGAGAGCACAAATGTATGCAATATTAACTGTATGGGTAGTCTCTTGGAGATTTCTGAATTTTAGTGTCTTGATATTCATACCAAACTGCTGAAGTCTAGCATTTGTTTTTCTGGGTAACTCGGGTCATCTAAGAAATCTAACCATGAAAGTACTCCCATTGACTAAAGCAAATTGAAACCTTTTTTTTTTCCCTGCCAAGATGCTTTAACAATGAACAGCACATAATTCCTATTTTGATAATGCACAAAGTTACTCCTGTTATAGTCACATATTGTTGTATGGAAAACATATACTACATCCAGAGCTGAAAGTTGAAATTGTGCAGAAATATTTTTATCATTGATAATATGCACTAATGGTTGTGGGGTTTATTCCCTAAAAATTTTGTTCAACTATATATAAATGTTGGGGATTTCTACAAGGAAATTCAAAATAGTTCATTTTTTTAAAGTCATGAAATGGCCATGTTTAAGTTCAGTGTTACTTGTTGTATATATTAACTGAAAGAGTGCAGTATGTATTTGTTTTCTGTCTTTAAAACAAATTTTTTCTTGGTTAATTACCAGATTTGTGTTTACACTTTTGGGGTTTAATTATTTCTGTGTTAGATTGGCTCTGAATTTGAGAGAGGTAGCATGAGCAAAGAGGGTAACAAGAAATAAAACCAAAACTTCCTTCCAAAATTCCTAATGTTTTGGTTTTGTTTTTTGTTTTTAATTCATCTGTACTGGGAATGTGGAAAGATTTGTGATTGGCATGAACCCTACAAAAGATACAGGGGTTTTAGTATGTTGGAAACAACTGGTTGACCTACATCAAAGCTCTCCTCAACAATGACAATGGTGTCATTAAGGCTTGGAAACTTGCTACCTTAAGAGAGACCAAACAAATTACTTTTTAACATTTTGCTAGGAGAACAGAGTTACACTGACTCCCAACTATTTTATGTTTTTCTCTTAAGTTCTTTGTGGTTATTTCCAGCTTGAATTGAAACAAATCAATATTAGTAGCCAAGAGGAGAGGTTGTTATTGGGAAACAAATACATGAGCAATAACTATGGATACTGTTAACATATGACTGAGTGTCAGTATTTCTTGGGCACAGGCCCTTTACGAAGGTGTCAGTTGAGTCAGTCCATTTGCATCAGTATTAATGATCATACACCTCTGATGTTTTTTGATAAGAAAAAAACCTTATTTTAATTGGAGAAATTACCACTACAAGCCATAGCTTAAAAACAACTTTGTACAATAAAACAAAATTCATACTGGTACTTGTAGCTGCTGAAACTAAGGAGATAAGGATTATACTTAAAAGTTTTGTTAAAATGAAACAAATTAATTCTGGATGTTGAAACTTAATTTCATATAGAAGTTCCCTACAGATTTCTTCCATGCCAGTCATTCTGATGTCAATACCTGCAAAAATCATTGGCACCATCATTTCTGGAAGCATTTCCACTTCTGGTTTTAAACATTTATTTAGGACTACTTAAATATATCCAGGACAAAAAGACCTTTATATGTATTTTAGTGACATTCATGATCTAAGTATGTTGATTTACTGTAGCAAATCTCCATCTACCATTTCTCCTTGTGCTGTAGTAGATGTACATTACCTTGTTAATGTAATCCTTTTGCTTTTATTTCTGGATTTCTGGTGTAACTGTTCTTGTTCAGAGTTAGTTGTAATTTCTCTGTTCTGGAAAAATTGAGATAATTGAGTTCCTCTGAAAATAGTCTCAATCATAACGAGGAGTCATTTTTTGTTTTAAATTTCCATTTTATGCATTAAAAATGCTGAAGAAACATCATTAAGCTATAAATAACTGAATATCCACTTTAGTTTTGAATATTGACTAGTTGTGATATAATTTGTGATATCAGATAAAAAATGATGTTGAGATTCTTACTATTGCAGGTAAAAGATACATGTTTAATCTAACAATAAAAACTGTGTGCCTTTGTCCAAATAAAACAAAATTCTTTTTAATCCAGGCTGACTACTTATTGTGTTTAAAGGAGGATTAGTATTGTCTGACTTATATTCTAACTGGTTTTGTCACCCATACCAATAGCTCCCACTATGAACTGGTAGAATTATTTTTACATTTGAATTCAGTTCTTCAAATGTGAATGTGAGAGAGAAATCTGCATATTTCCACTGTATGCATTTTCTTCCTTGAGAATGTAGTGAGTATTCTTCCATCAATTAGATGGAAATTACCTGTTCCCAAACCTCAAAGTTGAAGTACAGCCCTTTCCAGGAAAAGGTAATGAAGGATGTTAATGTGCTGCTTCTACACAAATGAAGTGAATTGAATTAAACAATAGATTTACATTTCTGGAATTCCTATATTAAATACATGTTCTCCTTCACAGACAGTCATTAAAGACAACTCCATTTTCATTCATTGCTGCAGACAACATGTAAAGAGAACAATTGGATCATCTGTGAACACTAGGGAGATAATAACTATATCACTGTTTATGATAAAGTTTGTAATATGGTTTTAAAAAAAAACCTCACACCACCTTGAAACATAAATACCATAAGAAACCATGCTTTCAACACCATGGTTACTTTATGGATAAGACATGAGCATTTGCACTTAGTAAATTCTAAAGATGTTAGGTGAACTTGGTTTAGGATTGTTTCTCCTACAGTTGACTTCCTTTGTGAAAGCCCAGTGGCCTTCAGATTTTATTTTAAAGTACAAAAGAGTGTCCTTTATCGGTTTTTCCCATTGGCATTTTAGGTTCTCCCATCTTGCTGGGAAATTTCAGCTCCAAGTGTAGAAGTGCCTGTTCTATGCTTCTTTAGTCGCTGGACTTGCCATACAGTATCTACTTGATCTTAACACTTAGTATGTTTTCCTGTATGTGTCTAATGTTTCTCTCATGGCCCATCTCTTCTTTTCCCTTCTCTAGTTTTGGTATCATCTTGTTTCCCTTGTCCTGCCACAATCTTCAAGTAGTGTCTATGAAGTGTAATAATGCCTGTAAAACTATAATAATATAATTTGCTGGATTTTTTTCTTAGACCTCAAACATTTGTTATAGAAAGTTTTCTCATTTGGTGAATAATTACACTGTGGAATGTACTGCTGCTGAAAGTTGCTCTGGGACATGAACACCTCACCAGGGTTTTGAGAACATTGGACATTGGACTATCTGACTATCTGCATCAATGCTCTAGTTATATCATACAAAGTTCTGTTAGTCTCCAACTGTTAAAAGTGAAAAGGAAAACTTGTAGGAGGTTACAGGTAAGAGTCATATTGATGTACGGAAAGCATTTGGGCCAGAGTCAACAACAGGGTTATCCTGATGTGTACCTAACAGTCCCAAATGGCACAATTCTTCCTGGAGGTCTAGTGGGTTTGCATCTACATCTACAGGTTTGCAGCTGAGAGTTTCCAGTCTGGCGGCTAACAACTGTTCGCCTGTGGAAACTGGTGATTATATTTCACTTGACATTCCTTGAGCAGAAAGGTCTAATTTACACAGACAATAGCCATAATCTCACTTGCTGATCATCTTGGTAGAGGGTTTTGTTTAAGCAAAACTGTCTGGCAATTTCTGGATTCACTTAAGACTTTTGAAGTAGTATCAAGAATTAGAAATGTTTTAAGATTTAATTAGGACATGGGTGGGGTCTTATACCATGTAAAAAGACAGCAGTTCATTTTCTTAGGCAAGGTCAAATCCCCTAGGCCTTTTTTTTTTTTTTTCTTTAGGTGAAAGTTGCTCCCTCCAGAGAAGACTTTTTAAAAAAATCTTAACATCTTTAAATTGGGCTCATTTTATAGTCATAGAATGGTAGGGGTTGGAAGGGACCTCTGGAGATCAAGTCCAACCCCCCTGCCAGAGCAGGATCACCTAGAGCAGGCCAAGCAGGAACATATCCAGGCAGGTTTCTAAAGTCTCTAGAGAAGGAGACTCCACACCCTCTCTGGGTAGCCTGTTCCATCACCCTTACAGTAAAGAAGTTTCTCCTCATATTGAGGTAGAACTTCCTGTGTTCCAGTTTTTGACCGTTGCTCTTTGTGATGTCACAGGGCACCACTGAAAACAGACTGGCTCCTTCTACTTGACACCCACCCTTCAGATATTTGTAAACATTAATAAGATCCCCTCTCAGTCTTCTCTTCTCCAGACTGAACAGCCCCATGTCTCTCAGCCTTTCCTCATAAGAGAGATCTTCCAGTCCCTTAATCTGATGAGGGTGCTCACGTCAACAAACTCAAAAATTCCAGGCCTTTTAACAATCACTGGAAGTTAAATGTTTTTGGACAAAATCCTAGGAGCAGATTTGAGGGTCAAGAGCTTTAAGATCAAAAGAAGTCTTGTTAAGTCCACATTTTCTTCACTGGAGACTCTCTGGCTAAGAAGACAAAACCCAGCAGTGGTGCCAAGTTACTACCTGGGTAGTCAATTGTTAGGTTTCTAGGGAACACAGTTGTCTCAGCACACTTAATATAGCAAAGAACTACAGCACAGTTCTGGAAATGTCTGACCTGCATTTTCTACTAGTTCAGGCCAAACTGCAAAACACAGTTGGTAATTAGTGATGGGGCTGTAGTGGATGTGGCTAATGAAAGAGTAGAAAAAGTGAGATTCTCTTTTATTTGTATTTTAGACTTTCTTCAGGAAATGTTTCTGATACTTTAGTTGCTGAGAGATTAAACAGTTGACTTTGGCAATAATTGTGTAAATTTTAAGAAGGAATCTTTGAGGTAAAAGGCACCATCTTTGGTATCTAATTAACACCTTTGACTTGTAGGTATTTGTTATGTGGTATAGCTCTGTTAGAGACAACAAAAGATAAAATCCCTATACTGCGAAGGTAATAATCCAAGTCTATGCTGATTTTTAATCAATGTGATGTAAACTTTTAAGAATATTAAATAACATAGGTGTCAGACTTTGGTTTGAGATCTGGAATTTCTTTAATAAAGGAGGTAGTGAGAATGTATGCATATTTTTCTATTAATGCTCTGCCTATTTATCTTGTAAGCAGAAAGGCTGTTGGAAATGAACGGGTTTTATAATTGATGTTCTCATTGTTGACTTCTTTAGGTGTCACGGGTAATAAAATCTGTGTTTTCTGAAATAGCAAAAGCATGCACTTACAGTGTGTTGATAGCAATAATGAGAACTTAATCTCTGCTTGGTCTTTTAGGGTGGGAACTCAAGCAATTTTTATGGGTTTCCCTTGATGAAATGACCTGAAGATATTTAGGTATTACAGGCTCATTCAACAAGCTGTTGTGTAATCTCATGCAACAAAGCAACATTAACTCTTGTCCTCTCTTTGTACCAGGGTATTTTCTAAGATTTCAAAGCATAATTTAAAAAAAAAAAAAAAAAGAGTGTTTTTCTATTGCACAACATTATATTTGAGAAAACTGCAGCCTGATAATTGGCACCTTGACACATTCTCCATTAGTATTTATCTCTGGAAATCAGATTTTGTAGACCGAGAGCCTGTGGAATGAAATCTTGGGGTTTTTCCTCTCTCAGAAATGTTAATCTCTGCTTTTGCCTGAAGGCTCGTTACAACAATGATGCATTTTAGAGAGTTTAAAATTTTGATTGCAACAGTGTAAGTGTGGTTACAGCCAGCTACCAAATATATTTAATGGGTGGGGACAATAAAACCACTGAAGCTTTGCAAGTTGAGACTCTCTAGAAATAACTCTCATATTTCTCTGTGAAGCAATTATAGAGAAAATGCTAATTGTTCCCCACTGAATCACCCTTTCTTCCCGTTTAACTGCTTCTACTCACTCTAAGCTATAATAAAATATCACTTAAAAACCCCTGTAATTGTATTGCTCTGGCTTTGTATGAGAAGTGACATTTTAAAAAGACTAGCCACTTTCAGTGTGCACTTTCCAGATTCTAGGCTTTATAAAGATGGTTTAAAGCAGGGGGAAAATAAGGAGAAAAAAGATGGGTTGAGGCTGTGCAGAGCTGACTGTTAGGGAGAGGAATAGGTGTGTCAGGATGAAAAAAGTCTAGGTTTTATCCAATGGTTTTTTTCATGTAGTTTTCTACCAGGAAAGGATGGCAAACTGAATGAATGTATTTTATAGAAATCTAAAAAAGGTTCCGGTTACCACTGTGATACAGTGTATTTATGAAGAAAAACATGATCTCCAGTCCTTCGTTTGCTCACCTTTGCACAAATACTTAAAAGAAGGTGATTTTCCACTCTTCAAGAAATCCAATTTGCTATTTAAGATCACAGCTTTGATCATACCTTTTCTAGACCATGCGAGACTATCAGTAGGCAGAAATTTTGGACATTTCTTCCGGAATGTTAAGTGACTCGTGGTGTTACTGCAGTAATATCGATTAGTACGGTCGATGTTTATGGGAATGTGTAGGACTAGTCCTGGGCGTTTAGATCTCTAGAAGAAATGTGGTAGAGCTGATTCCCAGGTTATGGTGGGAGACCTTTGCCAAGTGCCAGGACCGTATGGAGGACTTTTGATTTACTTGCATCTGAGAAACTTCATGTTGCATCCTGCAGATCTAAGTATAACAAAGTCATCTTTAACAACTACTGAGAGATTCATGAAGGAAAAGTGACTTGTTTTTGCAGTATGCCAGATAGGTGCATTCAAGTGTTACAGAACAAAAGAATTTTAAAATTCTTGTAAAAAAACACATCGGTTATCGAGTGAAGTCATTTAGTACATTTCAGTTTAATTCACTGTGCTTGTCTAAAGTGATGATGATGCTTGTATGAATTTCTAAAAATGTGTACAATAGTTACAAAGTATTGTATGATAGGTTTATTTTTATGGGGTTAAAATGATATTTTATGCATCTGTAAAACTGTGTATTCAGGTGCTTCCTTTATATCCATTTAGGTAGCTGTACTTGTTTGAAAAATTAATTATTTTGTTAAAGGAAATGCTAACTAGAATTAGTTTGCTGTTTGTGTAATGATCCATCATTTTTTAATACTAAAAATTTTATTCCAAAAGTCAATGGCTTGAAAGTCATGTTTCTGCAAGAGCTGCAATGATTACTAACTGTATAGTAAGTAATGCCCTACACTACTTAAAAATGAGATAAAAGAAAACATTATTTACATTTTCCTACTTTTAGTATTCAGTAATTTTTCACTTTCTTAACTTTTTCTATTTCACAAATATATTTGTGTTTGAACACCATAGCAGCAGGAGAAGGATGCTCTTCTGGATGCACTCAATTGTAAAAGTCCAGAACTGAGTACGGATCTTAAAGGCATTTCTTATTTTGAATAAAGTGGTTGGGGCGGCTTTGAAAGCACGCTCTTCATTCAGCTTCCTTTTACACAGCTGTCTGCATTCTCCACTGAGAAACTACGTAGGAATCACTTTTTTTTTTTTTGTCTGGCAACCTGTCCACTGAGTTTATGTGCCTTTCTGAACGCTGTTAACTGCCTCGTGCTGTAGCTGAGGCAGTTGAGAGCAGAAAGAATTGCACTGGCTTCCTTCTGTGCGAGCATGTTCCTGTATTTGGAAGCTGTTCCTGGCAATGACTGTGTAACTTACTCCACCAGTAGAAGAAAGTGAATTGCTATTTGGGATTTGTAATAAGAAGTGGAAAGGCTCAGTGACTGAAAGGCAGCGGTGACTGGCAGGTGTTGACAGGGCCACCTCTCTAACACAGAGTAATACGTCATTCTGAATTCTGTTGGTGGATATCTACACTGAGGTTGTAAACTGGATGCTACCTCAGATGAGAGGTCAAAGAAGTGTTCTAAGTAGAAGTTAAACTCTTACAACCAAAAGTGTAATACTGAAATGGATGAATAAAGCTGATGTCTTTGGTCTGTCTGTTCTGTAGGTAAGTGAAGACACAAACTTCTCAGGTGGTTTGTTTTGGTGCTTCTGTCTAGTCTGTAGGTAAATAAAGACAAACTTTTCACATCTGTCACTTCACTATCCTTCAACAACATTGAATTATTTTTAATTACACTATATAACGACAAGTCAATCTTATTTGGCTACTTGAGGATTCTGCAGCAGATGAGTGCAATTGTCCTTTTCCTTGGTTTCATTTTCTTCTGTTTTCTTTTGCCTTATTGATACCTTGAGATTTTCAGTGCTTAAACTGAAATATAGTTCAGTTTACGTTCTAAATCTAAGGAAGGTTATCCCAGCAGGTTATGATTTACCTTGGCAGTTGGAGTCTTCTGTGTATTTTACTCATTTTTTAATGCCATGGAGGCAAAACCACTTAACTGAAGGGTTCAGGAAGTGCCTGTATCAATGCTGCCAAATTCTCAATATTTGAATCTATTAGCAATCTTTTCTGGCCGTGAGCTGCAGCCAGAGCTGTGTGATTACAGAAAGTAAACAACTGAAGTATCTATGCATGGAGCAAGAGTTATAGGTAAGCACTTTGTGTTTGGGTTTTTTCCTCTCTCAGGCCATGCACTAGATATACTATGTTGTCCGCTAAGCTGCTGCAGCTAGACAGCTGAACCAACATATTTCAGGGCAGTATCATTAACGGAGTGCTGATATGAAAACCCACTGGACAGGATGAATCAGCTTCCATTTATTTGCAAATTGGCAAAATGTCATGTTCCTCCTCTGCTCTTCCTCTATGAAACTTCTGCCTGTCTTTCCCACTGCTCTTTTGCAAATAGCAGTGTGCCCTAATGCTCAGAAACAGGAAGGTTTTAAAGCAAGTCACCTATGGATTTGTTAGCTGCCGTGTTCAGCACAGAGGCAGTAAGACACAGGATGCAGTTTACTAGGCGGTGGCACTAAGGAGAATTTTCCTCCTTGTAATCTGGCAAAATGCCCTATCTCCTCACCAAAGAAATTGAAACAAAACATATTTTTCCTCATCATTATGCAAGAATTAAACTAATAAACTGTTTTGAGATCTTGGCAAATGTTACTTTGGATTTTAATGAACTTTTAATCACCTCTTAAGAAAAATAATAATAAAACCACTTTGAACAAAGCACCCAAATTTTAAATCATGGGCAGAACTTTCACACCCACACCCACACATCCATTTTGTCCCCTGCATAATGTTATTTGGCTTGGTAAACATTCTTGGCACTTGCAAGAAGAGAGAAAAGGCATTTTGAAGATTAATTGTGGTGCTTAAAAAATCAGATGTCTATAAAATAATATCCCAGTGAACACAGGGTATAACTAAATATTAGTTGTTTTTTTTTCAAAATAGAAAAGGAAACACTTTTATTTAGTGCAAGTTTGGAGTGAGTCATGCTCTGCCTGGTGAGTGCAAAGACCACGTATTAATGTGTGCTGCTACACTTCTTACTAACACAGCTTTAGGATCCCCAGCCTAGGATGGGAAGCTGCAAGGCCAGGGAAAATCAGCCTCTGCTTCAAATTCAGTTCCACATGGGGAAGGGGCTGAATGTGTTATATTGCCTTTTCTCCTTCCTCTAAGTACACTTTTTATGATGCTCTCCTCGTTGCAGGTCTGCTACAGTATTTTTTGTTTGTGTGTCACAGTGAGAATTTAGGGCGTGTCGGCGAGATACGGGAACACGAGCAAAGGTCAGGCTGGATGGCAGGTGGGGATTGAGGTACTGGTAAGTACGCCTGCAAGGAGTATATTTGTACGAGATGATGATATTTGGCTTGGGAGGGGAAAGGACAATGCTATTTGGTTGCTACGTTAGCATGGAAATACTTATCACAGTAGCTAGGCTATGCTGAACCTGTGCAAAATGCTATTATTTAAAAATAAGTCCTCGTGCATGCTGATATTGTTTTTCCTTTTATTTCTTTAGTGCAATAGAGAGCAATAGCTGTGGGGTGCAAAGGGACAGAGAGGGGTCAGAGTGTAAAAGAACAGGACGTTGCAAAAATGCTTTAAAACAAAATGGGCACATTAAGTCAAATGCGAGAGGAGGGTGGCTAGAGTCCTCTTGCCAGCAGACAGCCTGTCCCAGCACTCAGCAAAATAATAGCAGTCAACCAGAAAGGCATCCAGTCAACTTAGAAAGGCATCCAGACTGGACTGTGAAAGGTGAGAGCCGGGAGGTTCTTCCTTTTCAGGCAGATAAGCTTTTAAAGGCTACTGCTTTTGTCAGTTTTCAGCTGATAAAAAAATCTGTATGTTGTTACTAAGCCTGTATGATCTTTTGTAAACATTGCAGTACAAGGCTTAAAACTTACTACATATTTTCAGATCTATTTTTAAAGGATATTTGGCACATGTAGTTTTAAAAATTGTCCCAGTGATATGCAATAAAAAGAGAAATGAGAAAGTATCCGCAGGCGATGAAGACGGCTCAGCGGAAGCAGTAGCAAATTCTGAGCAGCAGCTGCGAGAGCGTGCTCGCTGCTGAGTGCACGCTCTGTTTGGTCTTTCCTTGAATTACTGTGGGGATGAGACTCTGATACCAGCTGACAGCAAGGTTGGTTTGGTGGAACTTCAGAGAAATCTGGGAGTTTGCAAGCTCTGCAAGAACCAGGAAGGATTTAAAAGACAGTGCGTAAGAGAGTGGCTGTGATGGGACTTTTTTTCACTGAGGCAAGGAAGGATTTGAGTATGATCAGAGATAGTAAGGGCAGAGCATTGCGAACTGTACAGACCAGTGTCACTAGCTGCAATCAGCTTTTTCTTTGAATCACAGCAAAGGAAGAGTAAGATCTGTGAGAGAAACCAAAGAATTGCATGGGATGATCTTGGCATGGAGTGGTTTCTATGTTCTGTGTTTAAAAAAAACCACCAAATCAACCTTGGCAACAGCTAGTTCTTTGAAAAGATCCTTTACAATGAAGGAGAAATGCCATTAGGTCATTCATAGCTCCAGGTGCATTTGAAGAAAGCAGAGCTTGCCCTTCTCATCTCTCATCTGCTGGAGAAGAGTTCTGATTCTATTTAGAATCATAGGATCATAGAGTTGTCAGAGACTTTTTTTTTTTCCTGGAAAGAGGATAGATCTGCTGGTGTTAGGTTTTTCACAGGAGCTCCTCAACTCTGGAGTTTTTTGGGGTTTATAACATGTTTAGTATTCAAGAGAGCTAATGATTTAGCCATATAGATGCTGTAAGCACTTCTCATTCCTTCCCCTTTCTTTCAGTTCAGGTAAAACGGTAGGGAAAGGATTTGAAGTAGTTATTTCTTAGAAAGGGAGAGGTGGATTTGGTGATCATTGCTAAGACTATGGTTTAACATGTTTTAGTGCTGCTGGAGAGCTAGATATTTTAGAAAACATGCCCAGAACTTCAGATGCCCATTCTAGAATCTGATTTTAATATTTCTAAATTAGGGACTAAAACCAGATGCAACACCAGACTAATTAGTCTCCATGGACTTTCCCTTGTCACCGTGCAGTCCTCCTGTGAGAGCTGTATTCCAGAAAGCCACGGAGAGGGCAGTCTCACTGCAAGTCATTTCCTCCCAAATATAACTACATTAGATAGAGTATCTGTTCAGGATTGCATAACTACTTCAGTAGCAATTACAGAAAATGTCTACATGGAAAAGCAACAGTAGGAAAGCATCTGTGTTTCTAGCTTGTCTCCCTATGTTTTCTTTCCTTTTCTGTTAATTTAATACAGATACAACCGTACAATCCATTTTTCAGTACATTTTTTTCTCATTTGTTGTTTCTCTTCCAAAGTGAAATGAGTGGAGTCAGCTTGACAGAGCTAGCCAGCTTTCTGTAGATGAAGAGCATGTGATTTGTGGCCCTTAGTTGGGAAACCACTGGTATTAAATTGTTTATGAAATCTACTTCAGCAGCATGATGATTGGAGAAGGATGTTAGCCCTCAGGAGGGATCAGGCTGGATGCAGTGCTAAAGAGTGGGAGAGAGAGAAATCCCACAGCCTGCTTGACCACAGGCTACTTAAATCACTCAAACTCTGGTTGAAACACTGACTTCTCTGGACAATTAATAATAGTGTTGTTCTGATAACTCTTTTGCTCTGCTCTCTGACTTGCTGCTGAGGAAACAGGATCTCTGTCCAGTTTGTTACTGGATTATACGCATGCTAGATTTTATACAACAGGTGGTAAGAACTCCATTGTAAACCAGCATTTTTATTTTCAGTAGCCTAGTTACTCTTTAGATAGACATGTTTATATATCTCAGTCAAGACCTTTCAGTCAGCGATTTTCTAGAGGCAGCTGTTTCTCATAGACCTTGCCCCTATGGTCTTCCAGGTACAAGGGTGGGGCTCTCTAAGCCTTACTCAAGGTAGAAGTGTGGCTGGGCAACACTTGCCGATAATTTCATAGAAAGGCTAGGATCAAAGAATTGTATGGGAAGCAGTCAGCTGGGGAATGAAATCAAAAGACCCTTCGGCCATCCGATTTTTCCCAAGAAAGCAAAGGAGCTGGCTGAGAGCTTTCTGAGGGAGCTAGAGTGGAGGCCTGGGCAAGAGAAGGGAAGAAAACCTGGTGGCAAACTGCTGCCTGCATGTAAGATGCCACACTTCCTCCCCTGCTGAGGCTGAAAGGGACGTAGATAATTGGGGTGGGGATCTGAAAGCCTTGTCCCTAAGTGAAGGAAAAGGGATCCAATGGATGATCCTTGTGGCTGCCCTTGATACAAGGTGAGGTAAATGGAGAGTTGTGTACTGAGTGTGGAGAGCTTCCCTGCCCTGGTAGGGAAGAGACCAAGGCACGTGGTGAGGTCTGGATATCCAGCTCTATTTGTAGTGAAGTTTTGTATTTGTGTTCTCATTCTGAAATGGAAAAGAAAGAATTCCTTTACTGGAGGCCTGACCATTTCAGAACACCTAAAGAGACAAAAATACCCTGAATGAAAATTTGTATGTGGTGGCTGTAGGTGTTGGAAAGTTATCTCCTTACATGTTACATGCATTGCAATGTCTCTTGGACTTGCTGTTCAGGCCCGTTTGCTGTATATCACATCTGATTTTGCAGGCATAAGAGCTGCTCTGATTTTAACATCAGGTATCTAGAACTACTAGAGCTATGTAAAATGAAAAAAATAGCAAAACAAAAACAACAGCAAAAGAACCCCAACCTAAAGGAGCCTAGTGCTATCTTAATTAAAAAGTAGAAGAATGCTTTTTAATTGAGGGACTTTGCAAGTTTTTTTTTTCAGAAGGAAGAGGTGGGGTTTGTGTTGTTTTGCCCAGATAATGACTCACGTGCCAATTTAATTCAAAGCAGAGTAAAAATTGGTCTGTCTTTCCTCTTATACAGAACATTTTAATGTAACTGCATTTCACAGAATATATTCATAAAATAAAGTTGAACCATTCCTTAGAAGCGGAGCCCTGAAGGTGTGTGAGGACACCACATGCTGCTCTCTCAGCCTCCAAATTCCTCAGGAGCCAGAGTTTGGATGAAGTCGTGTCTCTTGGCTGGTCTGTTTACTGTCTCCCATTTTCAACATTCTTCTCTTGACCTGTGGTGTTAGTTTATGAACTCCATTACAAATTCCAGTGCTGCAGGTCAGTAGATGGAATAGTAGTAGATTTTAAATAATTCCAGACTGATTTGGCGTGGAGTAGATAGGGGGGGTGCGGTTCAATGAGACTCAAGTTAGGTGTGTTTTTTCTTGATTTTATTCTGTCGAAGTGAAAAAAAACGACAAGGAAAAACATCCTAATGTAATTGTAATCCACTTCTATGAGGTATGGACAGTAAGTGTCAAAGTTATGGTTACAGGAAACTAAAACATTAATGAAGTCACAGTCTTGGAGCTGCATCTGTTCTCTACCTTAGCATGAGCAGTAACATCCAAGATAATTGAATGGGTATGCTTTTATAAACACTTTTCATAATTCATTGCTGAACAGTAACTGTTGCATATTTCTAAAGCTATGAGTATTTTTAAGACAATCCTTACTGTTAACTTGTCTTTAATTGTGTTTTTAGTGCTGGAAATGGAACTTTTCATATCTATATTCGTAAAGAACCATTGAACCATAAATCTGTTTCCCCCACTCTGGCTTTTTGCTGAAGGCTGGGAGAGCAAAACCTTTCTTTCCCAGGGAACTTAAAAAGGACTCTGGCTCTTCATTTGAAATCCAAACTATTCTGTTTCTTGGTTTTATGTGAACCTGAACCATTTGGAGATTGCCAGCTAGAAGGCGAGACAGTTCATCCCAGCCCGTGTTCTCAAATCTACAGGGGACTAAGCATGGTTAAGCACTTGCTGTTTTTTTCAGGACCACTTATGATTTAAAATTTTTTAAAAATGTGACTTGCAATCTGGTATCTGCAAATTGGCAGATTACATGTGTTCAGAATGTCTTTGGACAGATGACTAGTTGCTGCCTGCCTAGCACTAGCCACTGGGCAGAAATGAATCCACAGGAGTGGGTGGTTACTGTTCTGTTTGTCGTCCCAGTACTCAGTAAAGTTTGGGTAGAAGGAAATAGTGAAGAAGTCATATAGAACCTACCGGAGTGAAACCTTTTGTAGTGAGAGCAAAAGCCAAAGAGCAGATAAGCTCTGTAATCTTAAATGTCATAAACCTTTAGCGTTACATTATACTGAACTCAGTTCTGTTCTTAGTAATCAGTATCTTCCCTCGAGTACCCTGAGAGGGAGTCTGCTGACAAGAACATTGCAAGTCCAACATAATTTGCTCCACGTTGCTTGGATGAAACAGCTCTAATGAATTGGATTTAAACCTACTCAGTCATTATGGACTTTGTAATGTCTAGCACACAAATTTTAACTTCAGCAAGTTGTTGTAGTACATACCAGACAGATGTCAGGCTTGATCACAGAGTCGTGTGGGGGTTTGTATGTGCGTGGGTATACACAGATACGCCTGCAGGTGTGTTGGTTTGAACAAACATTCAGGTCTTAGTGGAATTCTGAAGTATTAAAAGAGCTAGGAAGAGTAGGTGAGGAAGATACTAATTTTTATTTTGAGATAACACCAGAAACTTCGTTTTCTCTTTTTCCAGAATTGGCATTTTCCTTAAGTAGGAAGTAATGACATCTGTGCCTGCTCTCAAGAGTTTTTTGTTGAGCGTTTATTGCTGTGGGTTTGGCTTCTTCAGGCGTGGTCCCTGCAGGTCCCCCCTCCCATCCCCCCTGTCCACGGTCGGCGCCTGACATCTTCTGGTGGCATTTCTATACTACACAGAAACCTGTAAGGCAATCAGTGAGGAACATTATAGGACCCTAGAGCTTTGAAAAAAACGAGCATAACTGCTGTTGTTGAAACTGCCATATTAAGGTTTCATAATCCTCAGGATTACTGTTGTTGTCTTCTGCTTCATCCCCTTACTTACGTGTGCAAAATCTTACTCAGTTTCTGTCTTTACAGTTATTCCTCTAGGTTTTCTTTGCAGAATTCTTGATTTTGATGACACTTAAAAAAAAAAGGAGGGGGGGGGAAGGGGAGTGAAGCATTTAAAAAAACAATTATCAAATATATAAGGTGTGTTTTAACTGTATTGCGAAGACTAATGAGTTTGTAAAATGCAGTCGGCATCTGACTCGTGCCTTTGGGACTACTGTTATGTTACTGTCATGTAACAACAAAGCCTCAGTACAGTACAGACTTTAGACTCTCATAAATCTAATTTCCTTAAGTAAAGCTTAAAGCAATGTTTTTTTGGCTGCTAGACCACTGCCTCTCATATTTCTCAGGAATCTTCTGAGCTGCTACACGTATATATGTGAAGCAGTAGGAAGATAGGTATGTGTTTAATTTAAAAGAAGCTGATGGTTTTGTTTACAGGAATTACATTCTAGTCCTTCATCTCCATTCCTCCCTGCATTCTTTTCATTCAGAAGCTCAGACTGTTTACATGGTCTGCTTCCCTGGCATTAAGCTAAACTCTGGAAAGAAAGACGATTTCTCCGAAGAGGTCTGCTTGGGAAACTCCCCTCAGATGAATGGTCTGTATGGAGAACTGGTGGGAATTTAAAGGCTGAAACTGTCAGCATTAGCATAGGGTGTTTGGCCGCAGTTCTGAGACAAGGGCTGCTGCTCATGCTCCAAATGCCTGCTTGCTTAATAGGGTCTAGGATATGATGTCCTTGGGCCTGGGACATGCTGTAGACACTTAATAGCTGTGTTCATTCCTTGAATTTCTT
Source organism: Baryphthengus martii (assembly GCA_013396935.1). Taxonomy (NCBI): domain Eukaryota; kingdom Metazoa; phylum Chordata; class Aves; order Coraciiformes; family Momotidae; genus Baryphthengus; species Baryphthengus martii. Next base: position 62,864 of record VWZK01012384.1, read on the forward strand.
TAAACAAAATATTTTTGCACACTTTCTCCTCCCAATTCTGACTTCTTGAGCAGGCAGTCCCAGCCAGAGCTTTGTGTGGTTCCCTCTGTTTTCCATCAGCACCACTGCTGTCCTGCCTTCTGGCCCTCAAGAAGAAGGCTGCTTCTCCTTCAAGACTGTACATATCCATAGATCATATTTACATAAGTTAGGCAGCCGGTTTCCTCATGTTCTTCTTTTGGACCATCACTGATTTTTTCAGTGCTTTCCCTACATGTATTAGCCTGAGTGGACAAAGCTACATGTTACTCTGCTGCAAGGCATCCATCGCAATGTGTAGTCTTCAGAGCTCCATGCAGTAGAAGGTGAAGTACTCTTGTCAGCACTTTTTGTGCCTGGTCAAAAATCTTGTTGCTTTTTCCCCTTGCTGTTTGGCTTTCTGAAAAGTTGTCGAATGCCTTGTGAAGGTTGTTCAGAACATGTCTATCTCCTGCCCCTCACAGAAACGCAGGACTTTCTCCTCAAACATCTGGGTCTTTCTCCTCAGATAAGATTATCCCTGAAATGAAATTACTGAGACAACAGAATCATGAGTGAGCATTTCAGAGCACCTTAGCCACTTTCGCTCTTTCATGCTGGGTCTGTCTTGAGAACAGCCTACAAAGTATTAAAAGCATTGGCCCTAAAATCCAAAGCTGAGACAATGCCCTCACCTACTAAAGGGATGATCCAGCTCCTCTCTCTTCCTATTATTCTCATTTGGTTTTGATCAAATTGACGTAACCAGAATGTAGTGAGGCTTTACAACTCTTGCCACTGTCTGACATGACATGAACTTACAATTAGGAGATCATGCTCTGCTGAAGCACAAAATGGGATCAGCACTGACAGGGTCCCTAAACTTCTTCACAAACTCTTCAAAGCTAAGTGCCAGAATAAAGATCTGTCCTGTGCAGGGCCAACTTGACAGAGGGGCAGGTTTGGATTGTTTGGAAGAGATTTATTTTGAAACTGGGAGTAAACTGAGGTGCCCACTTACAGCTCTCTTCGTGAGCACTGGGTACCTAAACTCCCAGTTTAGTCACCGGTGCTCAGAGAGCGATGCCGCTCCCTCATGCATTCACCTGCTGCCTTGTGCGTGGAATTGCTGTTTCACTGATAAAATCTCTGCTGTCTGTACTTGGAAATATGCATCAGGTACAATTGTAGACACCTGTATGTGGATACCTATAGTGAGATATCTTAAGCCAAATCCTCATCCTCATTGAAAAGTGAACTTGATTTTGCAGCATCCAGAAGTATCAGCATTTTTTAAAGATAGTCTATTCCAAGTCACCTTCCTTGAAAAATCATTTCAGTCCTGTGAAGTCAGTAGGTAGCATCATCAGAAGTCCAGTCCTCTTCTGTTGTATGGAAAACAGATTTAAATAAGAATTTGTAAATATCATTGAAGTATACTTATTAATTATTTCATGCCTTTGAAAGCATTCATAACTGAAACCTCTGGACAATCAAAACCATGCCAGTTCAGCTCCAGCATTAACTGTAGAACTGGAGAATTTCCTTAGAAACGTAATACATTAATTTCTATCAGAATTTTCAACAGGGTACCGAACAGGTTGAAAAATCTTCCTCCTCCTTTATAAAAATTATATCTGTGGTCAGGCAGTTTCCATTGTTGCATATGTAAATATATAGGAAATAATTTCCCTTCATTTTTTTGCATGCTGTATTTTACAGCTGATTTTTGTATATTTACAATGAGGTGGGAGGAAAAAATACAGCAAGTTGTTGATCTGAGTATCTTTCAAGTTGAAAAAGAGTCAGAAGTGGTCTTAGTCTTCACTGATCATTGTTGGCTGATTCTGAAGACCCTCATCTTTCATACGCCTGCCAAGTTCAGAAACTCTGCACAATCCTACAGCTAACACACCTGAGTCACTCTCTGCTTTCCTCATCTTCCACAAAGTGGAGCTACAGCTGCACTAAGAGAAAGGAGCATAGAAAAATGATTGAAATATAAGGAAACAATATTCTGCACTGAAAAAAAAAGTTGAAGCTTGACAGCTGAAAGTGAAGGAGTGATAATTCATCAATCTAGTTTTGCAGTGCTCTAGATCCAGAAATCATAGCAGCTTCTCATACTCCATCTTGAGAGAGCGAAGAAGTGTGTGTACTGTTTGCACATGACATATACCCTCTCTTTACCTTGGCACAAATCTTACCAAGGAGTGGTACGATGTGTTTCTTGTGGCAGACAATGGTTGGTTTTCCAAACCGTGGTCACTTTTGCAGGTAGAAACACATGGTGCCATGTACCACACCACTGAGTAGCAGTGGTTACTTTCCACTGTAATTCCCCACAAGATACTGCACAAGCAGCTTTTGTGACATCTCTAGAAACTCTTCAGTGATGCTTTACAATTAAGTGAGAGTGTCCAGATATTGTTGAGGTTTGAGATGTATCAGGACCAAAACTCCAATCACTGCTGCGGCCCTGCGTGGCATCTTGCTGACCTGAGGTCAAACAAGTGGCATTCAATCTCTGCCTATGGAAGAAGAGTAATAATACTTACCAGCTCATTACTGAAATAATCCTTTAGATACGATGGGCAAGGTTTATATAGCACATTGAAAAAGAGTTAATTAAGTTCCTAAATATTGTATTAATGGTATTGTAGGTAGCATGTACCAGACATATATTAACAAAACTCACTTCCTCAGGTTCTCAGAGATGAAGATTCTCGTTTCCTAGTTACATGCATTGAAACAGAGGTAGCAGCAATGTGAAGTAAATTACGTAAGATTCACTGAAAAAAAAAGCCAGTCAAGAGTAAAACCGGATCGTCACAATGTAGCATTCTGCCAGTCAGGGCAGCAATTACCTAATTAGCTCCTAAGCACACAAGAAGTTCAATTAACTAGACTGGTAAGCCAAACGAAAACCAGCTGCGGCTGTGGTTGGCATCAGAGAAGGTTTGGGAAACACAGCCCTGGACTGTAGAGCGGAAAAGAAAATACAGGGTTCATCCAACCATGGGGTGCCTATAAAGGCAGTTTCACCCAGTTTTTATCGACAGAATCAGCAGAGATAGACAAGCCATGGCTGTGCATGAACTGACACTGATGTGAAGGTGAGCAGCTTGAGGGTTTTAAACTAACACTCTGGCGCAGCTGGTGGTTGAGAGATGGTGGCTGATTGGGTCATGGGGCTAATGCTGGACATCCCTGGAAGTACAGATACTCTGATTCCTTGCTCTTATGTTTACCTGTAAATGTACCAATTCCCTGGTATGCCTTTTATACCAAACAGGGAGGAAGGGGAAGCAAAAGAGGATGGTGCAAAACCCAGTTCTGTCCAAGCTGAAGTCCTTAGCTGCCCCTCAGCAGGACCTTCTTCATTTCACCCAGCAGACTTGATGTTAAGTCCTTGCTACATGCATTGCACTTACTAACCATGGGAAAACTGCCCACCTGTACTGTAAACTAGGCAAAGAGCTCACTGCTCCTCGCTAACTCCTTGGGTCAATATACCTTAATCTGACACTGAACTCTATCTCCAGATGGTCTCCAGGAGCTATGTGTTAAGAATCATAGAATGGTTTAGGTTGGAAAAGACCTTTAAGATCATCAGTTTCAACTGTAAACCTAACACTGCCATAGTCCACTACTAAACCATGTCATCAAGCCAGTTCCAATGCTTGACAATTGTTTTGGTGAAGAATTCTTTCTCTTATGTCCAATCTAAACCTCCCTGGTGCAACTTGAGGCTATTTCTTCTTGTCCTATAGCTTGTTACTTGAGAAAAGAGACTGATCCCCACCTCACTACAACCTCCTTTCAGGTAGTTGTAGAGAGTGATAAGGTCTCCCTGGAGATTCCTTTTTTCCTGGCTAAACAACCTGAGTTTCCTCAGCTGAACCTTGTAAGACTTGTTCTCTAGATCCTTCACCAGTTTCATTGCCTTCCTTTGGATGTGCAATCAGTTATTTCATGACATTATCCCGACCAATAATTTCCAAAATGCTGGGATTTTTTTTTTCCCCTGACAAGAGTCCTGTGGCTGTGTTACCAGGCATATCTTCAGCTGTGTTGCATGGCAAAGGAAAGACTATGTTGCTACTAATAAGACCAAATACACTCCATGGATAACTGTTTTAGATAATTAATAGGATCAAATGTTTTCATACGTTCTAAGTAGTTCAGATGAAAAGGATACAATTCTTGAAGGATTTTGAAAACTGATCTACCTCTACAAAGCCATGTCACAGTAAATGGCTGTTCTGCAATGTGGAAATATATTCTTAATGAGATGATCAGGAAATGGCATTAATCTTCTTTCTCTCTCTCTCTTTGTAATTTTTTTTCTTCTTTTTCACTCTGTGAAAGACTACAGGAACCTTTAAGGATACTGAAAATCCAGGCAGCTTTTGAATAAGATGACTTGGCTGATGATAATATGATCGTTTAGCAGATTGTGTCAATGGTAACTTCAGATTTGCGGTGTTAAAAGCTAGGGATCTAGAAGCCTTTTGCTGTGGTTTTGAAATGTATATAGCTGGTATTATGCGATTTAGTAACTCCCAGGTGCCCTGATTGTGGATCCAAAGTCTGTGTGCTGCAAATATTAGGAAAAGAAGTTGAACGTGGCAACAATGAGAGTGGAAATGAGGTGGGCAAGTGTGGTATATGCCATGTAATACACCCAGCAAGGAATGGTGCATTGCTGTAGAGACCTACTCTATTCAAGGAGCTGAGGAATGCAGTGTGCCAGTGCATCTTTGTATTTAACAGCTGCTAGTCAAGGTACATGCTGTGTTATTGTGTGAGGACATGAAATATTTTGTCGTGACGGAGCTCCTCATCTATCCTTGAACACATCAAGAGGGCAAGAGGATTTATGGAGCTGTCACCCAGGAGAAAACGAATGCACACACACACAAACGAAAGTGAAGACACTATAAAACCATTAGCCTGGCTAGCAAGAAAATGAAAGAGTTCTCTGATGGCTAATGCTTTTAACTTGCTTATTCTTTCAATGCATTTTAAAATCTAGAGTCCAGTTGAAGTTTGCTTTTCTTTCACCTGTAGTGACATTCTGTTTAATGTCTACTCCATATTATGTACATTTTCCCTTTTCAGAAAACTGGAAGTAGGTATGAGGTAGTGGTGCAACCAAAACTTTGCTGCCTGTGAGAAGCCTTAAAGAGAGCATGAGTCAAACCGATGTAAGTCGGGTCAAGAAGAGACAGTCCTCTTAGCGTGTGTGATCAGAGGACTATTTGTGCTGACAACTTCAAACAAGGCTGGGAGGAGACTGGCTGAGGTTAATGTGCAGTTCATATTGATTGTTCGACTGCCTTGGTTATAATGAAATGGGCTTGTGTTATGGTGCTAGGCAGAGAGTGTTCACTCTCTCTTAGGGAAGAGGATACAGGCAATTTGATGAAGGCACTTCAGATGATGAAAGTCATGGTGGGAACTGATTTAGAATTTCTGGTGCAGGGGAAAAAAAAAGCCCTCGATGTCACCTAGTCCATCACATTTCTTCTCCATCAAAAGCGCTACTACACTTCTTTGAAGTGCTGGTATGAATGACTCATCATAGCTAATAAGGTATAGAATAAGATAATGAAAAAGTATACTTTACAGGGCACATGTATGGAAAGGTGCTATACTGTGGGAAGCGATTAAACACTGTAGCATCTTTGTAATTTGTAATCTGAAACAAGTATTAACTGATTGCAAAGGCTTTTACAACTTGTTTTTCCCCAAATCCATGTTCCTAAGAGCTTGTTAGGCACTAGTTGTTGCAGAGTGGTTGAATAAACTTTAGAAAGGAAAGTTGGCTAAGCAGAAGTGGAACAAGGGAAGCTTGAGAAGAATCAACAGCAGAACAGCTTGTGCTCAGCTGGGTTAGGGAACATAGTAAATACAACATAAACAGTAGCAAGCTTGGGATCAAAAGTTTAGTTAGAAGAGATCTTGTGGCTCTGTTGACATAATAGTGACATGCAGAAAGACAGAACCAAGTAAGACTATGTGGGCTGAGGCATTATGGCAAGAGATAAAGATCTGGTCCCCTGATCTGCAAGTGATTTCTTTTTCTTCCTGCATTTTTTTCCCAATTTGTTCCTCTGTGTTATCTGTACTTCAAAAAATGTCAGCTGGAGAAGTTTGCTTGCTTTTCTTGCTTGCTGTTGTTGCATTACTAATTACTGCAGATTTAATTATGGTCACGGTGCTCAAACCTTTCAGGCAGCTATTTGCTTGTGTTAAATTCAAGGAGTGAGAGCATTAACCAATTCTCCTCATGACTGGGCTGTAATGGCAAATGTAATTCTTTCCTGAGGGGAAAAAAAAGACTTTTTGCAATCATGGAGCAAAGCAAGAATGATAACCTGAGGAATCATCTTTGCTCTGGTACAGATCTGCAGCTAGATACTTCTTCTCTAGCATTGTAGAAGTCTGTAGCTAGGGCACTTATTTACTTGCCCCCGCATTTATTTTTCTGTTCATTTATATATCTTCATAAATGTCTTATGTCTTCCTCAAGATTGACTCTTTTGAGGTTTATTTTTCGCAACTTCTTCCTACCAAGGACTCTCAATTCCTTTTTATACCCTGTGTTTGACCTACCAAGACTTGTCTGATTCAGCTGCCATGAACAGCTTTTCACTCTATGCCAGATCACATCACAGCTTTTAACGGGGTAGTTTTTTCCATTTTTCAATAGGTATTTTTCAAGACTTAGTTTGATCTTTGAAAAGCTCTTTGAGATCTGCGTAGAGGGTGCTGTTTCAGTGGCAGTAGTCACTGTAATGGAGAAATGCTCTTTTTCTTACCCAAGTCAGGAAGCATCCTGACATCTGTACACAGTGTTGCACTGGGACACGTAGACATATTCTGTGGATGTATGAAATATGTCTACTACCAAATATCTTTCAAATAAATAACACATATGAAGTCTAAATATGTATATGAGGATAGTAATTTGAACATCCTTTGTGTACTCCCATTTCCTCATAAGCGCTCATTACATTCTTAGAGACTATTGAGAAGACAAATATATCTTTTTATCAGCAATTCCTGTACAAAAAAGAGGTTCTGCCTTTATTTTCCCTGATAGCTTGACTAGCTCTCCTACCTCCTCTTCTCATTTGAAGTCATCTTTATAGAATTAGTGTACTGCTGTTCACAGATCTCTCCAGAATATTTGGATGATCAATCACATTTGAGTTGAAGGGCCTATTTTGATACTTGATTCTCAATATATGAAATTAGAGATGACCTCATAATTTACATCTGTTCCTGCTGAAATAATTTTATGCCACAGGTAAATTTTCTCAACTCATTCATCTGTTTTCTAGATCATTCCTAAATACTCATCTGTAACAATAAACCTCTTAGCACCCCACCCTTAATCTTACACTATGTTGAAATTTGACTGTTTAATCTTCATTTAATCCACTAAAAGGAATCAGTCACTCTGATTACGTAGTTTCCTTGATAGCCTTGCATCAGGGCTTTTGTGTATCAATTAGTGTCAGCTCATGGGCTATTTGAAGAGGACTGAGTGAAACTTTAAGAAGTTTGATGAAGCAAGGAGTTAAAGCCAACTGAACAATTCAGCCACTTATTTTTAACTTTGAAGAATTGGCTTAGAAACACTTAACTGAGTTAAAGAATAGATGTAACCTTGTATTTGAAAGAAAGAAAATATATGAAAGCTGTTTTGACACTGTGAATGTCACAGAAACTATCTCAAAAAACCCCCACAACTTTTAATAATATTGTCAGTTTTATGAAATAAAAAAAAAACATCTTGAGCAGGATGCAAGTTGCTGAGCCTCAGAGTCTGTCTTTCACCTAAAAGAGTGGATGATAATGTTTTTGACTAAGTGTGGAATAATTGACTTCAGCGTTGCATTCCAGCTTCCAAACTGTCAGGCTTTCAATCAGGATTTACAGCCAAAGATCCTCCTCCTTGTGATGAATGGTCCAAGAGAGAAGATAAATACAGCCTAAGCCCAATCTGGAACTCTTCAATGACAGATCCACGTCAGGGTTTTGAAACCTCTTGATGCCAGTGGGTGCTGCTGCTTCTTAGGAAAGAGTCATGAAATCTTCTAGGCTAAGGTACACATACGTATGTACAAGGAGAGAACTGTCCCTGGCTCTGAGAAAACACGAGTGAAATTAGGAAGCTTTGTGCAGGACTCTGGGATAATCTTGATTAGTGGAGCAGAGACTATTTTGCCACTTTTGTGCATTGCTCTTTTGTTTATGAGAAAAACTCATGTCGGCTCTATTTGGTTTATAATGTCAATGCATCGCCTACTCTCTGCTTTCCTTGTTGTAAGTAATAAGAGAATGTGTAAAGATATGAAATAGTTGACTGAAATTAATTGAGCTGTCAGACTGATGAGACTGGTTCTGTCAGATGAAACTCTTGTTTTAGTTTGCCTGTTGTTTGTTTTTTTTGTTTGTGTTTTTTTTTTTTTTTTTTTTTTTTGTGTTTTTTTTTTTTTTTTTTTTGTCAAAATCGCTGTTCAAAATCTCTGTATGATATTGTATAGTGCAAGCATAGAACAAAATGACTATACTACTTACTTGCCCTCTCAACCTTCACTCCAGAAGTCTGGAAGAACTGTCTTCATTTCCCTAACCTATTTGTCCTCTTCATAAGAAAGATCCATTAAGACTGTCTAGATCATTCCCTAGTTTGTAGAACTTTCTCTTTTTTTTTTTTTTTTTTTTAAAAATGTTGAGTGCACCATAATCTTGAAATACATCTCTTCATATGGCTCCTGTGTCTGGAAATATTGTTGCAGGTGTCAGTCACAAAGTAAGTAAGTAAGTACCACACAGTTAAAGCCTTCTCTGTACTAATTTGTCACTTACTTTTAGAACTAGATTTTGTTGCAATATTAAAAGTATTCTCTATATTGAATATAAAAAGGTTTCCTATATATGAGTAAGTAAACTAAGACTAGGTAAAAGTTCTTGTGGCATGCATTGAAAAACCCTTCTCCGTACTTTCTTTAATGCTTGGATGAACAACAGTGTCTGAACTGACACTGATAATAGTGGCTGGACATGAATTTGGTAGATGTGCTGGAAAGCAGGTCAGTATCTGTATAGGAAACAGAGCTGGCAGCCTGGAGTGAAAATGCTAATGCATAAATAAATAAGGGAATTGACTGTTAGAGTAATCAGCAAATATAATGTTCTAATTCTTGCTTTGCATAACTAACAGGCAATTAACTTTCATTGACTCATGATGTGAAAAGTGATCGAGAGACGTAGATTCTTTGCTTTGGTAACAGTCTGTCAGTTGGGAAGAATGTTTTTCCTGACAGTTGATTAGGGGTTAAATGAACTGAATAAAATTGGTAATTTTGGCTGCTTTTCCCACTTTGTGTAACAGCTATTATATAAAGCATTTTTCCTTACATTAGTTGTAATGATTGACTTTAAATGATTAGCTCTGTTGAAAGAACTGTTTTTGCTTGACAAAGATGTCATTTGGTATTCTCAAGATCTGCAAAAATGGCTGGTACATATAGAACATGTATCAAAGCGGTTTTATTTATTGACTTTGATAGATTTGAGTCTGCTCTTAAGCAAACTGCTCTTCTTAAGAGGAGACATAAGTGCTTGATCTGATCATGCAACAGCTCAGATGGTGAAGAAGGGAGCAGCAGGATCTCATACCTCCATAAAGTGGTACCTACCTGTATCTATGGGGGACTACACTGCACTGCAGGAGTGTTATCTCAGCTCCTGAAGCCCAAGCAGGCACATTGCCTCACAGCAGATCTGTAAATCTACAGAGGCAGACTCCAGTCATTCACAGTTTTGAAAGAGTAGCTGGTCTCCAAATCACCAAGCCTACCAGGAAATGTCAGCCTGCTCTTGCTTGCTGAGAGTGGCACCAGTCCATTTGGGGCTCATTGACGCTAGATGATGGGAAAAAATAATAGCTGGGAGAAAAGATGACCCTTTCTGAGCAATGGGAATAGGGAGAAGGGTCAGCAGCCCTGAAAATATTTACAATGAGCTCGAACTCATAGTGAGGCCTCACGTAACAATGGCTGTGGTGAATATCAGTAATTAGCACAGTGTGGTTCCTGAAAAGAATGGGCATATTTCTCTTGAGACCGTGGAAAAAGAAGGTGGGCAGGGGGAGGGAATTGCTGTGGAAAATGGCCACGTAAATGAAAAATGGCTACAGGTTTGGGGGTTTTGTTGTAATTTATTTGGGGAGGGGGCTGTATGGGGGTGTAACCTGTTTCTCTTCACAGAGACTTGGTTTCAAAGCATAATTTTAAAAATAATTTTTTGTTGGTGGATTAGCTTCCTCCCACATCTTCTTCCCCTCCATATAGTTTAAGTTCTTATTTAACGATCTTCAGTCTACGAGAGGCTTGATTTTTGTTTTATGGCCAGCTTAGAAGTAGCTCTAGAATGTAGATAAAAATAACACCTCTCTCCAAATGAAAACTTCACCCACAGCTCTACCACAACTGGCTTGAAGAGCACTGATGTGAAAGCAACTACTTGGAGTTTTGGTCGTGATCTAGAAACTAGTTCATGTTTTGATAGAGCATGATGGTTTTTGGAGGCAAATAATCAGGCTCTTGGGAAAACGAGGTAATAGGTCTTCATCTGCAGTAGAGGTGGAGAGTTCATCTACTGGAGCACTGCTGGATATGACTGTCTTACTGCAGACCACACTGATGAAAGCAGCTTTTCACAGCCCCTTGAAAAGTGCGGTGCTATTACACTTGTGATGATACTTTGAAATTTATGATTGTGCTAAAGCCCTGGAATGAAATGTCTTTTCAAAACTTTAGATCAGAAGCGAAATGCTAGAACATCAACAGGAAATAAAACATTTTTATTGAATATCTGTGTAATATGTATGTTATTTTAACGACAATTGGAAAACTCTACTGTGGGAAGTCACTACACAAAGTGAAACAAAATATAAACCACCTCGTCAAAAATGAAGGTAAAATACGGCTAAAGTTGTCAGCTCGCGGGCCACGAGCGATATGGCAGGATAAAACACCCCAAACATTTCTACAAGATACAGAGAAAACCCACACAGAGAAACACACTCAAGCAGGCAGTAAATATACACAAAGGCAACTAGGATCTTTCTACAGCATCAGATTCTAATACTTCACACAGCTTTGTCAGAAAGGTACATGTGGCTTCTTTGAGGATGAAAATGTCATCTTGGTCACAGGGCAGGTTCAGGCTCTGAGAATCATCGTACCTTACAAACCAGTTCTATGGTGACATTCAGTATGGCAGTGTAGGAAGAGAAAGCATTAAGAATTACCTTAACGCAACGAGTCGGTCCTGGCAGTTTGAACCTGCAACTATCCTGAATGAACAACTGAAAGTTGGAGACCATGAAGCTCTTATGCTGGAAAGCTGACTATCTACTTCTCTTTGGTGGGGTTTGGTCCTTAAAGTTAAGATTTTTAAGTATTCCAGCTTGATGCTTTGCATGTATGTGCCTGTTTCTATCGGACAATGTCTCGCTTGTGTTTTTTCTGTGTTTCATGTAAAAAAGAAAGAAAATGAGTCTTGCTATTCTCACTTTTGGAGGTGGGGAGAGATCCAGACTATAATTCTCCTCTCACTTCTTTGCTGCTTCTTTTACCCTCAGTGTACTGAAAACACTGGTGCTTGGCCATCATTGCACTGACCTCTCAGACTGTGACATCTCTGTCCAGAAGCAGAGCTGTGAGTGAGGCCGTGGAAGTTAGTTTTCTGTACACAGTTCTCTGATTACATTCATCTTTGTTTTCTGTTTTCAACAATTTCTGTTAGATAGATACAATTGGTAAGAACATTAATGGTTTGTCTCATGCCTCCCTCCAAAAGGTATAGCATTTCCACATTTCTGGGGTAGTTTGCGTTGCTGAAAATAATGAACTCTTTAAAGCATTATGAATATATTAACAGCTTGGAAAGATAAGCGAGGGGCCTCAAAGGACGGTACATGAGATAGATAGATAGAAGTGATGCCCTAAATGACTTGATGAGATGGTACAAGCTGAGATGACACGCTGGCTAGCTGTAAGATGACTATCTATCTACAGCAAAGCAGCGGGGGGCGGGGCGGGGGAGGTTGGAAATGTAGAGTATTGCACAGGGCTTGACAAAATGCTGCGTGGTCAACCCATTCAATATAGCATCCTTGTCCCCTGCATAGCTCTCCAGTTCTAAATTGGTCCATAATAACTAGAACTGCTTGTGCTATGCGTTCCTTCGGCAGTGCAGTAGAAGGGAATGGCAGTATTATTACAATATCACTACGGAATAAATTGATTGCTATCCACTGAGAAAACTACATTTCTAAGCACACACGGCAGTCACAGTGATACACAGAGCAGTCTTTCAAGACTCTTATGGAATGACTAATAGCTTCATAATAGTGCCATTTACTACATAATAACATTGAAAACATTTAAAAACTCCTCCTGAAACGAGCATCTAGTATACAGAAGAGGTTGCTTCAGTTTTCTAGAACTTGTTCTTTGTTTTCACTTTTTTTTTAAAGGACAAATTAAAACTTAAGTATAAATAGTATATAAAAGGTCACTAGCTGTTCTCTTTTGGCTTACTTTGAAGTGCATTTAGAACTATGGCTAAATTTTGTCATCTTCTGATGGGATTACAATACTGTCTGTTTACCATGAAACTATTTTGTATAATAAACAACTCACACGGCTGTGTCTAAAAAATATTCTGCATTCCTTCTAATCTGAGTTAGTATAATAAAATATTTTGTTACAAAGTCTAATGTGCAAACTCATTATAATGTGACATTGTGGATGGAATTCACAGTATGCAAATTTTGTATAAAGGTGATAACGGAGAGCTACTCTTGTTTTCACGGCAGCATTTCACTACTGCTGCGTCTCCCCCCCCTCCCCGCCCCTTCCCCCCCT
>VWZK01012384.1:75852-245488 GCA_013396935.1 Baryphthengus martii
CCCTGAACAACCTCTGCAATGGTCTTACTTTGTATGTTAGATGAAATCTTTGTCTCCTATGGAACTGCTTCCTCAACTTTCAACCTAAAGCCATTTCTGTCTGTTATGTGTTTGCTTTGGAATATATACAAAAAAATTATATCCTGTCTTCTGGCTACATCTCCTTGAGGTCAGCCATGGAGCTGCTCAGATCATGCTAAGTTGCCTGTAAAAGAAGTCTACCCAATTGGATTTGCCCTTCCAAGATTCACTGTGGACGCGTAGAGTGTAATTAGGATGGTCCAGTTGAAAGCTCAGATTTAAGTTGTCCTTTAAGATGTCAGTGTAACACTACTAGTGCCTTACAAGTTGGAATTTTGTTTTTTTCTGGAATGCAGACGATACAATAGTTACCCTATAATATATTATCAGCTCTCCTATATCTCAGTCAATTTACATAATTTAAAATAGAACATCTTATTAAAAACATCTAGATATACACAGATTAGGAAACGCTTACAACATACAAATACACAAACTAGAAATAAATTCTGAGCATACTGGTGTATATATACAACTGTGTGATACAATAAATAATTTCTGTCATGCTCTATCTACACATCATATTGCTTAAAAGAAGAGTAGATCTGGGGGGACAGTGGTGAAATGAGGCGCCTTTAGAGGGCTCTCTACATTGAAATTTGTGCAAATTAAAATGGGAATTGAAAAGTACAACTGATTTGTGTCAGGAACACATGGCTGGAAATGAAAGGACCCATATTACTGAGGTATTTACAGATACTGGCTAAAGAGCACTATGTGGGCAAATGCAGAAAGGCTTCTTCTTCTTCTTTTTCTTTTTCTTCTTCACAATTTAATTTAATTCAATTTACTTCTTGACTGCCAGCATGGCATCCACCTCCTCCTCGGGCTGTAAGGTGTGCCACTGTGCAATGGGCCGCCGGGGGTTGGCCAACATGTCTGACCAATGCCGCAGCTCCGCTCCGGTGCTGTTGTAGCCCACAAAGACTTTCCCGATGGCATCGTTCTTGCCAATCTTGTCATAGTCCAAAACAGTCACAACAACTTGCACTTTCTACAATGAGACAGAGACAGATCAGTGAGCATGACAGTAACAGGAAGGTGGGCAGGGATGACTCTTGGGACAAACAATGACAATGGAGACTCCATGAGGGGTGAGTGTGTGTGAATGCCAGAGCAGGTTCCCCTAGTGAGAAGCAAATTCAAACTTTAATCTTTTGTTCTTGTAAGCCTTGCAAATAAGAAGTTCACAACCTCCCTCTTAACTCAAAACTTGCCCCCTTGCATCAAAGACCTTCATATAGGAATCAAGGTTGATTCTTTTCCTTTGACAGATTAACAATTTATGGATTTTTTTTGTTGTTGTTGAAGACTTACTTACTTAGACTGCTAGAAGGGCTAAAATGGAGATTTAAGGTATGCCAGTTCCAAAGCAGTGCAATTTAACACATCACTATTGTTTAAGTAAGTAAATGTCAGCAGCTAAAATTCAGACACAGCTCTACCTCAAGTTAATGTGTGCAACGCTGTACTCTGCTAATTCTGCTTCTAAAAAACCTTACTCATCCATCTAGCATGCTAATCATCAGCTATATTCAGATAAATTGAAAAGACAACCCTTATAGTTACTACATGCATGTAGACACATGTGTACTCATCTGCGTGTGTGTGCGTGCACGTGCACATGTGTAAGTATACGCGTATATTCTATATATTTATAGAGGAGTCCGTAAAACAGGCTGCTTACTGGCAGGAGTTGGAAAGAAGTATAAACCCCACTGTCTTGGGTCTCTGTCACATCAGTGCTGCCTACGACTGAGTTGGTGCTGAAGAGCCACTTCTGCTGTAGGAATGGTGACCTCTGGCAAACAGGGTTAAATTATTCCCACAAAATCTGTGCGAGCCCATCTGTCACAGCTCATAGACAATTTTCCATTCACTTAGACTGGGGCACACTGGGAGGCGATGTTCAAGCCAGGCATTAGTGTATGCATTTGCGTGCACATGCACACATTCCTCTCCTTCAGGTCATTAGTATTTGTCGAAAGAGCACAAACAGCTACTTTTTCAGTGGAGTGGTGCTCTTGCCCAACAGCACCTAAGACAGCCTTGGGCCGATTTTACTAAATTCTAAATGCTTCTCCTTAGGGAGCTTTACTTTTAAAGATGAATATACAGTTCTTTCTTTTCCTTATTCCTTTCTATCCCTCAATAAATACACACAGATCCTTATTATAGCATGAGTTTCCTGAATTGGAGGAAGAAATGCCCTGAAACACATTTCTTCTGGAAAAAAATGTGTCATTCTCAAGCACCAGGTTTTTAAATGTAAGGCTTTAAATATATGTACAATCTGAATTTCTGACTAGAATGATTAATTTCATCTCCTACAAGTTTATCATTTAAAAGTAACCGACTCTTTTAAACACATCTGCAAACCAGGCTCATGAGGTCTATTTTTGTGGAGTCCATTCCCTTACGAGATTGTACAATTCACTGAGCCAGAGAAAGCGATGATTCCAACAGGCACTAAAGTATTTATATGGTTGCTGATGACAAAAGTGTACATCAAACTCAAGACTCTCTCTCCCCAGAGCACTCATGATAAAAGACAATATCCTGAAGCAAGTATTTCTAGGTGTCAAAATGATGTTTCAGTATTGTTGTTTGCAATATGCTCACTTTTAATGTTGATAGTACCTCCCCAAATGAACATTTATGTTTTAGATGCATGGTACAATCACAGATATAAAAAGTAAGCATAGGACTATGGTTTTATGGTACAAAAAAAAGTTGCCTGTTATACCTAGAAGCTTAGAGACTAGTTAAAATTGGATTTTTATTTTTTTTTTTTGTGTGTGTGTGTTAATCGTAAGACAACAATGAGCACTGTAAGCAAAAGACCCTTTTCCTTACTGTGTAAAGTTATAAGAATAGCTAGCTCAGATGATTAGCTTTGAGATGATTTTTACTTCGTGGTCTCTGGCTTAAACCTACAGAGAAATGCAAGCACCTCTTTGCCTTTGTAACGTATATTGAAGGAACAGCTGCACTGCACCACCCAAGCGGTGCTGGCAGAAAGCACC
The DNA here is from genome assembly GCA_013396935.1 of Baryphthengus martii. NCBI lineage: Eukaryota > Metazoa > Chordata > Aves > Coraciiformes > Momotidae > Baryphthengus > Baryphthengus martii. The sequence goes on from VWZK01012384.1 coordinate 78,960, forward strand.
ACCTCTGCTAGTAAATACTTGGATTAGCAGTTTCGTCACCATGATTAAGCACTCTTTGGATTGAAAGGGCCTGGAGATGTTGCTGCCTACAGAGGCAGTCTGTCTTGCACATAGCAAAACATGCGCTTGATCTGCCTGTAGCAACAGGATTTGACTTCCCAGTGGTGTTCTCCCATTATCCCTAAAGACATCACCTGCTTTCCTTAAGAGCCAGAATTCACAGTCACTATTAAATTGTTGAAAATGTTAATGTTTGGCTCATTTTAAACTACATGGATGTACTGCTTATTCATCTGCTTTCCCTCCATAAACTCTCTTGTCTTCATTCTCCAACAATCAAGAAACTTGTATAAGCACTAGTTTTTATATGACTGTGAAAGTTTGCTTAATGACTTTTACGTAAATTACTCCAAAGTCACAGTGATTCTTACCATATTAAGTCTACATAACATCTCAAATGTGTTTTTCTAATGATGAAATCTCTTCAGTAACCATAATGAAATAACTTCTAAATATAGTCTTTTATAACTAACTCCAAAATACATTGGCCTATGACCAAAGTCCATAATTACAGAATTTTAAATTGAGGCTCTGTACTGAAGTAAATAGCTATAAATTCATTCTAATAAACTTTTCAAAAAAAAAAAAAAAAAAAGAAAAGAAAAAATTCAGCAGTTAAACCACAATGCTTTTTAAAGGGCCTATATCCACCTTACAAAACTGACAGCATTAGAAGGCAAAATGGCCAAGTTACTACAGAATGCATCTAACCATGCCAAAGCTGAGATTCAACAACCTGGAGGTACCTACTCCAGCTCCCCAGTCCTGTCCCTATTTGGAAATGAAGAATTCATTGCCTAAATTGCCAGAGAGGCTCAACTTGATTAATCTTTCTTTTGCCTCTGTGTCTTTGGTGCTTGTTATGAGATCTTTCACAATCACACAGACCAGCTTTCATTAAAATCAAGAGGAATTAGGCCCCACTGGATTTCCCAGTTTTTGATTCCTAGTGTCTGTAGACGCCTGTACATGAATGAAGAGGCTCTAAACAGGCTAGTCATGCATCCAAGTCACTATTCTTACTGCCTCACCTTGTCTAGTTTTATTATCTTTCTTGATATCAAGGCAATAAAAATCAAGCACACCGTTTTAATTGAAAAGCCTTGGCTCCCGGGCTTCTCTCCAGTACAGATGCTCAAAAACCATACTGTGCTGTCATCTAACCAAGAAGGGGTTCCCATTTTGTCCTAGGCCATTTAAACTCTTTTAACTACAAGTAGCACAGCACCTAGCTCATACCAAGACCTCTCTTAAAAGCCACAAAATGATGTTTTTCTACACTATTTTAATTATGATAATTTAAACTGGGAGGCCCCTGAAAGTACACTTGCCACACCTAGAAAAGCTACTGTCTTGCTTAACATCTCCACTGTCACAGAGCTCCATGGGCAGGTGGGAAGCCAGCATGCAGTTCTTTTCTCTTCTGAGGTTATTTATCTTCCCTGCCAATGAACACTCTAACAAGTGAGCAAAATAATGAAATAGTTTCATACTAATGGTTAATACTAAGGCTTTAAAAAAAAACCAACGAAGCCTGTGCCAACTGATCTTTATGTAGTTTACATTACCTAGATCAAAGACAAAAGTCTCTCCCTTTCGAAGTCAACCACCCAACTAACAGGTGATCTTTTGCTCTGTGGCCAACTATATACTTATTCTCTATGCATAAATGTGTTGGACTTCCGACACAAGCCAAAGGCACAGGTGACAAGAGTACTTGCTTATGACATTGAATTTACAGGTTTAAATTCACTTAGGGAGGAGAGTGAATTGGATGCAGGTTTCCCACATGCCTGTTGAGATGGTTAAGAAGAGTTTATCTCTTGTGAGAAAAGGCTACTTAACATCAGAAGAAGTTAAATCTCACTGTCATGAGTGAGATATGATATGCCTCCCAGTAGCCCAAAGGTAGGTAACTGAGTCCCTGAAAAAAAAATGACACGATGCTTTGCCCTGATATTTCCCAATCCTCATGTAGGTGACATCCAGCTCACTGTGCTGACTTCTGAGGCTGCTAATTTTAGGCACTGAACTCTCCAGGATTAGTACCTGGACAACTGCTGGAGCTCCTCTGGGGTGCCAAGAGAACAGGTACTGCAGGTCTGATCCCTGAGATTCTCAGATGTCTTTTTTCAAGCAACACAGGAATCACTAAATAAGTTTTCCTGGTGTGGTGAATAACTGAAAAAAAGCTGTGATTGAATTGTGTGTTTTTGTTAAGAGGTGTGCTGCAGTGCTTTCAACAAACAGGACCAATATACGCATAGGGAATACAAATTTAACTGATGACGCCAATTTATTATTTCAGACAATTTTGGGAAAATTGCTATATATGACTTTTCTTTTCTCCTACTTTTTGCTCGCACATTCCTTTCCTATCTCCCTGTGGATTTTTTTTTTTCCCCCAGAATCCATTTCTGCTAATAGAAAATGTCAGTTATCCATTTCTCACTGATGAATCAAAGCTTCATAAGTACTGTGCATTTTATCATTTCCCTCTTGAAGCAGTCACACTCATCTAATGTAGCACAGGGCTGGCACCTAGGTGCTAATGAAGGCATGCACACGTGATAATTAACAAGATTCTTGTTAAATATTTATAAGGGCTGAGAAATGGAATGCACAGGGAAGACAAAATGCTGTTTGACATTACCTGAATTTGCTCGAATGGTACTTCAAAGCTGAAAGACTCGTTGTAGTAGGGATTCAGAGTGTTCTTTTTAATTGTAGTCTTTTTCTTCTTCAGCCTCTTACCATTCTGCATCAGATGGATCTTCACATACGGATCTAAGTAATCAAGAGAAGAAGTAGAGCTAAGAAAGGTAGTTCAATGTGCTATCTACTGATTTTAATCTCACAAATTTAAGACTCAATGAAAAAAAAAGAAAAACGTTTAGCAACAGCTTGTACTTGAACAAAGTCCTAATTTCCATTATAGAAAAACTTCTGAACGATTGCAAAGAGCTCCTGATGGAAAAAAGGTACAAAACATTTATTGCGTTATCTCTTTAACTCTTTGAGGGAGAGGTAAATTCCCACCTAACTTTGTTCCATAGCTCATTAACCATCCTGGAAGCATTTTTATTTTAACTATTTATTTACTGCCAACCTTTCCTGGCAATGGCGCTGTGGGGTGGATTTCCCAAGAATCATGAACAGCCAAACACATCCATGGTGGGCACAAGGCTCAGGCGCCTGGCTGCTCTGCGGCTTCCTAGCAGCAATTCATATCACTCCTTAGGCGGGAGCTGCGCTGTGGTTCCCCCATCCTCTGACCTCCCTCGCAGGCTGTCACTGACACAGCACAGTGTCTGTGGGTCAGGCACATGGACAGACAGAATGTCAGGAGGGGCCTTTCCCTTTGAAAACCAGTCCTCTACCATAGTGCTACACGCAACCAGAGTAAGGTGCAGTCCGTGGTATCGGTATAAACTATGAATTGCTTTTGGTACACTTTACTGAATTCCCATTGTTATTTTGTATGACTTCTGTTGGCTAAGGAACAAAACCTGATGTAGTACTTAGTGAGCTATTCCCTGAGCAAATAAAACAACTCTCATGGATGTTATTGCTGTGAAGTGGCATCTCAATGGTTATACTTTCAGAGGAAATTTTGCCTGCTTAAAAAAAATAGTGCTATCAGTCTCTAAGTTCTATCTGTTACAAGAGCCATGTTCCTGTTTATTTAGAGAATGAACTAGCAATTCTTCTTAGAAGAACTGTTAGCGTTGTTAATTAGCAGTATATTCACTGAATTCCATTATTTTTCTGTTTAGGCCTACCATGAAGCACCATTTGAGGCGTCTCAAATTCAGCCTTTTCAACGACCTGTGTTGTACTCCTACCAAAACTTGGATAGGTACCTCCCTCGGCTTCAGGCAGCTGAACTGTGCTGTAGCTTGGGGCAAGCCCTCCCCCTAGCGAGCTTCTAGGAGCTATACAAAGTGTCAGCCAGCCAGAAGTCACCTGTGGCATAAATTAAGAGTCTGCCTGCAAACTGTCAAAGGAAAGGGCTTCTCCTTTCCCTCCTGAGAAAAGGTTGAGGGTACAGAAGAAGAATGACAAGCTAAACACTGAAATTAAATGCTACCACTATGAGCAAACCATACTTTATGACTCTGCCATGAAATTCATGCTTGGAGTATCTGAGAAGATTAACTGCACTCTGTTACAGTCAAAATACGCTTTGCTGTGGAAGACCTAGGAATTTGGGACAGTTAAGTTACTGGAATGACTTGATCATAGTCTACAATACCTCTAAAGGGACCATAATTTCAGTAGTGAGCTCATCAAGCCAGCAGAAAAGGGTATAATAAGATCTAATGGCTGTGAGAAGGACTTAGACAAATTCTAACTTAGAAATAGGTACATATGTAGTAGCAAGGCTAGTGAAACAGGTGGAGCAGCTTCTCAGTGTGGTGAACTCTGGTTGTAGAGGGTTAAAATTCTTCTTCCCTCAAGACTAAAGCTCAAATAGAAATTAAATCTGGGTAGGTTTATGCTCAAGGCTAGACAAGGGATTGCAAGGGTTCCTTTCGGCTGCACAATGTATGAGTTAAGGAGTATCATGTGAAGAGCTAAAATTCTAGCAAAAAGCCAACAGAGTTCTACTTCTTTTTGAATACTGAGTTCAGCATCACTGCGTATAGGGTTCTGAAGGCAGAAAACAGGTAAATATGGAGTCCTTCAACATTAGTCGATACCTGACAAAAACTCATCTACCTTAGTACTTTTGCTGAGGCTCCGTGCTGAATGCACACAGTTGTTTAGACATGCAAAATGATGTTTATAGCTAATACCACTGTCTCCTTGACAGTGGTAGAGTGTTAAGGTACGGGAATGAGATAAGACGCTGCTAAAAAATGAGTAACCAGAGTGAGCTGGAAGGCTAAGCAGTGCAGTGATACGTTATTATTAAGGGGTTAAAACTGAATAATTCTATTAAAATAAATGCAGTTGATCTAAGTCAATCCTTTACTAACTCGCGCTTGTCCAGAGACAATATACACAGATTTGGTGATTACTCATTTGCCATTAAGGAACTGCATATAGTGATGCAGACATATTCCTACCTTGACAAAAATTCCATATTGTGGAGAAAAAGATTTTTAACCTAGAATTGAGGTATATGTGAATGTGAGGGCTCTGCGTGTACATTCACTTTAAGTCATTTGCTTCCATTGACTTTCTAGTTTTTCTATCTTCATGCTGGTATTAGAGCAAAATCTGACCCCAGATAACTCATGGCCATGGGACAAGGCCCAGAAACTAGGGTTCTGTGGTTTCTTTTTCATGTCCTGATCAGCTGTTTACATTTGTCTGCCTAGGTATTTGAGTTAGGCTCAGTCAAATGTCAGGTTTTTAGTAGGAAAGATCCCAGCGGTACCAAATTGACATAATAGCGCAGAACTATCAGTGGCAGAGCTTCCAAATGGAACACAGAAGAGGATATATCATGATACAATATCCTAATCTTTTCTATCCAAGGGTAAAAAGGCCATGCCAAACCAAATACAAATTGAGTATCACCTAACTGAAATAATGTTCTTTCTTTTCTAGTTTCTGAGGAAAGTATTAAATAAATTTACTCATCACAAAACCACTGCAAATCAGAATGGGGCATCCAGCTCAAGTAAGTGGATAGGCCATTAGAGATTCTAACTGAATTTCTCCTTATTAGGTTGTACATCAACTTTCTATTTCTTGAAGTATCCCTGTCTTACCTAGTTCTCTCTTCATTCTCCTGTTTCATATATGACGCCCTCCATCATCACTCCGTTATCTTCAGTTACAGTCTCCTATATCCCACAACATTATCCTTAACTTGCTCAACTCTCTAGTAATCTGTTTGTTGGGGATCTACAGAGACAACCTGATACCTAAGCACAGACTTTCTTGAAACTTCAGGAATAAACTCTGAAAAAGACAATTCTGTTCTCCCAAGAAACAGAAGCTGAACTGTTTGGAGTCAATTGTTAGAAGAAGGGAGGATAGTCAAAAGAAAGTAGAACCTCTGGGAAGTGTCAATCTGCAGTGATTTTTTCTGAGATAAGGTTTAGTGCTAATGGAAACATCTCTTCTCTCTACTTGCAACATAACCTCTGCACTGGTACCATTATTCATGCTGAGTAATACTTTTTAATATGTAAATAGTCTCACTGAATAAGTGAGACTAGTAAGGATGACAGAACTGATATTATAGCTCAGCAATAATAAATTGTCTGTTAAGTGCATAGCCTGGGCATAAAGGGCAGAACTCTTTTGACCAAGTAGAAGTGTCTGCATCTGATGCCAATGAAAATAAATAAGCATTTCTCTTTATGTACTCTGAATAGTTATCTCATTTCAAAGTAAATATCTGTCTTTGGTCAAATACATTGCCCCCCAAAATATTTATTTCTCTCCACTGATACAGGACAGCCTATTTTCTTTCATGTAAACAGTTACACTGAAGAAATGCCAAGTTAGAAGAGGTGAACATCACCCTGATTCCCCCCCCCCCCGCCCTTTTATTCCTTTCAAGGAAACAGGGATTTAGATCCATGTTATATCCACAGATATCTGTGGATAGGGCATACCCATCTATCTGGAAGAAGGGATGTTACATCCAGAGCACTACAGATGTCCTTCTACCAAAGGGGACAGAATGTCTGTATGTCCCTTGCTTAAGAATTCATGTTAAGCAATGTGTGGGATTAAATAAAATTCTGCTATTTATTCCCTCATCAATGGTCTACCCACGAATGCTAAAAAGATGTAAAATTCATAACTAATTGTCCATTGTAGATTTTAGAACAATGTCTCAAGGCAGGCTATCTGAACAGCTTTTAAAGCACTGGGAGACCATCTGATACATTTTGTTTACCTACAGTTTGGAGTAAGATGCCAATAGATTATTTAGCAGGCAACTGAAATGGTATGTACTTCTGGAGTAATTTGGACCATGAGGCATATACAGGCAGCTAGAACGCTCTTAAAATAGTGACTAGTTCATCATCATCAGGTTGTAGACAAGATGCACTTCATTATTAGGGGTTTTACAAAAGCAAACTTCACTGTTGGAAAAAAAGTACTACAACTCAAAAGAAGAAAATCGTGGCAAATGACAACACCTGAGAAAAAGGAGGAACTTGGGAATAAATGCTTGTCAGTGGATTTTAAGATGAAAAATTTGTTATAGGGATCAGTAGTAAATGAAAAATCATTTTTCACCTAAATGGGAGACATTTCAAGATGTAAATTTCCAGCTGTATGGATCCCGAGCAGAAAAGTGTCAACAATGTACTTGGCTTGGGACGTTTTACTACGATGGTTTATTCTGAACACAAACATAAGGATAGTACCCATCTTTGTTAAATATTTTAAGGCTTCTATAATATAATCAAAATATGAAAACACCTAGAAAGTTGACAAATTTGAAAAATGCTACAGTTATAACTCTGGAAATGACTGGGTGTGCAACTACAGTCCTGAGCCTGTGTGCTGGGAAAAGAAAAATATCCCGCACAGCTCTGTGCCGTGGGATCACAGAAAGCCCTCTAGGAACCTTGAGTAAGCCTAACATGATTAATAAGAAAAAAATTGAGCCAGAACAAACTAGTCATAGATATAGGTGCATAAAATTCCATATGACAAAACACTGTAATAAGATGTACTTAACTAAAATGGAGAAATACGGTGCCAGGATTGCCTCCAGCTGTATTTTTGTCTTCAAAATGTTCGGGATAACTGGGTGCTAATTAGCACATGGGTTTTTTTTTTTTTCCCCAGCAGAAGAAAATTTATGCCAAACCTGTGCCAAAGCACACATCACTGACATTTAGAGCAAAGGTGTTAGCAGACAATAGCGTTTCCATTCCAGGGAGCAGAACGAATTCCTGAAGAGCTTGGAAATTGATCCAAAAAGCAAAGAAAATCAGGTTTGGAGATGCAGCCTTATAAATGGCTCTGAAAATGCAGTTAGGACAGAGGTGACTTGCAGGGTGGATCGTTAGTTCCACGCTAAGGAACCATAATCACTCTCATCCTGCAGCAGTCCAGCAGGGTGGACTGAAGGAAAGGCCAAGCCGTAGCCTTAGACAAAAGCTGGAGCAGTGCTAGATTCAATACTGCACCCTTAACCTGTTCCTGTTCTGTGCAAACACTGCTCAGACAAAGCTTTTTTTTTGGCTTACAGGAGCGGGCAGAAGAGAGAACAGCAATTTTACACAGCAAACAACTTCGTTTTCTATAAAGATGGTGCCAGGCCTGAAAGCTGACAGCCTCAACAATACCTACATGCCTGCTTCTGCCCTTGGAGAGCGACAGCAGTGGTTGCAAGACCCGTGCTATGGAAATTTGCAAGGGTCTGAGAGCGGCGGAAAACAAGACGAACTTTCCTTGGAGTTCCCACAGATTTGCTGATTTTTCCCATGGATCATGGGAGATGTTCCCTCCATGGGCATATAAACGCTTCTCTCCCTAGGGAGGAATGATTCACATGATGCCTGTGGTGTCCAGGCCATGAATAATTTGCCCTGACTTTTTTTCTTCTGTTTATTCATGTATGGATGAGAAGGGATAATTAAAGACTCTGAAATAATGAGTTTAGAGTGATATTGTGCCTGGATTGTCTCAACTAGTATTTTTCAGATGAATGGAAAGCTTTGAACGGGAAGGAAAGCCAGAGGGGCAAAATGAGGTATCTGGGGAACAATATAAGGTACAATTACTAAGAAGGAGTACAAGTGCCACGGTACATTCTAGATTGCATAAAAGTTATAGTTTATATTCATTGACACAAGCTGTTGAACCTTCTACCTTCCTCCACAAATGAGCGAATTAAAGTTGGAACATTATTTTTAAGGAGCAGCTGATGTCTCAAGGGAAATATTGGAAAACATTCTCATTCTCTTGGCATAAAATATAGAGTTTATGGATTTTTTTCTTACCACATTTCCTTGAAGACAAGATTGTTGATTTTTTTAAAACATATTTTATTTATTTGCCACATAATGTCCTGTCCTCAGCTTCTGTTCATGTTTAGCTACTTGGGACATCATCATAGTTCCCATAACCCCACTGAGCTGTAGATTACTTGATGTCATGGGACAAACCTTTAGCTGCAGCCTGTACTTGATCAATATACAAGGGAAAAGTGGGTAGCAAAAGTATTTGCTGTATATTCCTGTGTAGAGTCTATGCCAGTTCTGATCCCAACAAAACTCTTTTTAAAATCACTAATAATCAGGCTGAGGATTGAGTGACATGCCTGGGAGATTCTCCCAACACCACTCAGCAGTGTACTGGCTATGAAAGGAGTTGAGAAATTGCAAGCAGCCCTGATGGGCTGCCAGAGTGGCCCTGATAGCTGCAAATAGTTTAGTTATAAAGACTCATATTAGACTTGCTCATATCTCTCTATGCCCTATGGGTGGACTGCTCCAGATACAATGCAGGCACACACACAGAGTACACTGCCCATCAGGCCCTTTCTTGGTCGTATTATCTGTGATAGCAAAACAAGTAAGATTACTTTGGATTATGTATTTCCATCAGCATCTTTAAAAGAAGATGCTGTAAGACTGGATGATTTATAAATGAAAACATTTGTAACTTAATGTTCAATAACATTAGACAGATTCTCAGAGGAATAATGGAGTCTAATAATTCATTTATAGTGGGGAAGAAGAAGTTGGTATTTATAAACGCTAACAATAGCCTGCCTATAATGAAAAAAAGTTACATGGAGAGAGTAGCAAAGAAGTCTCAAAATAACAACTCTTCACTGGTGTGCAATTAGATGAATATCAAGTTGTAACTGAAATGCTGAATTCAGAGAACCAGGGAGCCTTGGGAAGAAGGAGGTGCTGTAAAACTGACAGTGAGCCAACGACTCCCTCATCCAAGAACTGCAAACTGAGGTTGCTAAATGCTTAGAGCTCACAGTGGAAACAGAAATATTCACAGTGGCCTAGGGGCTATTCAGGCAGCGCTTGAGTTCTGCAGTTCCACCCATAGCGCTTCCAACCAGAACGTAACAACAAATGTTACAGCACCAGATGGGAAAAGTAGCTGAAAACTGGAAAAAAAAATTTAAAAAAAAGCAGCCAAAAACCTTATTTAAAATCATCACAAATTATGAGTGCTTATCAGCTTATGAAGTTTACTGCCAGAGCAAGGGTGGCTGATCTGTCTCTCTTGCATCCAAGCAGTTCATTTCAGCATAGTTATACACAGGCAAAACAAATAGTTTTATAAAGTGCGGCAAAAGTGGGTTGAACTGACAGGAAAACACACCTTGAGTTCTGGCTGTGGGTAAACACAGAATACTCTTGTGGAAAAGCAAAGCAACTCAAGCAAGCACTTTGTAAATGTGATTACATGGAAACTACGAGCATCGAAGCAGTAAACGTTGCTCCTCTGTATTTGCACCAAAAGAGGAGGAACCGACTGCTCGTGAAGCTTGAATGCCGTTAGGATGGGGAAAGACAGCATGGCATTTTAGAACTTTAACAAACTGGAGAAGAATTGCAATCTTAAATAACAAATAAAGAAATAAGAAAGCATATTGTAATGTATCATGTTTGTATACAAATAGAACGAATACAATAGCAATGAAGATGAGAGAGGTATTAACATCAAATGGTGGAAAGGTATTAACTGGGGTTGCTGATACAGGCAGACTCTCCAGTAAAGGAATTCAGACTGAACCCAAAGCAAACTGGCAGTACTTCAGGCAGCAAATTCCAGCAGACTGCTGAGTTTGAATTTTATATAATGCTTTTTGATGATATAGAGAAAAAATTAATTACATTTATATTTATTAAATTGGTGGTACTGAAAATACCAGAAGATAATACATAGAGGCTTAGAGAGATTCAAAATACTGTCCTCAAGTGAACCGCAGAGGGAGGGGGAAATACACATTGACTGAGGAATAAGGACAGGCAGAAGAATGGATAGAGAAGCAGAAGTACAACATACAGAAAAACCCAAACAACTCAAGGTTAAAGAGCAGACCATGTGGGATATTTTAGCAGAAAACAACAGGAACTGGGTACGTAAAGATGTATCACGCTGGACTGTGACTGAGTACCTTGAAGCCTTCCAGATCTGAGCCGGCTAACTAACAAGGCCATGCGCAGAGAGGGCTGCAAGTATTTGGGGAGGAGGGCGGAATTGCCCTACCTCACCCTGAGGCACATGCTGCCAAGTGAAGGCCACAGTTCAAAACTCAGGCTGAAACAGTAAGTACATGAAGGAGCATCAGGTGGCAAAGCCCAGAGTTTGGAAGGGCCAGACACCTGGGTGGAGAGCTGCCTCAATATGCCTGGAAAAAGTGTGATGGAGACACATTACACTTCATCTTTTCCGTTCTCCACTGTTTTCCTACAGCTGTGTCAGTTTAGGGTTTTTTGGAGTTATCTGTTTTGTTTTTCAAACAAAAGCAATTAAATTACCTTTTTCTTCTCTCCTCCTTTTGCTGATAGCCAAGAGGTTAAACTGCTAATTGCTGATATAGGAAATGTTCTTCAGACCTCTCCATTGGCTGAAGGGATCTGAACCTACATTTTCCACCTCTCAAGAAAGTGACACAAGGTTATAAGATATGAGAAACAGGTTCTCAGTCTGCTCTGCTGAGACAAACATTCTATTTTTTTGTGCTCCTTTCAACTACTCAGTGGAGCAAAGGCTGATGCCAGGTCTTCTTTCTTTGAGTGCCCTTGTGTCTTGGAGTGATCTCAAACTGGGACACCTTGCGATCATCACCTTTGGGCCTCTGCTCCTGTGGATATTTACTGCATATAGCTATGTGCCTATGTCCTGCATGATGGTGGAAAGGCACCTACTGTAGGAATCCCTGTACGTGATGCTGCTGGGTGGTGGTGTGACTATCAAGATTTTAGGGGACTTGACTGAACAAAACCCAGGGGAATTTGCAAATTAAGGTTAGTCAAAAATTTATATTTGCACAGTGATGTTTCTCTGTGCTTCCAGGCTTAAAAAGCTGGGACAACTCTCCTGAGGAAAATTACTGTACCACATGGAGACAAGGGTGAGGACAGACACCCAAAAAATAACTGGAAGAAAGTCAAAAAAGAGGAAGCAATGAAAGGCCGTGCTTATAGAAAGAACTGCCTGAAAGGAACTAATGCCAGTTGTAAAGAAGTATAGACAATACCTATGCAAAAAGAATATTTTGCCACGGCCAAGTGCTGAGATACCTTAGGACAAAAGTTATGGAGACTGTGATGAGATAGGGAGCAACCTTCCATATCCATTTTCATTACCTGAAAACAACTAACACACTTTTTTTCCCCTTCATAAGATGCTGGATTGATAACAAACATACTATTCTTTTGGTTACTCCCCTTCCCACCAACCCTCACCCCACCACAAAACCCCCAAAACCCAAACCCAGCAGTTGTGAGGCAAAGCACATTCTAATCTCAAACTACACTGAGGACAGATAGGACTTCCCGTATTACTGGGTAATAAAGAAAACCACATGGGATTGAGTGGCAGCATTCATTCAAAGGAATTACTCAACTCTGAAACACAGAGAAACCATTAAACTAAAACCTGGTCCAACTAGTGCATTAGCAGTTTACTGTGCAAGAATATACATTTCATCCTACAGACTCTTGATGTCATTGCCTCAGTGAGGTTTTATGGCTTGACTGCACATCAGCATGGTACTACTGTGTGTGATTGTCTTTACATGGAGAAAAGCTAATATAAGTGTAATCTGCATATCCTCTCCCACACAGGGCTAGAAGCAACGCACGCAAAAGCAGACAAAGACAGTGATAAAGGCTGCATCACATCAAAACCACTGAACTATCATATGGTTTACATGTGAGGGTTTTTTCAAATGCTGCAAACTCACTTATGACCATGTATTCCATACCCTTGCAGTTCAAAATAATGTTAGATGAGTTGGGTGTAGAAGCAGAGGATAGCTAAAAATGGGCAAGCAAAGCAGCAGGATGTTTTATGTACACATGATAGAAAGGGTAGGAAACACCCAATTACCTTACCTCATATAAATGAGTCATCAGAAAAATGCAAACCACTATACTGCAAAGTAACTCTGATGTTTTTAATAAAAACCTACTGCTTCCACTTCATAAACCGCTCTTCTCATTCAGGTAAGCTTTTAGACAATGTGGAAGAGACATGTTTTTTTGATTCAGATGATTAAACTAGAAATAGCACTGAGAGCTAACCCTGCAGGAATGCTGCAGTACAGAAGGAATAAAAAAACAGTAGTCTTACAGCATCAATGAGTACCAATAAAGCAGCCTGATCCAAACTCTTCACAGCTGAGAAGCCAACCTAGTTATGCTTTATCAAGGTTGATGCTTATTTTAAGAGCATATCAAGACTTTAAACTACATTTCATTCATCAGTGGAGTCCATCAGCATCCAGCTTTCAGTCTCAATTTGAAATAACACTCCTAGTACTTTTTCTATCAGAGAAGTTTGTATTTATATAAATATCCACTCTCATTCTTTCATTATTTTTCTGTTAGATTTGAGTTTTAAGGGAAAAATGCCTTTAGCCTACAAAATATACATTCAGAATTACCTGGAGAAAATACTTAACAGCGTTTTCTCTCCATCTCTCCTGCTTCCCAACACATCCAGCATCTGTTAAAAAGGGTTTATGAAAGTATTTTGGGTATTCATATAGGCTAGTTGTGGCACCTAGTTCTAGCGTGATTCATAGGATCAAAGTCTTTACTGCCTTAATACATCCCATATATGAAACCCAAATCCATGATACAGTTGTTTATTTGTGTGGTTTCAGGCACAGAGGTCACATGAAACCATTCCCTATTCTCTGCTCAGAGCAAAGGCTAAAACAAGCCCAGCTGATGTGCGTCCTGGTGGTGAGGAGAAGACTCCTGGAATACTGCAAGGCAAGACCTGTGTCAGCAGAGGGAGTGGAAGGGACCATTCTAGATGGTGTTTTCAAATATCGTTGGGAAGACTGGCTTTAATTTTGGATTTAATTTAACCACAGTAAGGAAAAGAAGATCAAAAGTAGATTTTCTTGGGACGGGCAACATCTTCATCTCCATATTGGCATGAGAAGTTACAATGTAGGTTAAATTTATCAGCAGTTTCCATTGACTTAATTTGTTTTTCAAAAATGACAGCTGAGTAAAAACCTATTTTGCAATATCACACACACACACACACAAAAAAAGCTTTTGAAAAGCCTCAAGGTCCATTTTTTAACTTGGGTACTTGTAGAGCAGGGGCTGGGAGGCTGCATGCCTGCTCGCATTCTTGCTGATTCCCCATAATGAGAAGCAGTGACCTGAAACTTAAGGCAAATTTTTACTTAGACAAGAGTAACATCTAGATTATGCCCACTGAAAAGTTATGGAAGTGCTGAAGTCCTTGATAGAACAATTTACCTTGTTTGTTTACCCCAGACAAGTTAAAAAAAAAGAAGACCAGGAGGTATGTAAGGGCTAGCATTCAAGGTAGACTAAAGAACAAGTGTTCAAAGCCAACACCATCTGCTGTAAGGATGCTCTGCTGCTGAGAACATGAGTCCTGCTGTAAGACTAAAGGACAGGCAACTTGACAAACGGTGCCATTAGGTGAAAGATGGAAGTATTTCTGATAACATGACCAATAGCTTATGCCCCAACGTACCTAAATTCTTCTTCAAATTGTCCCAGTCATTTAATGGCACAAATAGGTATCTGACTGACATGTTCACCACTTATTGTACACCACTTTAGCTTTAAAAGGCAGTCAAATGCAACAAAACCTATCAGAAATCCAGAGGTACATGATAGTTTTCAGCTTGGATGCCTGCTACAAATTTATACAGCAGATATCCAATTTGGTACAAAAGTGGTGGAGCAATCTGATCTTGTGCTCCGCTGACAAACCAGACTAAATCTGGGCAGCTCAGCATATTTCTGCGTACTACTCCATCAAAACAAGATCCTGATGCAGTCTAGTGAAGAGATCATGATCTGTAATAAAATCAAATAACTCAGGAATCCAAAAAGCACATACAAATTTCAGAAACCCTTCAGCTCTCCAGAACTGAAAGCAGGAATATCTGAAAAGACAAGCTTGAGTGTCTGTGGTTATTAGATGAGGAGGAGGAATAGGATGACAGGGGAGTGAAATTGAGAAGTATTTTTATTTGGAATCAACAGATTGAAAGGAAAGGTGGATGACAACACTTCCAAGCCAAGGCAGTAGCTGTGTATAATAGAGTATAAATAATTTCAGTGAAACTAAGCTTGAAAAGTAATAATCTTTTCATGCAATGTTCCCCAAATTTAGAACAGATTTTCAAAGGTATTAAGTATTTGGAGTTGTAGATGAGTCCATTTTCAAAAGGCACCTAACTCTTGTTAAAAAAATTGCAGGTAAAAGCATAAAGCAACCAATTCCCCTGGAATCCCAGGCTTCAGCTTTTGTCTGAAAGCTCCTATTGAACATTTTCTGGATTAGTTAGTACCTAGGTGGCAACAGGCCTCTCTCTTTTTCACCTGTGAACAGTGAAAGTCAAGATGGTCACTCAACAGCAATAAGAAATAATTTAAATTATTTTTTGTTTAACATACACACCAGTAATGGCAGTCAGCAAGAAATAGTATTAAATCTGGGGATTTCAGAAAGGAAAAAAAGACCAAAAAACTCTTATCAGAAATGAAGATCACAAATGTTAAAAGGAATGACCTAAGGAGAACTGAGGTTTTAATTAAAAAAGCACCAGATTTAGCAAACAATAAACTTGCTTTCTGATACTCCCAGGAGAGAGAGAGATTGGGAGAGACAGAGGGAGAGCCCCTGGTTAGTTTGCCATTAGCACAAAGGAAAACAATCGCAGGGCTTAGGGAGGATTTAGCTTTAACAAATGCTTATCACAAAGTCATGTCACTGCACACTATTGTTCTGTATTTGGAATGAAATTAACTTCCAACTCCACATTAACCTTTTAGAGACCCTGCTTAGTGGAGGAATTTAATCCTTTGGATTTTGGTATGTCACCAGCAAAGGCCATTTCTAGATTTTGTCAGTTTGACAGCCTGCAGAATACTTTATTAAAAGGAAAAACAGTAATACAGAAAAATGGTTTCCTTCCATAATGCACAGCAGGTATTTCAGAGCACTGAAAAGTTGTCTATGTTGAATCAAACAGGTAAAAAGAAAAAAAAAAAAAGAAAAGAAAAAGGGAAATCCTAGGGTTTTTTCAATTCCCATAACAAATTATTCCTCTGTGCTACAATGAATCCACTGATACTGCGACAGCAGGCTTTCAGGCCATACACTCGTATAATAAAAACTTTATTGTGATGGAGTAGGTGTTTTCCAAACTTATTGAAAAATGTGGGTTTTTTTGTTGTTATCAAGAAAGACAAAAGCAATGATTTAGAAAGTAGTGAAAGCAGGAATTTCCAGTGCATGTGGGGAAGCCCATTTTCTGGTTTTTATTAGTCTTAATGCAACAACAGTCTTTGTTGGTCTCTGCAGGACTCTTTCCCAGCTGCATTCCAAGAGCTGAGAGGAGCGCTCTGGAAGTCAGACGAAATCTGCTGTTGCTACCATATTAGGAATCAAACCGAGTAGCAAAAGCCTCGGGCTGAGCAGAGATAAATCAACAGGGAACGTGTTTGCTTTCCAGCCAAATGAGTAAAGCTAAGTGATTGAGGAAACAAAATAAATAATAATTATAAAACAAATCCGAAGCAGTAGGACTGACTGCTTCTTTATCTGTTTTTACTTTTATCGTGCTTCCTACTGAAGTGTAACTTGAAAGTAGATTTGCAGATATGAGCCAACACTGTTCCTTACATTTCTTTTTTGCTGCAGAGTGAAATAATCCCAAGATACATATCAATGATCAGCTTCAAACGCTTTTAACACATTCTTTTTGGCTGGAAAGTCATCATTATACTGCAGCAGAGCCAGTGCAAACTGCTCTCACTCTGTTGACATAAATTTCAGTTTACTGCCAATCTGCCCCTTCCACTGAGATTCTCCCTAATCATAGCTGCAGTCACTCTTTCACGAGTGATTGGCCTTGTACTCCATAGAAAATCTCACCTGAAGTACAAGCTTTGCTAATGATTCAGCTCTTCGTGCATACGGGAGAAATACAAGCATTTCTAGTACACTTCCATACATGTGCATGGATGTGTTTTGAGCAATCTTGATTAGAGAGGGTCTGTAAGATGATTGATCCATTATATCATTGGTGAAAGGATGTAATTCCATGTAGATGTGATTGAAATCTATAGATTTTGTATCTGCTGTACTTGAATGAGGGCCAGCCCTGCAAGGCACGTCAGCGTGCAACTTGTGGGAAAATCTTACTCCTATTTCATGGCATTTGGGAGTCTGAACTCAACATAATGAGCAGTTCTGTGGAAGCTCTCTAGCTCTACTCCCAGCATTACAGATGCTATGAAGTGGCGGACGCTGACAAGACGCAGGCACTCCAGGTGCCATCCCAACAGAGAGAAAGGGCCACTGGGGTTTGATGTCCCACACACATGGTGACGTGCCACATCCCCTCCTGCGCCTCAGCAGCCCCCAGGGCAAGCAGCGTTCCACTTTCTCTGGCACCACAAGAGTACGTACCCCACTGCACATCACCATGCTTAACAAAACCAAGGTATAGGTAAGGTCTGGGTTTCTATTCTGAAATTCAGATGAGGTTTGTTTTTAACATCTGTTATTTCACAGAAGGAAAACAGTTTGGAGGTAAGAAAAAATAGGTAGATGGATACATTGTTGAGCACTAACAGTATTTCAGCCTTAGTAACCTCGCACGTCACTTGTGATGGCTGCCTTTGGTTGCATTGGGTAGGGAATCGGCATATCAAGGT
Organism: Baryphthengus martii; assembly: GCA_013396935.1. Lineage (NCBI taxonomy): Eukaryota > Metazoa > Chordata > Aves > Coraciiformes > Momotidae > Baryphthengus > Baryphthengus martii. The sequence continues at coordinate 96,875 of VWZK01012384.1, forward strand.
GTTTTTCTAATCCTCAGCCATTAGGCTTCTATGGCATCCCTTGTCTCACACAACTAAAATGAATGGAGTTGTTCCACCACAGAATTTAATGCAAAGGATTGTAAATATAGTGGCAGAAATAATATTTTGCCCATGGAAATACTGCCACCTGAGAGGAGAGGTGGTGTGTGGAAGGTAGTAGACTAACAATAAGGAAGAAGATTGTATGTATGTCTCTTGTTCAGGGGAAGAAAAACAGTAGGATTCTGTCAATCAACATGTTGTCTTGGTACAAAAATAAGCAATGGCTGAAGGAAAGCAGAAATAGGACGGTAGTCATGTCTTTCTAGCTTTTGGGACAAGAATAAAGCTGCAGTTTCCTAATTACATAGTGCTCACTCTATAGCATACTGATTTAATAGTTATCTTTTCTCCCTTCTTGGTAAGGCATTGTAATTGCATGCTGTTGTCAGCTCCAAGTATGTTGATTTTCTGAAAACCAGTCTTAGTTTTCAAATATCCGCAAACTATATGAACATTAGCAAACAAAAACTGCATGTAATACAGCTGAAGTTGCATCAAGATACTCCTTCCTATCCACCCCCAAAATCAAAGGAAGGAAAACCAGAAGCTCACGGATCATGACAGCAACCACAGGTGGAATATCACAAACATAGTTCCACAAGGTGTCAACACCATTAGTACTCATCCCCAGTGGAAGCCTGGAAACTGGACTCCACTCTGGGGCCTGGGAGAGTCCTCTGGTTAAAGCTAAATTCAGGCAATGTGGTGGCATCCAGAGGATGCAACTGGATAACTTTGCCTACAACCATCTTGATACTAATTTGAATTAATTTTTCTTTTCTAGCTGCAGACAACGAGGAGGTTGCATCCTGCTTTCTCATTTATGTTCATGGCTGATAAGAAAGGCTGGTGTGCTGGGCAGGAATTTAAGGGAGTAGGGAATGCTAGGGTTTGAAGCTCTGTTCCCTTCCATTCCAGGTTATGGGACTTCTATCTATACTATTTATTGAAAAGAGACAAGCAGGGCAGAGTATTTACAGAAGACTCAACATGGCATTAAGTTCACCAGATTTTCCTTTGCAAGACAGTTACTACACATCTTGTCAGAGATATTGCTCACCTATAGAGAAGTATTGTTCAATTAAGAGTTAGTGTCTAAGGAGGCACTCAAAGTGCCTTTTAAATGAGCCCTGTTACATGAATTTGCTTACAACACATTATGCACTGCATTGCAACATTTCAGATTTATTTTTCATAGCATCCCTCTCATTCAAACCATAGCAAATTCCAGACAGGGTTGCAAGCAAAACCCACAGAAGCTTTTCAAAGGTTCTGTATTTTCCTGCTTCTCCTGGAATTAGCAGCACCTTTGTTTCATAAACTTTCGAACTTGCCATAAACATGTCTCAATATGTTAAAGTGTTGTCCTTCACCCAATTCCAGACTGTGAAAATACAGTAGATTACAAAAAGATTTGGCATTTATTAAAAAAAAATACTCATATGCTCCAACTTTATACATTTTACTTTTTGTAAGTAAAGAGATGACTTTGCCAACCATTTCTAAAGGATTAAAAAGCCTGCTGTGTCATCTCATATATCTTCGTTCAGTTTCTAATGCAGCCAGAGAGCACAAAGGCTGAGAGAAAACCTTTTATCATTTGCAGTTATCGACTGGGCCAGAATACAGTATTAGGTACCTTAGAAACTTTTAGCTAAAACTTCTTTGCTTTGAAAAATGGCTGATCTCCTAAGCGAAGGAAAGCAACCAGGCTAACTTCAAAAAAAGTTTTTATTATTATCCAGAAAGCTAACACATTTTAGGGAAAAATTGTTGGAGGCACTTTAAATAGCAGCCTATTTTCCACTACATTATTACAATAGTCCAAGAGTTTTTGGATGTTGTAAATCACTTTATACACCAGGATGAAAGTTGCTCTGAGGGAGTTTTAGCTGCCTTCATGACAAGGTCTTTTATTTTAAATATATATATGTGTGTCAGAAGGCAAAGGCAATTTAAAAAATCATTGCTTCAATGAGAATGAAAGTCAGTGATTTGTCCTGAGGCTCTTTATCCAAGATGCAGCTGATCTTAATGTTATGGGTTTCCAGGAAAATGTCGGCAGAATCCTTTTCTCCTGACAGCCTCTTGCGACTGCCAACATATCATGGTATTCACAAACTAGAAAGTCAAAGGTAAAGGCTGCTATTAAACACTGGAATACTGCCTCAAAATAGGTGCCAAGAACTCAGCAAAACAATCTTATAAAATTCTACACTTTTATATATAAATTTGTAACTTTTGTATATATATAAATGTATCTTAAAAATCTTTCTACTTGCTTGTGATTCCTGGGGTTAGGTTTGCTTTTGCATCTGTCTTCTCCTTCAGTATGGATCAGAACCTGGATCTTATTCTAAGGCATCAGTCTATTTACGGACCAGAGATAATCCACTGAAGAACTCTGGCATTGATATTCAAGCCTGCAGCCAGCTCCAGTAAGTACTGTATCATTAGAGAAGTGAGACTGCAAAACAACTGTATGCAAACTTTAAGAATATCCGCCGCTGCCAACTCTTGTGATTTTATCACAATCCCTGAGATATAGAGTGTATTTCTCGAAGCCTTAGTTTCTCGGCATTATGTTATCAGGAGAGATTCTCAGCTTGCTTTTCAAATATAAAATAACTCTGTTTCTGTAACCCTCAGGGCTAGAAATAAAAGTCTGAAAGCATAGAATCCAAAGCTTCGAATTAGGAATAATTTATTTATTACTACTTAAAATGTCTTTATTTTTTAAGCCAAGAGCAAAAATTTGGGAACCTGAATTTGGCAATATCACTCCTGTCCTTACTTACCAACAGCATGCTCTAAAACTGAGCCGCTTATGACCTTTTACTTTCTCTTGCCTTCTCTTAGTTCCCATTTCAACCATTGCCAATATGCACTGATAAAAGCTTTAAAACTACCATCAGGAAAGGCCTTTAGTTTTGCCTGAGATTTTTTTCATGAGAAGTCAGAATCTGTCAAAGCAAAGTCTTCAGAAAATTCTTGTCATCTTTCTTGGAGCTAGGATAGCGGCATCACTAACTTACTGAATCGTGTAAAACATCAAAACAGACATAGAAAAACAACCAGAACTGTACTGGCTGATTCTCTATCAGGTCAGCATGAACTCACCCACACAGGTGTTCTCACCCTTTTGGTAAATATTTTTCTAACTACTGCAGTCTGTGTTACTCCTGATTTTACTGTTGAGAGATTTATCACAAAATTTCCTATAGTCCTCTCTCAGCTCTAAGCGTCTGATAGAAAGCTCCTTTCTCAATTATTACTTAGGTTTTCTCCTGGGGAGAAAATAAAGCAATTTAGAAGACTAATCAGACAAAAGTAGGGTTTTGAAGTGCTGGACACAAAAAATCCTCCCTGTAGTTTCCACCACAAAATAGGAGCGCCACATAATTCTCAGATGGTGCTCGTTTATTTTACTTTGGTTTTGTTGAAAATCGAACTTTTTGCTCTGGCAAGCGTGAAAGAAGAGTGGCAAGTAAGAGGAATGGACACAAGAGAGAACCAGCTCATGGTGCATGACTGGTGGCTCCTAAGGCGGCGAGACTCATGCAGCTGTGAGGAGAGCAACACCTGAGTTATACTCCCCTTATGAATTACTTGGAAAGAATCTGTCCTCTGCTGCTTAGCAAGGGAGATAAGGCAGCAGGGGAAAGGCTCTGTCTACAGTTTAACTAGTATCCTAAAACTTCCTTACTAGTCTGGTATCCTTCATCCTGACGTGCAGCACTCATGGGACCTCTGAATTTTATCATGCTCAGTTACAAACACCAGGTTTCTCGCCCTCCATTGTTAAAATGGATGAAAGACTTGGATCACCTTAATCACATTTCTCCTGCTTTCTCTTTATGTCCTGACTGTAGAAGGTAACTAACTCTCTCATATCTGTTTATATTGTGCTCTGTAAAACTGGATCCATCTCCTAAAGAGTCTCTGAGGGAGTAGTAAATATCCAGATCATAATTTTATGGCCTCAATTCATAACACAGGACATCTGACTTTTATGGATGGCTGCCCATGAGTGTAACCTGACTGAAGCCATTTCCTTCCAGAATGCAGTGGACAATCTCCCTTGCTGTTTATTTTTCACTGAATTTTATTTGCTCAAAAAACCTCTTAAAAGCTATTAGTATCTCTGAAACTGATAGAGTCTTTTCTTTCTTCAAGTGTTGATTCTGGAAATTTTAGCTTATGTGTTAACATTTGTTAATGACCTGGTTTTTATAATTTCACGTTAAGAACTGAAAATAGCACAGTCTGCTATTACAGAATACAAAAAATTGATTTAGTAATTGAGAACAACTATAGGTGTTACTTTATGTAATGCAGCTCAACCATTATTCACAGCTATTACAAGCTACTCATGTCACCACAGATTCAGTTTAGTACGACAGCAGTAGGGACTATATTCAGCTTTGTTTCATGAAGGTAACTTCCCTCTTTCACCTGTTTTTGCAATAACTTTTTCAAACAAATTATTAGGAGAGGTTCTGGAAAGATTCACACTGTCTTTGTGGCACTCTAGTTCTTCCAAAGGATTATATGAAAAGATGATTTAAGTCTTAGCAGAATTAATCAAGTACAATTGAAAGAACAGCAATCCCTTCGTATTTAAGCCCAGAGTCAATAAAACCAGTTGCTTGGTTTCAAACATGGTGTTTCTTAAGAAGTGCAAGAAGCCAACTAGCTAATATTTGCACCATCACTCCCCCTAGATTTTTTTCTTATCATTTAAAGGGGCCATGGAGTTGATGGAGTTGGGAGCCACAACCTGTTTGGCTTTTTTTTTTACAATAAAAAATCCACAAAAAAACAGAGAGAGAAAGAAGAGGTAAGTAAGGAGCATTGAACCTAAAGGTTAAGAAGTTTACCTGAAAGGTGGGTGAAAGGAGTTGAGTATTTAGTTATTTAGAAGAGTAGAATAATTTGGGCATGGTTACAGTCTAGTAGCTAACAACCTAGTGTAGAGAAGACTACCCTTGTGAAGAAGGAGATCTGGTTCCTTGCTCCAAATGGAGTTTACCTGCTCCAAACACTGTGCTTGAAAATCCTCCTGGCTCTGTTCATTGCTAGGAGTAGAAACCTTGGTACTGTCAAGCTTTGGGGAACTTAAAGAGTTTTGAGGAACTCATAAGAGCCTTTTTCTGAACTGCTGTCTTGATTTCCTAAACACTTCCATCTTTGTTATTTTCATGCCACTCTCTCCTATACTGGAAATAAAAATTTCCTTTCCACAGGCAGTGTTTGACAGTCCTCCTCTGGCATGACAAAGTAACTGTGTTTTGCACAAACAAGGCACCCCAGATTGGATTTATTGGCAATTAAAAAGGCTGCATACAAAAACTTAGATAAACTGAGAAATAAGAATTGGCTGAGTCTGTTGCAGACTGCTGAGTTATGGCAGAGCAAGCACACGGGCAGTGCGCAAGAGGTGAGTCAGTGCGATTTTTGTTTGAGTAACAGCTCTGCGTGACACACATAAAGTAAAGGCAGGCACAATTATAGCGTTTATGGTCATGGAAACACAATTCCCCAGCTAGTGCTCGACAGACAAAGACTGCTGATCAGTGAAAATTATGTGGCGCTCCCACGCAAAAGAAGAATAAGGACCACATTGTGTTACATATTTAGATGGCAGCCAGCACCCTGCTAGGTCCCGATACCGGGCTCAGTCCCCGTGCCACAAAAAAACAATTGTGCTGCCCAAAGCTGCCTTTGAAGCAACCCCGGTGAGAAAACAGTGAGAAACCGATTCTAACAAAGCAAAGACAAGGAGGCACTTCAGACAACATCAGATAATTTAAAACTGCGCACAGCTCCCTGCTAGAATAAATGGGCACATCACCGTCATCACTGGTAAAATTTTAACTGTTCAGATAAGCAGAGAATTAGGCCAATAATGTCCTACCAGACAAAATTATGTAACTACTTATCTGTAAAGGTTACCTTTGTTTTCTTTATAATGGAATTATCTCCACAAAAACAGTTATTTAGCTACTTCGTTACAAAACCATGTAGGAACACCACAGTTTCTATCATCAGTTCATGATTGTCTTTCGTTACTATCAATTCAAATATTGCTATATAGTGATAATGAATCACAACGTGGGCACTGCTTCAGATATTGTAGCACAGGATAACCACCAGACCAGAACTACCTGCTGCATTAGATAATTCTGACATGCTTCGTCTTTTTCCTGTATTTTTTATTTTTGTTCCCTGTTAATTTTCCCTGCTCTCAGCTCCCTAATCTAAGCAAAACCAATGTTAATATTTTCCTCTTTGATAAAAGCCCCAATGACAATTTATTTTTGAATCAGTCTGCCTGTTTCAACTCAGTTCAATAGTCAGGTCCACTAGACATGTGAGCCACCTGTGAGTGCAAGGGCACACTTGTCAAAACTTGGAATGTTGACCCTAAACACACTAACCACCATCTAAAATATTAGGAATACTCCTTGAACAAGCGACATGACATACTTGGTCATTCAAAACAATAGGATTGCCTTTTTTTTAGACCTCATCTCCCTGCTTTACATCTGGCTGAATTATTTACATCTATGCTGAGTAAGTATAGAGTCATGCCTTTTCAGTCCAGTTGCACTCTACATCATCTTTCACATACAGCTACGTGATTGAACAATTCTTTTGTTGAACTAGAAAATCAGGTGCATGCTCATCCCTAGACCAATCCCCTAATAATCATTTTTCCATCTTGCAATCTGAAGTTCAATTGAAGGGCTGAGGAGAGATGAAAATTGTATTTGTCCTCATGAGAATTTGTCTTGCTCAGATCTAAACATCAACAAAATATACGTTAGGAATGTACTGTCTTCATTTATATGTGAATAACTTTTTACTTGTTCCTTCTTTTTCTCTTGAGGATGATAGTCCCTGTCCCCTTCTGGTATCTAAAAACCTTACCTTATCTTGCACTAGGGAAATAATTTTCTGTTGAGACTGTAACCTCTTTTTTTGCAAGCTACTGCTCATGCATATTAAGGACAACAGATGGTGCATACACTTTTCAGACCTTTACAGCATCAGCTTCAAGTCCATAATAAATCCATTTAGATCTAACGTCAGTATCAGTTTCCAAAATGATACAATCTATGGATACATACCTCAGTCAGTATGTAAGATATACTGGAAATGCACACTATGCATAGAAAAAGGCACTCTGCCTCAGTTTACTGTTGTAGGCGTTTTTTTTTTTAATTTATGGCATCTTGTTTTTGTAAAGGAATCTGCTCATACATTAGTGACTGGATTTCATATTGACCTAATTTTCTAAGCACCTGATCTATCAGAAATAACACTCATATGACTATGATCGTAAAATGTTAAATGAATAAAATATGATCTATGAACACTGTTCTATTTTTCTTCTATGTGAATAGTTAAGAAAGTTGAAATCAAACTTTATCATAATATTCAGAGGAGCCCTTGCCTTTAGCAGAAACAAAGAAAATAATATTAGTGTCCATTTTCTATACTTCCACAATATATTGGTTACACCAAAACCATGTATTTTCATAGCCATTTTAACCTTTATGTGGGGCAGAGTATGATACTATTTTTGGAATGGTTAAAATACTCGTTGGTTCATCAGGGTTCTCAGCGCCAGAGCACATTAGTTCAAAGACTTTTCATATCTTCGTTGTTCTTGTGCTCTGTTACCCTGCTCCCAGCTTCAGCCCACTGCCATGTGTAGGCTCAGGTTGTTGCCTTGCATTTTCCAACATAATTTGCACTCGCAGGCAGGTAGTCTAGAATATGCTTGGCACGACAAGTAGAGCAGCCTGAAGGAAAAGACTCTTCAGCTATTTCCTAATCTCTTTTCCCTTAGTCACGTAATAATACGAAACTCTTATTCTCTACACTTGGAAGTTAAGTAAAGATTGCAATAATTCTGAAAGAGAAAGTCTTTCTCTTCTCTTGGAAATCTTACCCATGTATAGAAAATAATGAAAAGAGTCCATTTTAGCCATTGGTCATCTTCTTGATATATGTGTTAGAATTCATAACTTCTACTTTTTCTACGTTTTTTTTTTTTTTCCCTTTTCAAAACACGAGCACCAAGCTTTCAAATAGGACTAGAAAAAAAAAGTTTTTCTTTTGTTTTCCAGATTCTTCTTTTGCAGCATGAGATTAGCTGGAACAATGCTCTGTTCAAATTGCTATTCAGAAATTTGCTTGGAGGCTCATTTTGACACCAAACCAATTCTAGAAAGGGATTGCATATATTTTAGCATTAGCCATTCATATACAAAAATGGTTTTTTATTAAGTTTCTTCCAGTAGTTTTCATTCTCTATGCACATACAAAGAGAATAAGAGATAATCCCTGCCTCAAACAGCCAGAAATGTAAATATAGCCTAAGTCTACGAAAAACTGATGTATATAGCATTTCTCTTCCATCTCACAAGCTACAATCAGAATATCAGTTTAGACGATTTCTCTGAAAATATTCAACAATATACATTTTTTTTCTTCAGTGGCAGAATAAATAAAATCTAGTAATTAGCAGCACTCTACTACAAGTGAAACAGGTAGGTAGAAAGGATAAATTTGAGGTGAGAAATCCCTCTTCCTTTAAACCCCTAAAAAGTCATATTGCATTTTTTTCATCTGATTGATACTTGAACTAGCACGGCAATATTTACAAGACATAAAAGTCAGAATTTACTCACAGCTGGAGGCTAGTATTCACAACACTGCTAGTTTACCATCATAAACTGTCTCTTTACACAGTCTAACTGAGTTGGGGTCTGATCCATGACCAAAACTACTGTGCACAAATAAACAGTAACAACATGATTGCTGTATTGAAGAATTACAGGCCAAAATGTCAGTATAATGTCAGCTACTATTGCAATGCAGATTTTTTTTTTTGTATAAGGAAGACAAGATGGTTTTATTTTGTATTCTTAAAGAAGGGTGTTCATTAGCAGATCTCAAGAGTTACGCTTAGCTTAATCTAAATAGGGCATGCAAAATCCATGTCCATAAATCACTCTCTGAGGATAAGAAAGGAGAAGAGCCAAGTAACATTTCAGAACTTTGGTATTAAATACCCTTTACATCAATAAAATAATAAAAATATTGTCTGCATAACTCAGGAGAACGTCATTTAAGTTCATCAAACAAAAACTAACTCATTTCTTTCACACATGCCATGGAAACAGAATAAACACGACAAAAGTATCCTGCCACTCTTCCAGTTCTGTGATGCTACTGTACTGTGAGGTATATTGAACTAGCACTATAGAAGGTAAAGTTCTTCAAAATAAAACTCTTTTTATGCAAAAAATTTGTTTTATTCTTTCATTCATGAGGTAATTCATAAAGTTATAAAAACAGGATTCATCCAAAATAATTGAATTGCCAGTATAAACTGGCATCATTATTGGAGAAGCCATAAAAATGAGAAAAGGAGGAAAACATGCAAACGGCACTACAGAAATAGTTTACACAAATTTTCATAAAGTATGTCACCTAGCCAAAATAGATGAGAAAGTATTTGCAGTTTCTGGCAATAGATAATGGTTTTCTTAGTGTGCCTATAAATACCTGAAATAAGACACAGTGTAAGATTCTACCAGATGCAAGTGACTGTTGCTCAGAGAAGCAGAAGGTTTCCAGTATAAACCCAACAGTATAATGAGCTATGGAGCAGTTTCATTTTCCCTACCTCCAACCTTGTTGTTTATCACACAAGAGGCAACCATATGGAAACATTCTTTTTTGATGGTGGATAATAGTACAGTATGGTATCAAATACATGGATATAGATGCGGTTTTTGACATTTTTTGACATTGTTTTCCTCCTTTTTTTTAGTCCTAAGCATCCATGGACCAGTGACATGAACTTTACTATAAAGCATAACACAAATCTCACATAAGTCTTATAGTGCTCCGGAAATATAGTCATAGTCATAGTCTTTTTTTTTTTTTAATATCCTAAATCAGAAATTTCCAGTTGTTAAGTTGAAATACTGTCAATACGTGACAAAACTCTGCATCCATGTTTATTAATTTGATGTATACCTATACTTACTCCATACAGATGCATATGCCTTGTAGGACTGGCCGTATATGATGTAGAACATTAATTTAATATTGCACAGGGTGAATGTTTATTCATTTCTTCCAGGGTGTGTTGGTTATAAGAACAACAAATTATTCTGATTTGGAAACGGTGTGGGAGTGAGGGAGGATGACACCTGTTCAGCACCACTGCTGCAGAAACATTACTCCCACGCAGGGGATTTGCATAGTAATAGAAAAGCAGTATTTACAGGTTTTTATTTACTACATAAATAGCTGTACGCTATAGATTATTGACCAAAGCACTGAGTGTAACAAGTTGGAACCCACGTCTCAGCTCACACCTTCATTTGTCATAGTTATGAATTCCAGTTGCAGTCCTTCTAGTATTACTTTTCTATCATACTCACTTTTACGTTCACTTCCATTATTATTACAACTAGTATGCTGTGATATACATATTCCACAAAATCTTACATATTTCATGTTTAGTCATTCAAATCATGAAATGATCAGCTTCACGATGTTGTTTCTATAACCTATGTGAAGTTTTCTGTATTTCCAGGTATCCATGACAGATAAAAAACTTGTCCCAGCAGTATAAATTTCCTTAGATCTATCTAGAGCGATTCAGTGACATTTGGCCAACTGAAAAGTTTTTGAAAATTATTTTCTAGTCATTTGGCTAGATGACTGTTTGGCTGATGCTCTTTACCACTACTGGGTGACTCATAGCTTCCTACCTCTGAGAATCAATTCGGTAGAAATTGCTGTTGCTTTTCTGTATCAAAGAGATAGGATTGCAACTGATTTCTCTGGGAAATGAAAACCCAATTTACACAATTTCAAAAAGTAGTGGCACTACCTACTCTTAAAAGGATATAGTTATTTTAAATTTAAACTAAACTTAAGGTAAAGGACTTCCTCCCCAAGACAAATGGCCATCTTGTATACTCAGATCAATAGCAGCTCCAATGCTTTCAGCTCTAATCAGCAAAGGTCTTTAAACAGAACTGTGGCTTTGTGAAATAAAAATCAACCAGAAAGCTAGAAAGCCATTCTGCAGTTTGGGGAGTATCCAGTTTGAACCCTCCAGGAAACCCAGGCTCAGCAGCCTGGACTGCAACATCTTCTCTACATGTCCACTGGGAGGGAAGGGAGTGGGGCAAGGCCTGCAGGAACCGCATGCCACCCTTCTTGTTAGTTGTTTTCCTGCAGGCTTACAGAGCTCCTTTTATTGCCTGACTACAAGCACATTCATCACGTGACTGTACCATTTTCTATCCGCAGCATGCGAACAGGTAGGAAGGGAGTACCAGCTCTTTGGTTGCGTGGCGAGCGTATTTTCAGTTGCATGATGGGAGCAATATTGGAGAATTTAAGACCTGCTGTTCTCCTATACAATGTGAATAGTTCCTCATTGCTGCTTGGAATTATAGACTTCAAGTTTTTTGGAAGATCTGTGAAGATGTGAAAGCTGCAATACTGTTATTTCTTAGTTTCATATCTATTTTTTGCACCTCATTTTTAAAATCATTTTGTTACATAAAATGAGCTTATCCCCACTTACTGTTCAGCATCCTTAATTTCATATAGGGTTTTCCCTCCCCCCCTAATTACTAAATGTTCCCTCAACATAGTTTTGCCTTTTGTGCAACTTTGGGCTACTTTATTTTGGGGACCTTCAAATACATCATTAATCTCATGAATGATTTTAGTACTCTCTAAAGCTCTCCTATATTATTAATTTTACTCATCTTAAATATTTGGCTCATTCCAAAGAATTAACAACAAACAGTTTATACTGCTGTACAAAGTATTCTTTTCACACATGTGCAGTTTGCTCCATGCTTCTGCATAATTAATAATACATGTCTAAAAATATATGGATTTGAGATTAACCCAATTGATCTAATTATGTAATCCAATCAATCTGTTTATGCTTAAATATGTTTGTATGTTGTTATGGCATTTGGGTACTGCCTATGACTAAAATCTAGTGCTAAATTAATGATACCCACAGAGAATTGTCAGGCCCCAATTACTGTGCCGCTGCTGTCACTAAACTGAATAAATAGCTGGTCTGTGTTGCAGCACAGGGAGTGGAGACGATGTATTCTAATGCAGATCCCAGTTCTGTGCATTAGCATAGCAGCTGAGTGTGTGAAGCGTTTATACTGTGCTAAGTTAAACGAATCGACTTCATTTCCATGTAATACACAACTAATAATTACACTGAAAAACCTCCAATTAAAGCCCTATCTGAAAGCTTTCCAGACCTGCAGAATCCCAAACAAGGAATGGTCAATGTCATGCAAAAATTAAATTAAAAGAATTCGATAAAAACCTTAATTAAAACCATGCCAGAACAAATATACCTCACTTCATGTCCTGAAGCCCATTACATTTCAGTATGACAAACTGCCACTGGGCGTGAATGTCAGAGATTCAGTACTGCCTTCCCTAAAGCCTGTAAACTTCCTTTTTTTTTTTTTTTTTTTTTTTTTTTTTTTTTTTTTCCCCCCTCTGCATCCTGACTGTCTCTGCAGCCAGCAGGAAAAGTGGTAGCTCAGAAAACTTCTCTCTGAAACACCCAAGACCACAGCTAGTTTCTGGAAGCTGACAGCGAAGAGACATGGGTATTACTTGTTCCCAGCTCCTGACATACAGAATCTGTTACCAGCACCATTTGCATCAGCAGTCAGCTTCTGGGAAGCTGAAGAAGATAAACAGCAATAATAGCATTGTCCTTCAGTCCTCTTGGCACTGAGATTCAATGTGCACATGAGCAACCAACCATAGCTGGCTAACCACTGAAAGAGGCCCTGTTTCTGCTCCTGACCGAAAGGAGAGCAACCTTAAATGTAATCAGCAGTCACAAGGACAACTGCAAACTGTCTTGAAAAGAGTGGATACTACACTCTCTCCTTCCCAAAGAAAAACAGAATAAACCCCTGCAAAATTATCTACTAATTTCTCCCTACTGATAAGCTTCTTTTCTTATCTGAGTCTAATCGTAGAAGGGACACACTTTTTCAGACCTATAGTTTGGCTACTGAGGAGAACAGGAGGACCACAGAACCTATTGAAAATCACTGCCATTTCCATACCTTGGTATTTTTTAAAATCATAGGGGGTACCTTGACAATTTTTTTGATAACCAGATAAAATCTACCAGTGACAAAATCCCCAAACCAGTGGCAAAACCCTCTGAGAAGAAATCCTAAAATCATTTGTGCGCTATATAATTACTTTATGATTTTATCAGTGTGTGCGCCAGCAGGAGGAAGAAAGAGACTGCTCTTCACAGAGACAATTCTATCACAACAAGGCTTACAAAGATATTAATGTAAAAGCTTCTCATTGTCTGAAAATCCTTTGCCATGGCAACTTAAAGTCAGCTGCTTCCAAGTGATTTTAAAGCTTAACCATCCCTCCTAACCCTTGAGCTTCAGACCTGGTATTTCAACCACAACTATTAAATCTTCTAAACAGGTGTATACATTATCTCTACAAAGACCTGCATGATGAGCAGGTCCATTTAGCCTACAGGGACAAGTAATCATTTCACGACTCATGTGTGGCAGAACTTACTGTATCAAGAATCCTGTATTCAAATCACTCAAACTCTTGCCCACGCACTCCCAGAACGGCTGGGGCACTGAGATGTTTTTTGCATTACAATGAAGCTGCTTTTCACTGAACTGTATTTTTGTGCTGCTTTGCACTTGCTGACAGCATTGATCCTCTTACCATCTTTAAGGATATCTGATAAGAATAATCTGATTCAATGGGAACTTGAGACAGTTTCAGTTACAGATGTACCAAAATTTGCTTTGAAATCTACAGATGTTCCTCCAATCAGTCAGTGAGACTGAGAGCATATATAAGTTGAAAAAAAAAAAACAACTTACAAATCCGAACTTGTGTACTTCAATTTCTGTAAATATATAAAACTGCAGAGTACATTGTCAGCTGCCAGTTTTTAAACTGTGTTGGGTTAATGGTTCTCAGGCTTGCATAGCACAAGCAGTGACTGTAAACAACCTAACCCCTCTGAGAAAATACTAAACTCTGTGCATTTCATAATGAGTTCTTACCATTTCCTGTTCATCCGCTATATTCCTGATTCATGCTCAGGAGATGACATGGAAGAATATTTAAAATTCTGCTATGTGGCTTTTACGGTAATGCTTTTAAGGGCATGAGCATGACCAAACTGACTGGATACCTTAATTAAGTACAGTCATGATACAAATAATACACAACAGTCTTGGGGAAGAAAGGGATCTGAGAACAGATGGAAGAAGGAGGGAAAAATCATGAAACTCAAGACTTCCTACTATTATTGCTGCTGCAGTAGCACTCGGAGGCCCCTTTCAGTTGGACCTTGGCTCTATATGAAAAGAGGCAATCCCGTCCCACACTGGAGATATGAGCGCAAAGACACAAATAAATGTTTTCCAAGGTCAAACTTAGCCAGATACCTTTACATACAGTCAAACAACAAGTTACTACCAAATATGGGAATAATCTTAAGGCTCAAAGTGGCATTTAAGTGAATACAGAACAACCCTGGCATGTCTTAGTTACCAAAAAGAGTAAACGTAAAAAGATCAAATGTAAAAAGACCTTACACAAGCATGTGGGAGGACATAGTTGTCTGTGTTTTCTGGAAAAGTATTTTTTTCTAATTGTCCAACATCACCCCACTGCACCTCCCAGAGAACATATTCATTTGATCAACCAACATGTGGAAATGCCCTCACTCTCCTAAAAATTTAAGGATATGGAAAACTGCACATTTCAGATCCCTCTGGCATGTACTCTGGTTGGTTCATCTCATGCTTAGCACAGAGACAAACTAAGAGGTTGTGACCAAGCTCTGCAGAAAGCACAGCAATTGCACGCTTGGTAAAAAAAAAAAAAATCATAGCTGGCCCTGGGAACAAAGAAGGTGATTCTGAGGACTAGGTTTTCATGAGCAGATCATGTATCAGGGAAGCATGAATCCCAGTCCTGTTCCTACTCAACATGAGGGACCTTAATCCTCCACCACCTCTGAGCATTTCCTGTCCACTAGTCTTGGCTGGTGGTTAGGAAATCAAACCCTTTTCTCCAATATGGACGTAATTCAATGAGAATGAAAGGCTCCTAGGTAAAGAAGGACATCTGGCAGGAAATGTCTTGACTTTGCAAAGCACTGATTTAGGACATTTAAGTGAATGAGGACAGATGAAGGTCTCTAGTTCATGAGATTTGACTTTGCTAGAATCATACAAACATTTTACCTTAGGAAGTTATGAGTTAAATCCCATCCACAAGGCATACACTAAAGAGGGAACCGTAAGCAAGATTTCTCCAAACGTTCAGAGCAGAAGCTACTACTAAATTAGTCATGTTCCCATGCCACCCATATCTCTACTGCCTCTAGCAACTGCATTTGTAGAGCCATTTAGAATACTAATGCTTAGAGACTCCCTGAGAAATGCTAGAGGTACACCTCAGTCGAAATTTTTCTCTTTTGGTTTGTTTTTGATGCCTTAGAAAGTCAAAAGTACTTACTAGTCTAAGCTCTTCTTTAAATATTTTTATCACCTAGCACTGCATGGTTCATTGACATTGAGAGATCAGCTTTTGGACAAAAGAGCTCAAGGCAATAAGCAATACACACATTTTTCTTCAAAGTGCACCTTTTCAAATTTGGCTATCCAAGTCACCTGATGGATGTTTAAATTCACTTGTGCTCTGTCATTTCCCTATTGACTGCACATCTAAGAGACTCATGTAAGCATTACCTTAAGCTCTAAAATACCTATGAAGCTTCAAGTATTAGAAAGTATTTTTTGAATTTAAGTCCTCTAATTCATTGAAAAAAACATTAGCAGCTCCTCTGTACTGTCAGAGCTGTGTAAAAGAGTCGTGATATAAGCAAGACACCAAACTTCTATTTTTCAGTTTATCAAGGCTTGGCCCTGAACTGCTGATTCAGCGAAAATTTAGTCTCTGTGACTGACTTCCCATAATTTATCAGCAGTCCTGGCTAACTGGGGAGCTCCCAGCTGACTGAACATTAGCAAATGTGAAACCCATCTACAAAAAGGGCCAGAAGGAGTCTCCAGGGAACTATAGGCCTGTCAGTCTGACCTTGGTGGCATGGAACAGATCATTCTGAGTGTCACCATGAGGCACATACAGGACAAGCAGGCAATCAGGCCCAGTCCACACCGGATTATGAAAGGCAGGTCCTGCTTGACTAACCTGATCTCTTTCTATAACAAGGTGATCCACTTAGCGGATGAGGGAAAGAAAGTGGATGTTGTCTACCTAGACCTCAGTAAAGCTTTTGACACTGTTTCCCACAGTATTCTCCTGGAGAAACTGGGTGCTCATGGCTTGTATGGGCATATGCTTCACTGGGTGAAAAACTGTATGGATGGCTGGGTGCAGAGAGTGGTGGTACATGGAGCTGAATCCAGCTGGTGGCCAGTCGCAAGTTCCCCAGGGTTCACTATGGGGGACAGTTCCGTTTAATATCTTTATCAGTAACCTGAACAAGGGGATTAAGGGCACCCTCAACAAGTTTGCAGATGACACCGAATTAGGTGGGTGTGCTGATCTGCTGGAAGGTAGAGAGGCTCTCCAGAGGGATCTGGACAGGCTGGATTGATGGGCTGAGGCCAATAGTATGAGATTCAATAACGCCAAGTACTAACTAGATTCCGCACTTAGGTCATAACCACCCCCTGCAAGGGTGCAGGCCTGGGGAAGAGCAGCTGGAAAGCTGCCTGGCAGAAAAGGACCTGGGAGTGTTGGTCGGTAGCTGACTGCACAAGCCAGCAGTGTTCCCAGATGGGCAAGAAAGCCAACAACATCCTGGCTTGTGTCAGAAACAGCGTGGCCAGTAGGACTAGGGAAGCAATTGTACCTCCGTACTTGGCTCTGGTGAGGCCACACCTCAAATACTGTGTTCAGTTTTGGGCCCCTTGCTACAAGAATGACATTTAGGTGCTGGAACACATTCAAAGAAGGGCAACAAAGCTTCTTCTAGAGAACAAGACTTATTACGAGTGGCTGAGGGAACTGGGGTTGTTTAGCCTGGAGAAAAGGAGGCTCTGGGGAGACCTTGTCACTCTCTACAGCTACCTGAAAGGAGGCTGCAGTGAGGTGGGTGTTGGTCTGTTCTCCCATGTAATAAGATACAAGACAAGAGGAAATGGCCTTGAGTTGTGCCAGGGGAAGTTTAGATTGAATATTAGGAAAAAAAAAAATCTTCACAGAAAGGGTTGTGAAATAGTGGAAGAGACTGCCCAGGGAAGTGGTGGAGTCACCACCCCTGGAGGTATTTAACAGTTGTGTAGATGCAGTGCTTAAGAATGTGGTTTAGTGGTGACCTGGCAGTGTTAGGTTAACACTTGGACTTGAGGATTTTAAAGGTCCCCAGACCAAAATGATTATATGACAGAATTCGGAAAAGTTGGTAGAAGTGCAGTTTACAGTGTATCTAAAAGCCAGAGTATGTCTGGGATTTTCAAAAGTACATGGCTAAACACCTTTCGGAGAACTATGGAAACAATATTTGACTTCTCATTCTGAATCTCAAGACATATG
Organism: Baryphthengus martii; assembly: GCA_013396935.1. Lineage (NCBI taxonomy): Eukaryota > Metazoa > Chordata > Aves > Coraciiformes > Momotidae > Baryphthengus > Baryphthengus martii. The sequence continues at coordinate 114,608 of VWZK01012384.1, forward strand.
AATGACTTTAAAAATGTAGCCAAATTCTGTGCTATTGTTTTAAAATATTTTACTTAGTCATTTGCTTCTACAGTTAAGTGAACAGTTGTTTCTATGTGGTTATTCATTTTGTCTATTAAACATAAAGTCATAGAATGATTTAGGTTGGAAGGGACCTCTGAAGGTCATCTAGTCCAACCCCCTTGCAGTGAGCAGGGACATCCTCAACTACATCAGGTTGCCTAGAGCCTTGTTGAACCTCACCTTGAATATCTCCAGATATGGGGGGCCTCAACTACCTCCCTGGGCAACCCGTTCCAGTGTTTCACTACCCTCATGGTAAAAAACTTATTCCTAATGTCCAATCTAAATCTGCCCTTCTCTAATTTAATTCATCTGCCTCATAAGAACAACTGAATGCCAATTTTTTGCATATGTAAGAGGACAAGTAAAGATGCACCAGTTGTCTATTTATGCTTGGAAAAGAAAGAAATCCAAGACTCCTGTTGCCTACTGGAGTTCAAATTCATTATTTGTCCTTATTTGAAATAAAAACGTTAGCAGAAGTTCCTGATAATTTTCGTAAAGCTTGTGTTGCACTCCATTGTTTTTAGTTTATTGGTATGTTATCTTTTGAGATTCATGCTCAGAGTAGAACTGGAGGTCTTATTTGACCGCATACGCGGTCAAATCTGTTGATGCAAAGTTTGAAAATGTGCATTTGAACCAACTCTAATGCCTCAGCTTACCAGGACTTCGGAGATAAAAAAGGCAACCTTTATGCTGATTTAGTGTGGCTACTGAAAAACTTGTGCTGCTCTACAGTGGTTTCTGTTTTACGACCATTGCCAAAACTGTGACACAACTGTGTTAGCTTGCCTGGTCTTTGGTGATGCACAGATGACAACTCTCTGTGCCTTTTAAGAACCTCAAATTTTTACCTTCCTGGCAGCTTGCATACAATTTCATTCAAATACTTCTCATTCTAATTATTTAGGGGTATTTTTTTCCCCACACTTGCTGAGTATCTTTGTTTATTATGCTATCCTGATTAAGCCATTAAGTTATTTATTGTTTCTTATATGCCTTACTTCTTTCATTCTGATTAGTTTGAGAGATACTCTCTAATCTTTGCCCTTATTCTTTTTAATATGGCTTGCAGATCATTTAGGAATATGAGCTAGTCAGACTATTTTATTATCCCTGTATAAAATTCACATAGAAATTGTTGACAAGAAATAAAAAACCACAGGCAATGATAGGCAACGTTCCTTGTTTCCTAGAGGCAAAAAGGTGGCATTCATTTTGCACAAGCAGAACACACATTGAGTCAACACAGTACTCCTGCAACAACCAAAGCCTTTACTGATTCTGTAGCCATATAGATGTTTAAACAAAACAGCATTAAAAAAAAAAATTCCAAATCTCAGATCTGTCACCTTTTACATGATAAAATAGAAACTTCATCTGATGGAAATCAGTGGAACAATCTGAAAATACCTCATATTGGTATGTTGTGGAATGGCAGAATTTAACTCTGAGTGTTACAGTCAGTTTACACATCTTAAGATATGTAAGCAATTTCAAAGACAAGGAGGAAACTAAACATTCAGTGTACATGGAAAGCTAAAACTGGCAGATGGTGAAGATGGCTTTTATACTTCTGAGAATAAATAAAAATTAACAGAAAAACAAAGGTAAAAATATAAGACTAAGCACAAATGTTTTACATTTGATCAGAGTGTTATCTTTCAACGAAACAACACGGGAATTAATACAGAACAGTATTGTACCATATGGATGCTTGGATCTCTGCCAGAAATATTGCACCGTCTGTCCTTTTACCAAAAAATGGACTGAAACACTATGTGTTACAGGAAGGCTACCATTCTTTTCAATACACCAGACGCGATCCTGACTAGCAAAATACACTTCTCAATCCAGTAAGATTCGCAACGGTCCTGAGACAGTGCTTGTAACCAAGTCTGACCCAAAGATACTGAAGGACTGTTTAATTACTGTGTCATACTTCAGAAATACAGGCCAGTGACATAAAATTTGCTCACCATTAATGAGGAACTGTCACTAATTATATATGGAAGCAGCTTAGAGCTATTCTTTTTTTCTCTTTGGTTACAGTATAACATTATTAACAAATTCTTGACAAGAAGTCCAAGTTCCTCTGTGTTACACATTAAGGTGAGTACAATAACTTTATTTTGTCTACAGATGGTAGTACTATCAATTTTCTTCACCCTGTTATCAAACTCGTGACATAAACAGCCAAAAACAGTACACAGAAAATGTGCTTATACAATGCATCTCATTTAGTATGTCTGGCTGCTATAAGTCAAGCAAACAAACAAACAAACAATCCCCATTCCCCTAGGGATCTTCACATTCGAAGCAGGTTTCATGGAAATTTAAATTAATTTTATGAATATAATTGAGCTAACAATCTGTGCTCTCAGACAGGATGTCCCCTGTTTGATACTATGCAGGGCTGGAGAGATGCCAAGGCAGATTTAAGTGTACCTCAAAGTGCTGGTGAAAAATGACTGGGCTTTTCTAAAAACTAGATGCGTGTGCTGGATAGATGAGACAGCAACACTCTGACTGATGCTAGACTTCCATTTAATCTATCAGGATTCAAATATGCTGGAATTATAAACAAAGAAAAAACAGCAAACAGCAAACAGCATGTAAACAAGAAAAGCTTATCCTGTGAACGCTCTGCAGAAAGCAAACCTGTATGCAAATGCACAGTAATAGAATGCTTGAGGACTGTGCTCCCTGATGAAGTATGATGCCAACAGAGACAAAATCTGTTTTCTAAAATCAGAGTATGACTTAGGTTATTCAGGTTCAAGGTCTACTATGCACAGAAAGCAATTAAAACTAGAGAGGAAGTAATAGAATGATTTGGATCAGCTATATTTTTTTTTAAAAAGTATTCATTTGCTTTATCCAGAGATCAGAAAGAAAGAAAAAAAACAAATGACCACATGACAACAAAATGAGAATAGATTTAAATATGAATCATCAAAGCATGTTTGTCATTAGATTTGCAATAAAACAAAGTACATTTTTTTGTTGTTGTTGTTTGCTTGAGTTCCCAAGGAAGCACACTGTAGGTAATCATTCTGTCTGCTGTGTGTGCACGTACCAGCCTGGTGACCGACTGCCCCCTTTCCATACCTTTTTAGTATATCAGCCAGTGTCAATCACACTTGATAGGATCACAGGCCTCTCAAGGATATTAAATTCCTACAAGCTTTGTGAAAATAGGAAGCCAAGCAGAATAGAAAGGGCCTACTAAGGATCCCTATATTCTACTAAAGATCCCTATATAAGGTGAAAACTGCATCATGGTCTCACCTCTTACTACACATAAGAAAATACATGTGTGAAAGAGGTATTATGGATGTTCAAACCGCAAAAAAAAGCTTCAATTGAAGCACATATTCTATTAGACATCAGAATATCTAGTAACGCTCCAGAATTTAATGGAAATCATGCCTTGTAATTCCAGTGCTCACAGAACTATATTTTAAATTACTAAAGGACTACTGTTGGCCTTGGGCTTTTGCCAACTCTTAATGCAATGGAACACTTCATCAGTGCAAAACCTACCTCAAGGCTGAAAAGCTACCAAGCTATATCCCCTACTACCTCATGGAACCTGAAGATCATAATACATAGACACTATAGCAACCGGTATTTCATAATACCATAGATTATACTAGTTACACAAAGGAAAGTGTGCACTGGTCTATGTGGAAGATGTGCTTGCCCTAAATAATTTCATTTAGAAACAAGATTGTCTACGTTTTGGTGTGGATTCTTCTGTACTACACCACTTTATTGTGAGAATTCAAACCCTGATCAAAAAGATGCAATCCATGCCCAGATTAGACAAAAGCAACATCTCTTTCATACTTGAGTCTATTTCTTGACTAATTCAGATCAAAGAACTCAATCAATTTAGGAAATCACTCACTTGCTCTCCTGCAGGGACTACCAGACACAAAGACTGAGCAGAGCAGCACGTGGAAAAGATTGTTCTTGCCACGTGCTGTTTTGCTGACAGAAATCAGACAGTAACGTCCTGAAGTAGATGTTCCTCAGCAATGGTGCACTATGGATAGTCACCAGGAATGGCTGGAGCCAGTCCCTGACTTTCAGCATCCAGGAAGGAGTTTGGTCCAACACCCTTTAAGCTTCCTTAGGCTCCAGTGAAAGTGACTTCAAATGACAACAGCAGAAACCTCTCCCAAAAAACACTTTTGCTCCCACAGCTTTCCAGATCCCAAATATCTTATTTGTGAAGTAACACGCTCTTCTTTTTAGTTAAACATGTACCCCTCATTTTTTTTATCCATGAGGGAGCAGTCTGAATTAACTTAGCTCCCAACCAGCTGAAACAATTTGCAGCAAGAGACTTGCTGATGCTGTCACATCCTTACATAAGCATTTCTTCACATCCCACATTGCCAGGGCTCCTGAACTTAAAAAACCTGTTATGTTGCATGCTCTCATAATCACTACTTTTAGCATTCCTCAAATGTTGACAAGCATGTGACGGTTTGCTGACGGGAAGCAACCGATATAGCCAAGTACTTCAACTCAGCTTCCTGGAACTTACTGCAAGGACACATCCCCTCACAACAATGTTGTAATGAGTCTGGCACCAGCACCAGCTGTACCGCAAAGATTCCTACAGAAGCTCAAACAGAATTTAAGATGCTTTCTCACCAGGGCTCAATCACGATATTATATTTTCTTCACAGGAAAGGTGGATTTAACCTGCAGACCTGTATATGTAAAGTATTCTGTGATACTGCAGTGAATCTGAAGAAAAAAAGGTGAACTGAGCTTGATAGCTAAGATTAAACAGAACTCCTTACTTCTCTGACCTGAACCAACTCACAGAAATGCTGCTGAGTTGCAGAGATTACATTTGGATCCCCAAATCCTCATGTTGTCATGACTTAAAGGACAGGAATTAAAATTTGGTTCTGTCTACCTGAAATTTGGTTCTGATCACACAGTTTTATAATGTGTATCTGTATCTTTATTTCATTTTTGACAAACTCATATATGAGATAGATTATGCTGTAACAAAGCTCACCATACAGAGCTCACAGGTCCTTCTTTCTGCCATCACAAAAAAGAAAGTAAAAAATGGTTGAGCTTTGCAGTCGATGGGATTCTTTATGACAGATTTCCTTTTAGGTATGTTTTGCCAGAAAACCTCTAAATGTTACCCACTGTACTTTGGTCAGTTGTGTTACATAACATCTGAATTTTCCCAGACAAAGAAGACAAATAAGTTTGTGTCTGTCAGCGTGCATACTGGACAGATGCTATATGATCTGTGCTTTATTTGTGTCTTTCCTTAATGAGAGTTATATACTTCACTATTCAATAATTATTACATTAATATCTAATATGTTTGGATGCCACAAGAAACTCCTGCACATAAATTATTTTGATTTAAAGAGTAAAATTGTTGCTATCTGTAAACCCAACGACAGCTCAGGAGAAACAAAAGGGAATTCATGTGGGGAATGAGCAACAGCATATTCATCAACAAGACAGAAAAAGGATAGCTTAATAAACAAAAGAGGAAGAATTCTTAATCTCCACCTATGGAGAGATTAAAATCACTGCGCTAACAACTACAAAATGTCAGATGTTTGCTCCACATTACAGTAGACTGGTGATAGATCCATCAGTTGAGAGGAACACATCTGGCACCATCTTATCAAGAAGACTGGTATGATGGAGGCAAAAATCCACAGGTTTTTAGTTCAAAACCAATCATACTGTTAAGTGGGAGAGAAAAACAAAAAAAAAAGACCAAAGACCAAATTCCTCTCTTCCTTTTAGCTTTCTAAAACAAAGCACCTTAGCTGTGCTAAATAACCTAAGTATCTAAATAAAGGTCTTACTTGTACAGATACTTGGCACATACCCAGCCTTGTTTTCCCCTTCAATACATGTGAAAGTTTCAAAGTGATACATACACTTTACAATAATATGTCTGAAGGGTTTGTTACTCAGTTTATTAGAAAGAAGATGTAAAGATGCCTTAATGATGATAGAGAAGACACTCCTGACAATGGGACAACTCTGTATCGACTTTCACAGCTATATACAAAAGCACAAGAAAAGGTAGCTAGGAACTAAACCCAGGTAAATTCTGACCTCCACCACACAAAAATTTCTTTACAGGGGCAAACTGGCATTTCTGGGCTTCACTTTTTCACCTTGTTGGCAGGTATATTGCAGTTAATCAAACCCCATGACTGATTCAACCAGAATAAGGTGGATCTAAGGAACATGGTTTGTACTGGAAGGAAATGAAAAAAAGCTCAAATGCTGCCTTTTCTACCTACCAATAGTATCATGGAAGTAAAGTGAAGGATAAAAATATTTGGAAAGAGAATCCCACTGACATTCATGTCACTCTAAGACACACAATAATTGAATGTTGGCATCTCAATCTCAAACAGCAGCAAGCTTATATTTCTCTCTTGTTACCTTGAGAAGGGTAATGGGACCTTTTGGGATCTGAATCAATAGAAGTAAGGTCAGGAGTTGACTTCCACCTTCAGTTAGATATGCTTTGGAAAATAAATTTTGGAATTGGCAACAGGAAAACTTCTTTTCCATTTTTTTTTTTTTGAATAATAAGCATCTTGTAGAGGCCAGCAGAGAGCTTCACTTGTCAAATGTGTGAACAGATTTGAACAACTATCCCCCATAAAGCATATGTGTAAATAATACCAATAAAGAACTAGAAGCACCTCTTCGCATCTCTCTCATTACACCAAAGCATATACTTCCTTTGTTGTCAAAGACATATTTTCAGCATAGTGTACGAGAGGAGATGTGCAATTCCCTTCCCAGCATACAATCCCTGCTCCCTTCAGGGATAATTCAGGATCAGGATCAAGGGTCTGATTTGTGAAATGTTTCCTTCCATTGAGATGCGCACACAAAAGGAGCTACATGTTGGGAACAGAGCCAGGAGACCTATAAGAAGTAGTCTAGAAAAAAACTAAGAATCTTTCTTGCCCACATGGGATTAAACAAACAAAAAAGATATGTGAGATTTAAAGTAATGTATAAACTTCACTTTAAAGTTGTTTCTGTTTCTTCAGAAAGTCTTATAGACTTCGTCAAACTTCAACTCCCCAACAGTGCTAATAAAATGCTCATCATGCTGTCTTAAAAACCTGTATGACTTTACACGGTCCTGAAAAGGAAATACCCTCAATTATACTTTCCTCACTTTCTGTAACCATTTAAGCACTGATCTAAACTGTATTTATAGAGATGAAAAAGACATTTTCTTTTTGAGTTCATATTTTTTTTCCTTCAAGTCCATTAAAAGAAAAGACATAGGCTGCAATTTTCAGAGAATAAAAATAAATTAAACTTACTTGTAAAAGAACTGACTAATTTCCCTAAGGACTCCAGAATCTATCTACAGTATTTCTACATTCATTTTACAGTCACTCACATTGCTATGAAATTCTCGTAGAGCTTGAAAACCTGAAAGTATTAACCATCTCATTTTCATATAAGTAATTAACATACACATCTTCACACTTGCTTTGGGACGTCATAATGAAACAAAAATATGCTATCATTTAATTGGGGAGAAGCAAGAATACAAACTCACATAAAATGCATTATTTAGATGTGACTACTCAAATAAAGGAATAAGAAGTCTTCCTGCTCTGTTTCAGGGAAAGGAGGGTGGGGGGAAATCAGTAGCAATGCCAGAAAATTATGACCACTGGCTGGCAGAGTCCACACAGCTGGGTGCTGACCTCGCTGTACTTTTGGTCAGCGTGTACGATTAAGGAGATGTACACATATAATAAGCTTTCTTTTCTTTCTCAAATTAAGAACTGTTCAAATACCTCCTGATCCCAGGTGCTTTTTTTGGCACAGCATTTGTCTTAAGGTTTCTCAGAGCAATGCCTACAGGTTTTGTACAACTTCGCTGGTAATCAGCAAGCACAATCTCCTTTTCCTTCTTCCAAACATAGGCAGGAAAAAAAGAGCACAACAATTTAACTCTGCTACTTTGTAGGAATCGCCACATTTGATGGTTCATCTAATACAATATATTATTGTGTGCAATAGCCTGTAGCATATGATTCAGTTGAAATTGTATACTCGCTTCAAAATGGACAATTACCTGACAGCTTCCTCATAAGACTCTCCAAAATTCCCTGAAATATAAGATTATCTCTATGTATCCTTTAACACGGTGTCTATGATGAATACATTCTAATTTGGAATATAGTTTTATTTTAGAATTGCTTTCTTTTGCTTTTAACTGGAGGAAGAAGGTGGTTTGATGTCAAAGGCATGAGTTGGGATTAGAAGAAAAAACTCCCTAAGACCTTATTTACCCATTGGTAAATAAGGAGCATTTCAGACAAGACTCTCCCTTCCCTACTGCCCAGCCTTAGAGAAGATGTCACCAAAAGATATGTTCTTCCAGGCAAGAGAGAAAGATTTTAACATGATGGAGATCTGGTGACCAATTCCACCACCGCTGTAGGAGCTCACAGTGAATTTACTGTGATGCTTTGAGACTACTTTGCAAGTGTTAGAGAGACCTATCGCAGAAACCATCTGCTGTTAGAAGTTCTGACAGCGTATTATAGTGGAGATACTGAAACAATAGACGTTACAGAAATTTCCACAGTAAGTAGAGATCTTAAAGTATTTGTTGGTACTGATCTCTGTTGGATTCTTTAGGATGAGCAGCAAATGCAGCTGTTGTGGTCGTGGTGTTTGTTGTTTAGTTTAACATTTGCCTTTTAATAAGGCTGTTTTCTTTTTCCTTAATATTCATAGAGTTATGCTTACAATATTGCTTATAGCAAGGCCACGCCATTAATGGTGTATTTCCCTTCATATAATATTGCATTAGCGTTAGCTAGCTTTTAGCGTTTCTTATGTTTTAATGAAGTTATTAAAGTGAATGCTCTGACTGCATAATTTATGAGCATTCACTCTGTCTTCAGAGAGCTGGTCTCTAAACAATTTTTCATTTTTCAATTCTCTTCTAAGACATCCAGCCAAGCCTTTTTGAATTTGAATGCAATATTTTAAATAAATGTCTAATTGTAGAAAACTAGTTTTATTTCTGCTGTCGTACCATTTGGTCCCCAGAGATGGTTCTGATTTATAGTATTTGCTTGGCAGATACAAAAAGGTACTGTGCATTTTCTATTTATACCTTATAAATATTGAGATTAGCTTTCATACATAATAGACTGGATTATGGACTGTTTTCTCTTCAAGGCTGTACCTGCTGCTTTCTGCAGGAAGAAAGAGCATATGGATTAAATAAAAATTCTCTTCTTGCAGTTCTTCCTAAGCATTAATTTGGTATAATTAGGTACAGTTTAGGGTCTACTATAATATTTGCTACTTGGCAACAGTTCCTAAGGCAATACCTGAGGCCATACCAGCTAATGCATCTCCTCCCCATTGAAATTCCAGGTCTGACGGGGGAGAGGGGTGAGAGGCAGCAGTGCTGCGGAGATAAGGGGAGGGTACATTGCTTGCTACTAGGATACATTCCTGCCAACTAGATTCACTAAAATCTAAGCATACTAAAATAATACACAGAAAATAAAACCACATCAGCTTTCAAAGATTTTTAGAAGGAATAAACCATACTGAAATTAATCTTGAAAAGATGATAAGCTATCATCTAAGGATTACACTTTATTATCGGTTACTAAGAAATGACTTTTTGATACAAAATAGTATTTCATCAGTAATACCAACAGCCACTGAAGCTCTTAAAAAAAGGGCATTTAGGCTGAAGGGCCTGTGTAGCTAAACACTCCTAACAACAGTCTGTCCAGGTGCCAGCCCCAGCCTCTTCTGAAAATTCAGAGGGAAAATACTTTCCCAGGTAATTTATTTCAACAGTTGGCTTGGTCAAAGTAGGGAAAGCTGTTGGAAGTTGAAACGAAAGCTTTTATTTCATGTTAGGAATAAAAATGAATAGAAAGAGAGGGTATGACTAAATACACGGAAAGTATAGAACTGCCAGAATAAATGTGTATTAATATTGGGAATCTTCCTATGTAATAAAAAGAAGCACAGTATTCATTGCACAGACCACATTTAGCAGATAGTTAGATGTGCTGAGGGTTAAACAACCATTTTTTTCTTTAGAAAATAAGTAAAAACTACAAAATCAAACAAGAATAAACTGATTTTAGATAAAAGTTTCATAGATTCTGCCCAGAGAGGTTGTGGAATCTCCTTCTCTAGAGACTTTCAAAACCCTCCTGGGTACGTTCCTGTGTGGCCTGTCCTAGGTGATCCTGATGCAGCAGGGCGGTTGGAATCGATCTCTGGAGGTCCCTTCCAACCCCTACCATTCTATGATTCTATGATTTAAATCCATATGTGATTTCGCCATCACTTTGCTTCTAATGAATATCTCATGGGGACCTGCAGATAATTCCTGCCCTCTTTCTGGAGCAGAAGGGATTGTAAATCTAAATAAAGTAGCCTAACTCATCAAGAACCCTTGTGAATGGAACGGCATTGCTGAGCTGCATCGTACACCTATCGAGGAATTAGTCAGACTATGTCTCTATGGCCTGTCTAGAGATATTGAACTGCAAACTGGTTTTGAAATATTTCAGTTTTGCAACTCATTTAAATGAAATAAAAAAGCCCCACACCAAAAACCAACACCACAGTGACTTGGGAGTTCAAGTTCCCTTGATTTGCTGTAAGACCTAATCTTCTAAGTCCTGTAAACATTTTGGGTGAAGGATACCTATAAAGCCACGTAACCCGAGTTTACCAAATTTGGACAAATAAAAATAATCTCTTTGTAGCTTACATTCCTATACATCACCTGCCAGATGTCAGATTCATTAAAAATGCATTTGAGTATAATTTAAATAATTAAAATGTCATTTTAAAACATGCATAATTGTTTGCCAGAGGCCCTTTCTTACCAGAACCAATAATTTCCACTTGTTGTGGTGACTTGATGCGTTCAGGCTGAACAGTTCCAGTGTTTGAGCCAAGGTTTGCTTTGGTCACAGCCTGGTGTTGCAATTAAGTTTAAGACCTGGGCGTTTATTGCTCAGATGGGTGATCTGGTTTTGTTACAAAGAGTCTAATGAATTTGATCATTACTCCGTTGTCTTTTATTGTCTGTTTCAAAAATAAGTTGTGCTTGGCTTTCGACTGCTAATAAAATTTATGGAAAAGTTCAAAACGCTGGAGATAAAGGCTTTCTTCTAAACTGTATTAACCATTAAATAGGATATATATGCTGACTAGTAGGATTAAGGTTTCATGAGTAGAAGCCCAGTGAAAATGCTAGGGAAGATAATACTCTCAGCCTGCTTTGATGGGTCTCTTGCTTTTGATAGGTACTTTTGTAACTGAGCGCTCTATCTGCATATTATAAATATACACATCAAAAATCAAGTGTGTATTTAAGACCACAATTACGGATTTAACACGTTTCTAAATAGAAGTTCAGAAGACACTCAAGCCACAGTGGCTGGTTCTTTGTATTGGGGCTAAAGATAACATAAATACTAAAGCTTTCCAAGTCATTGAGGTGCAAAGGTATAAAAGATATTTATTAGCAGCAGCAACACTCAAGATGTGGAGAGATGCAGCCAGAAGGAAAATTGCAAGGTCGCCCACTGCTGTGATGAGAATGCTTGGCAGCACTACGTCAGACCTCCTGCAGGAGTCAGGGCCTTGCTCCTCCTTTCTGCAAGGCAGATAAACTCCACAGAGAGGCATAAAGGCTTGATGCAAGAGAAAGCAGAACCCTTTCCAAATGTCTGTCTTCTGCTTTTCCAGCATCTTCTCCAAAACTGGAGAGAATAACAAAAAGACATACTCTAAACACCAAAACAAGATACTTCTTGCCTATTTTTGACAGCTTTCTAAGATTATTTTTTCCCCCATCTGTGCCAACTACATAATTTTCACCTCTTGCTAATGGCTTTCCCTTGGTGACAGTAAGTGCTGCTGATGATAAAGGCAACATTTAGTTTGAGATCAAATTCGATTGTTAACATTTTTCCACCTCCACTGCAAGGCAAAACTTTCATTTTAACATCAAAAAAAAACCACAACAAAACTGGTAGGAAAAGTGTTTGCTAATCGAGATAAAATCTTGTCACCTTCGTTACCACTTAGCAGTACAGTACTTTGAGAGCAGGCATTATTTAGTGTGAATAATGACAACCGAATCTCAGCTTGATTTTAAAAGTTATTTCTGCATAATTTATTCAAAAGATAAATTCCCTAATGAAAGATACTGGATCCACTTTAAACCAACATGATTTCATCTATAATTACCACCTCAGGAATGCTATACTAACTGCCATTTATCACTGTCAGCAACTTTTGAATTCCTGCTACAACCATGGTATCCCATTGGGTTTGTTTGTCTCCCAGAGAACATGATGTTTCTAGTTTGGCATGGCCCTAAAAAAGGAAAACAAACCCTGTCATCCCCTAGAAATATATTTTAAATGTCTTCTAAACGCATCGGTACAAAGGAGAGTAAGCCCATTCATTTCCTCATAGTTATTTCCAACACAATGGATTATATTTTCCATCTGAAGTTTGTAGAAGGTCTTCAGTTCATTAATGCTTCCAATGCCCCTTTATTTCTTTTTTTATGAGTTGAGTATCTATTAAATATCACAAAGCTTGGAAAAGAATATAGGTGGTCTGGCTCTTAGAGCTACACTTCAGTCAAAAAGAACCCCACACTTCCTCATTATGAGAATCTAATCTTTCATTAGGAAAGAATTAGGACGTAAATGCGCTTAAGAACATTAATTTGCAATTTGTTCAGCACCAGTGTCACAAAAACTGACAGTGGTGTGTCCTAACCCAGTGACCAATTCAGACAAAAAAAACCTAGGCTTCATTGAGGTGAGGTAACGACTACAACAATATTTTGATGTCTTTTACTTTATGTGTCCTGTTGCTGCAGTGGAAGACTCTAGAAGCAAGTAAAATAATGAAAAAACAACCTCATAACTGGTACTGATAAGAGACTTTGTTTTCCCTCACTTTGTGAAGGTCTTCCTGTTATTGTTCACCAAAAGCGGTAAATAAAACCTTCATGCTCGCTTTTAGCAGGCCGACATTTCTCTGCGTAACTTGGATATAACTCTTACCTTCTGCTAAAACATAAGGAAAAAAACCCCAACAAACTGCTTTTTTCTTGTCACTTGCTAATTCAAAATCAGCAATTACATGATTTGTGTATTAGTGATAGCTGTACAAGTTTTCAGTTCTAAAGCTGCACTGGAAATATTCTCATTCTCAATGGCAAGTAGAAGTTGTCTCTTTTAAACAGAAAGTACATGAAATATAATTCTCCTGGAAAGATCTCTCCTTATAAAATATCTTGTTATTTAATTTGGTCTCAGATAACTGGCAATTTAGACAGTAATTTGTATCAAATTCCCAACACCGCAGAGAATAGAAGCCTACATGGAGCTCCACCAGGTCCCTGCAACACAGCCCTACCACAGGCAAAGCCCTGATGTCACGTGTGATGACTGCATCCTCCCTTAGAGAAGGCATACATCGTCTCACTCACGACGCGTACAGCCTTAGTACAAGCAAAAACTACAAGGACTATCTGTAGGACCGAGCATGTTGGAGATATCAACCTTGCTGACTACCCCAAGTGCAAGATTGTCATTTTGATTGCTGATGTACATGCAACTGCAGAGCATTACCAACCCTGTGCATGGAAGCAATCACATCTGAGCCCTTCAAATGCAGAAACAATTATCTTAACACCTAAACCAGGAGTCAGCACAGTGACCTGTGGCAAGTTCCACTATTATGCATTATCAGTAATATTGCAGTGAAATGCTCACGTCTTATGAGATTAAACAGACAATAGGAACAGTAGCCAGATTTTTTTCTCTTGCCTGAGTAGTCTGTATTTATCTCCAGGCAACAGGAGAGAAGGAAAGTACAGAGAGTTTGAACTGTCATCTGACTTAACTCTTCAGACCTTGCCTTGGAGTGGCATGCAATGTATAACAAAATCCCCCCCCCCTTTTTTTTAAGGTAGAATGAATTCTGATATACTCAGTCATGCCCTAACTTTCAGAAAACACAAACCACATTTTCCAGACCGTGAACAAGAGCCCTTACTTTCTCAACCAAGAGATCTCCAATAGAAAATGAGTTGATTTCATGCCTTTATAAGCCTGAAAAAAATCTACAAGCAGATTTTCATCTACGTACCTGATAGTCCACCAACATCCATCTTCTTCAGGTTCTTTGCCTCCAGAATGACGACAGTCAGTTTGCCAGCAGTAGGCACATAACGGAGGGAGAAGCAGATATCACCCAGTTTTTCTTGCTATGAAAGCAAACAAGACATGGTGTTAAATTTTAATCACATTTTGTACCTTTTAAAAATGTAATTTTGAAAGCCTCCCAGGAAATTAACAGACTTATATCTCAAACTCCTATTGTTAAACAAAACATTCAAATGAACAATGAGATACGCGCCACAAGCGTCCAGCTTAAATCCTTGATAAAACTCAAATCTGTTGCAGCACCTGCAGTCCACAGCAACTATTGCATATGGAGCAAAATGACAAGATGTGTGCTGGCTGTGATGTAAGATATACTGCTCAGCATTTCACCTCTGACAATCAGTATCCCACAAATACTGTTTGCCCTTTAAACCAAGCGGTGACTGGTTTTTTTTCCAGTTTCTGTTTCAGTGGAAATCAATTGACGCACACACACACACACAACTACTAGACTGCTTTCCATGAAACTTTCTCATGACATTTTGAAACAAAAGCAAAGGGCATAAAAAACACAAAGCACAAAACATTCAGTATATAAAAAAAAATTTAAAAAAAAATTGTCTCCTATCTGACAGGTGAAAAAAAAAAGCAAATATAGATCAGGAAAGCACACAGTGCATCCCTCTTCGAATCAGGAATGGCTGGTAGGATTTGGTTTTGCCTCCAGCCTTGTGGTCTATCATCTGGGATCCTGCCAAATGCAATCTTTTGCTATTCATTGCTTAGAAGCTTTCTGACGGTCCTGGCAAAGAGGGAAAGGCTGAGTTATGTTCAGAATTACAGGAACTTTGTTTTAAAAGGAATAATAGATTTGAACTTGTAGATATGAGAGAAGGAGAGAGAAAAAGAGGAGAATATTGCTTAAAAATGATCACTAGGATGATCCAAACTGCTTTCCTCCTTCCTTTCAGGCACAAAGGTATCTCTAAGGGAGTAAAAAGGTTGCTTTTGAGACAAGAAGAATCAGGTTACACCGAACAGCTCAATAAAGCATTTCAGACAGCAATGTTGCTCTTACAAAGACAGTAGTTCTTAAGGCATATATCTGTTTTCACAATCTGTTCTGGCCATAGAGCACAAAGCACATTTCTATGAAGATCTATCTCTTCAGTTCCAGTGTTTTGTTAGAATAAATTGGAAGGTTGGCTGTTGAAAAGTTTCCAGGGTGTATCCAAACTTTTTATTAAGACAGTAAGTATTTTTTTTTGGTGGTAATTATGCACCTTTTTTCCTTACCACAAATGCAAAAAGAATATCGCAATTTACTAGGTTCAAAGAACCAAGTCAGAAAGAGGCAAAGTCAGAATCTTACCTAAAAACCTGGGAGAACACTACTGAAAGCAACTGGCTCACATATTCATGGATGTAGTGGGAATTTCCTATAGAAAACACTGCCCATGCCCTAAGGGCTTTACCATCTGTGTAAAAGGAACCAAAACGTTCCTTTCCAACTGAAAGTTCAAGCTTCCAAGTCGTTCAAGAGAAACTTAACTTCATCGACTAAGCCAGATTTTCAGCATCAGTGGCAGTCCTCTCAATAGCTCTTAGATACAATCGCTTTTTATCCAGGTTTGGAAAATCATCTGCAGTATAGCCCTCTGAAGGGTGCATGATGGATACTCAGCTATACCTCAGACTTCACATCTTCCTCCCTTATAAAAAGGTCTGTGGGCTTGTCTCAGAAGACTTCCTTGTAGATGTGGGATTCTTTGCTCTTCTCAACAATGGATTGGAGCAGCATATGTTAAGAATGGCATCATGTAGCTACTGTTCCTTTTAATTTAATAAACATAGAAACTGCAACAATAATGCAATATCTGTAATAATTCAGAGTTGTGTCATTTTATAAGCTGGGAATGAGACCCAGGTATTGTAATACATAGTTCCCTGCAGAACATCAGCTCAGTGATCACCAGTGGTCAGGAAACATACAGAACAAATATAGTTACATATAAGAAATGCTCATAGAGCAACAAAATAGCTCATGATGTTAAATGTTTGTATAACGTAAAAATGCTGTTGGAATGCACATGGGCCAGTATCTTGAAAACTTACGGTGTCCTCCCCACCTCAAAAAGGATATAGCGGAATTGGGAAAGATTCCAAGAAATGCAGCAGGAGTGATCAAAGATATGACACAGCCTCTGCAGAACAAACAGCTAAATAGATTAGGACTCTTCAGGCTGCAAAGAGGGTAGTTGGGGAGCAGTATCTTAGCGACATCTATATGAGTCAGGAAAGCTATAAATATGTTATAACTTTTCACAAAAGAACAGATCCTAATATCAGAAAATTTACATTTTTAACTCATGTCTAAAATAACCTAAGATGTCTTTCATAGCATGGACTGCACGGCTGTGGAAGGACTTACTATTCCTCCCTGTCTGCATATACTGTTATAAATTCCAGGATAGATTCAGACCATCGAAATATGGATTCTAGCAGAGCAATCTGCATAGCGGATGCCTGGTTCTGAGCCTGCAATGGCACAGTGAGAGCAAAACACATTCTCTTGTTCCCCTGATGTTTGGTTTTGGAAGTCCATATTGGCTAGGTTAATGGTGAAGTTGATCTATCACTTGCAGCTCATTCAGAATGGAAGAAATCAATTTCTTATTGATTTGTGTTATTATGATCACAGCTCACCTAGTGGCCCACTGTTCTCCATGGTCGCTGTTCTATTACATGGTAGACTTGGTTTAAATGAGCCTGGTTGATTCTGAATAAGACTGAAACAGGGTATGTTTGAAAGTTCATTTTAGTCTCCCATCTTAGAGACCTTAGTACCCACGTATCATCTGACATTCAATCACCTCGAGAGTCACTTGGTGGAGCTCTGGTTGTAGCAGCACCTGAAATCATACTGCCTTGTATTCCTCAGAAATGTATTTCATTGATAGCATATCTAAACATCTATTTTGGAAAGTACTTTTAATCAATACCATGCTTCTAACTGTTCCTTTGAGTGGATGTGTTTTAAGTTTTTGTTTGTTCAGTATTTTTTTTGTGTGATTGGGTTTTTTGTACTTGTGTTGACACTAGAGTGTGCTTAGTAAGCATAAAATGGTGTTAGGATTGTTGCTTCTGATCTGAGTGCTTCAGCAGAGGCTAGAGGAGGTACTTTACAAACCCATTGCAACAGAGACCATCACCTCTCACCAGCCTTTCTCCATCTGTAATCACGTTATGCTTCTGTGCAAATACCGCAATTGTCTACACAGAAGAGTAATTTTATGAGAGCATTTAATGCATTTTCAGCCTCTTTTAATGTAATTTTAGCTGCAGGAAGCACGGAGAAGCAGCCAGCATCATGTAAACAGTCAGTTTTCCATAGATCACTAGGAAGCCAGGGGAAATGGTGGCAGATGATGGGATCATTCCAGTGAATTACTTAATGAAAAAGCATAGGTACCTCTTGAAATGTCTACAGAATCACAGTACTTTTTTGTTATTAAAAGCTGTATTAACTGTATTTCTTCAATATTTCTTGTACTTTTAACATTGTCTCTTTGCATGACTGACACAAGTAGTTTTCCATTTCTAAACTGTAGTGGTTTCTTGCTTTTCTTTTCTTAAAATTTAAACATATTTGTGAGGCAAAACACTGCAAGTGGCAGCACTGCAATGAGGCAAAATGCAATCACTAGAGGTGTGGTTTGCAGGAGATAATTATAGAACCCTGCAGGGCTACGAGATACAGATGAGTGCTTCTGGTATGGTGATTATCTCATGGAGATGCCTTATTGTTATTATGAATTTCTTTCAGCCCTATGTATAAATAATTTATGTTAGTAAATTACTTTGATCTCTGATGGAAACTGTAAGTTAGTATTAGAAACTTCCAGCTGGGAGGTTCATAGACATTAACCTATTCATGTATAATGCCTAAACACCAATCAAAAGACTCCCTCCATCCAAGCAACTTCATAACTTCATTACATTTAAAGAGGATGCAATGGAGCAGAACATAAATGACATACACAGTGCTGCTAACACTTCTTCAGCTTAGAAAAGGCCATTTGAAGTCCTGTTGAGAACCTGGACTTTTTAGAGACGACTCTAAGTGGCTCCTGCCTGTCTCATGCTTCTTCTCGTCTTCGTCAGTAGTCATTTCTTCCTTGTCAGTACACTCTCCTAATGAGTTACAGAGAAAATGCTATTTATGCAGATTTCTCTCATTCGCACCGCAGAATTGCTAACAGAGATATCTATCTCCTTAATATAAACATTCTCCACATTTTTGTGGAAGATATTATAAGAAAGTTGATGCTTGCAGCTCTCTTGGTAAAACAATATCAAAATAATGAGCCATAGCACTATATACTTTCTCCTAATTGGATCTAAGACTCTAAAACAGTCAGTAGAGGAAGAATATAAACATTGTGAAGTGGGCGTCCAATACCTGGTTTTGATTGTGGATATTTACATAAGCCTGAGAGAAATACAATAGGATGTGGTTTATAGGCAAAGACCCAAATCTTCCACCAATTAATATTTACAACGGAAGCTCATAATGTTCATCGTATAGTTTTCACATCAACACAATGTTTTAAAACTCTGTGGAGAACACAGGGACAGCATAAAGGTGGGTTCTAAGCTAGATCAGAGTCTTTCAAATTCAGGAAACCCAGGTAAACTGTAATGACAGAATCTCTAATCCTAATTCCCACATCCACAGGCTTCAGATTTAGAGGTCATGTATTCTGTCTATACGCAGAGATCTCAAATCCATCAAATTCCTTTTCTTGGCATGTAAGCCATGAATACATTAAGCTACAAAGATGTCATGACACTACTAGTGACAAAATCATATGGATGCAGGAACAGTTGATGCAGACTGGCCAAAACTTCAGTTAAGCCACCATAGCAAGTGGGCAGAATTAGCAACCCATACACATAGCTGGGAATCACAGAATGCCAGGGGTTGGAAGGGACTTCGAAAGATCATCTAGTCCAACCCCCCCTGCCAGAGCAGGATCACCTAGATTAGGTCACACAGGAACACATTCAGGCGGGTTTTGAATGTCTTCAGAGAAGGAGACTCCACATCCTCTACAACTGGGAAAGTATTGCTTCCCCACATCTCCTAGGACAAATAAGAATCATACTAGGATATGGAAATACTGGTTTGTTGGGCTCCCTTTTTTCTTTAAATACAAATTTTTGTTGCCAAACCAGCTGTATTTGATATTAAGAGCTTCAAATGCATTGCATTTTTGATAAATATATGGTTAAAGAACAGAAAATTTCAAATCTGCAATAGGTATAATCAGGAAAGAAAGAGTATATTTTTCTTGTATGCTTGCAAATCTGGGACTAGATGACCCCACAACATGAAGAGGATTCTGCCACAATTAGGCAAAGGAGTGGGAAGCGAGCGACAAGCTCTTAAAACTCAGTTTGCATAAATAGGCTAGAAGGAGATAGTACAGTGGGGAAAGATAAAGAACCACTAGAAAGAGAAATAAAAGCTGGAGCTAATGTGTCAACCCATTATTACAGCACTTTTGGAGACTATCACATGAATATGTATGGACACCAAGTACCATTGTACCCCAAAGTCTGTGAACTACGTTTGGGATAAAGCACTGAGAGCTAATAGGAGCAAGAGAGCTCTCCCCAGCCTTTTCAATCAAAAAGTGGATTGCAGAAGCAGCTATTTCAGACTTGCAAAATGTTATGTATAAATACAGTCAATATAAACTTCAGGACTTTAATAGCTAAGCCATTAATTTGACAAGCAAAATAATTCCTTTGCTGCCTAAAATAATTTCATGGCCATGAACGGAGCAGCTACTCTGTTATACAGCTTGCAGTAAATACATACTAAATGCCTCTGGAAAGAAGGAAGAGCCTTCTTTGTGACTGTATCTACTGCATTTTTTAAGAAAATACCTTAAAACAACGAAATACGAACAGACAAGCACCCTACTGTGTGTTTCCTTATTCAAGGATCAGTCTTTATTCACTGGAATAACCCACTTGTCTCATAAAATGCAAGTACAGAATGTCTGTGATCAAATGTGTCTCCTGTTTGCTTTTACTAACATTATTTCAGAAGTGTCTTCATAGGTTATATGTAGGCAAACTTGGCCATAAAAGGAAACTCCTGTTAAAGTGTTCAGTTACAAGCCATATAACAAGTAAATTAAGAAGCAAAATAAAGTGAAATAGGTTACAGTGGGAGATCTCAGAAGAAATAGAGGGTTCTTCAGGCAAAGATCCAGAGTGCTCATTTCAGATGCTGTAAAAAAGAGACTAGCAGTGACAACAGGCTAAAGAAGAGATGGAAAGGAGTTTGATCCCAGGAGAACAGAAATAGAAGCAAAAGTGCCTGAAGTAAGTTTTAAAAGGGAGAAGTTTTAGGGCAGACAGGGAACAATCTATCAAATGAAGTGAATTTATTAAAGCTATCAGGAGGTGGTATCTGTAGGGATACAGTCATGGTATAAAGTAGGAGTGAGGAAGAGCCAAAAGAAATAGTTTAATTGCATATTCCTTTTGACTGATTTCCCTAGTACAGTCCTACTCTCCGACTATTTACCTTTGCTTAAAGGGAAAAGACCTAGCAGGATCTTTCTGTGGAAATAAAAATCTACTTTTTCCTTCTTCTTCTTTTTTTCCCCCCTCTGAACAGCACTATTTGACATAGAAATTCTTCACAAATGTCTGTCTTGTTTTTGCAATATATAAAAGAAATACAGTCAACAACTTTATAACTGCCCTAATTATACAATGTTCTCCAACACAATGGTAAATCAGACTTGAAAGAAAGTTAGGCAATAATTTGAGCCAGCCAATGTTATCTAAAAAATAACAGGTTAGGTTTTGTCAGCTTTCTCCTTTTAGTCCTCTTCATTACATTTTTAACTGTTTAGAGAAAGCACTTCTGTTACTGCTTTCTAAAAAGCAGAGGAAATGGAAAGATGAAACATTGTTATTAGCAGAAAATGACACTTCACGGTCATCAGTTTAAAAGCATTACAATCAACTCCCTCTGGCAAAATGAGAAACACTGTGGCTGAAGGCACTTGAAATCAAAGATTAGCAGAAATGCACCCTTTGATTTCCAAACAAGAGACCATGCTACCAAACAGACTGAGTTCTCAATTAAAGAAGGAGAGAACGACTTTCTTAAATAAATGAGAAAGAGAGGAATGAATTAAAAGAAACATACATGCCCAAATGCCATAGCTTGGTTTTCTGTAACTCTTTGCCTACCCCCAAATGCTTGCAGCTGGCTGCTCTGCTTTAATGACTGCATCTCACTATTTTGCCACTTGGCTTCTCCTCAGCTCCTGCCTGATCATATTTCTAAATGTCACTCACGTTTACACAGGCCAGTGCACAAAACAAAATTAATTTAACTGAATGGCACATTAATATTATTACTTTTGACAGCATGGAAAACTTATTAACTATAACATGTCACAAGGCTAGTCTTCTAGTGAGCAGTCTAAGCACAACATTGAAAGGAAATGTAATACATTTGAGTTGGTTTTTTTTTTTTTGCTTATCAGACACTGTGAGAAGTCAAATGACAAAGCTTTTCCATAATTACATGTATGTTGCAGCTACTCTACAGAAAGTTCTTGTCCTCTGGTGATACAGTGCAGGAAGCCACAGTACAGTACCCTTGCCTGATTTGAAAACATCTTTTGTATTAAGTGTAGGGAATTGAATACCTAGTTGACACAGTTTCCATCACTAAGAATGACTTAGATTGACTCCAAAGCTTTAGATTACGGATTGGATTTAAAGCAGACATCTAAAAATACACAGGATCGGTAGACAGCAGAGAAATGTAATTAAGATTCAAATCAATTACTGATTTCCTACAAGCAAGGTGTACCAATGGATGTGGTACTGTATTAAAAATCTGGCGTGAAAAGTGTCCTTGCTATGATGATCATGCATTATCAATTAATAAAGACAGAACAAATAGATTAAACAAACCAGTAGGTGGGAATGATTGGCATGATGGAACGAGTAACCATCTATGGCTGCTGGTAAATTCTGCTGAAATTTGACAGCCACAAGGGAAGGACTATCAGATAAAATTCAGTGCCTCCACTACTGAAGCTGTACAGAGTATTTCTATTCATTCTGCAAGGACCACAAAGAGAAACGCAGTGCAATTTGTGGATTACCTTCACAGCCAGTTATTTTTTTCCCTTTCCTCTGCAACAAACTACCAAGACAAAAAGACCTTGCACTTCATACTGGTCCCAACTACATTATAAATAAATGGTTCCTTTTGCAGCGACGCTAGCACACCTTAGTTCACTCAGCTCCTACAGACAGATGTTCTCCTTTCTCTCATCTATTGCTTGCTGTGACACCAGCACAACTTTCATGTTCCTCCACAATGTTCCCCAGTACTACCTTCAGCTCTCTTCCATGACCTCAATCATAAATTGCACATAATACAGCAGCCTCCTCCAAAAAATTTCCTAAATTAGCAATTAGGTAAGAGGCAGTACATGATGCCATTGTTTTAAAACTAAAAACTTGCTTGTTAGCTAGAGGCAGGTCAAACAGAACACATGAGACCTGGCACACGCTCAAGGGTTTCCCTGAACAGAGCAAAAATCTGATCATCTATCCTCTTTAAGGTATTGCTTTCCATTAAATTTACAGGAACCTACTTACCATACTCCCCAGCTTCCAAGGCAGCATAGAACACAATTCTGTGCCAAAATCAGTTTATGCCTTTATTTTCACAATAAACCAACTGATCAGGATCCTCATTTCACTGCAATCACAGTGGTGACCTGGAAAGAGCTGCAGACTAGGAGAATGTACAGCAAGCTGAAAAGGTTTGGATGTGCTAATGGGAAAACCATAGACAGCTGAAGTAAGTTAACAGCTGAAAGGTGAAGTCTTATAACAAGACAGTTCTCCACCTGCAATTTATCAAGATGAAGAAGACTTTTCTTCAAGCATAATTTCACTGAAGTCAATGTCATCTTTTATTTCCATCCACTGCCTCTGTGCTACAAGCAGAGACAAGATTTGAAAGCCCTTTCTGTATCACTGCTCTTCATTTGGAAGTTGTGTTATATTGTCCTCTTTTACTAATTTTTGTACTGGAGCTTTTTCCCAGAGCATCAAAGCTGACTAAAAATATGAGATGGG
Source organism: Baryphthengus martii (assembly GCA_013396935.1). Lineage (NCBI taxonomy): Eukaryota > Metazoa > Chordata > Aves > Coraciiformes > Momotidae > Baryphthengus > Baryphthengus martii. Next base: position 138,121 of record VWZK01012384.1, read on the forward strand.
GTAAAGGATATGCAGCTGGAAAAAGAGGCAAGCTGAAAATCCTCAAAAAAGCTCAGAGCCACTCTTGTTCTAGAGCTTCCTAGTTTCAGGGAAGTCAGAAATATGTAAAGCACTCATATAATTTCAATATTTTTGTCTTTGGTTCCAGTTGAAATGAAGAAACTAGTACATGCCTCCTACAATGTCTCACATTATCAGTTTTAAGTTCAGCTCATTCAATATTTGTACTCAGTTCAAGAATTAATTCCTCCTAACTAGTGCAATATATTCAAATCTACTGACTTACCCATATCAGGCTTATATCCATTTCTTAAAATAAACATTCAAAAATATATTTTAATGAATCTACTGAAAGATATTCAAACTTTTGGATAAACACATACTGTCAGAAAGCCTCTTTTATTACTCCACTTCTCCTGGTTATTTCACATTGAAAAACTCTCTTAACACATTCTTTAGGAAGACAAGACAGCTCATCAAAGGTCATCATAGCAATCAGTACCACACACTGAATTTCATTAATCTCTTCAGTAAAAAGAAAGAGGTCACTACAGTCATCTATAAAAATCTAGGAAAGATGACTGCACTTATCATGAGATCTCTGGCTCAATGATGTTCATTTTTAATAAACCTTAGACCACAAGGGAAATTCCAGAAGACTGGGACAATGTGAATATTATGCTCATCTTACTCAAAAAAGGCCAAGTGGGATGAAGGTGGTATCAGCCATTTGTCTTTTATCAAACAGGATATGGATAGATTTAAAGGATTTGGAAGATAATGAATGTGAAGTCAAATGGTTTTATCAAAAATAGGTCTTTTCAACTAAAACCAGATTCAGTATTTGACAAGATTGTAAATTTGGTTGATGAAGAAAACATGCAAAAAAGGTGGTTTTTTTTTTCTGTTCATGGTCTACTGCTGTTTTTACAGATGTGGAAGATATTTATGCTGATAAAGTAAGCAGGTGATAAAAAAATTATCATAATAATAAGTAATAATGCAACAGGTTCATCAGAGAGAAAGTGCTAAATCACTTAGCTGTAAACAGTTATAGAGAGCACATTTTCATACAGCCAAAAGAAAAAATTCTGCCTCCTAAGACAAAGAACTCAAGACTATTTCTAAGTATCTAGTGAATCAGGAAAGATATCTTACAAGGCAGTGCCTCCTGCTGAGGATTTAGGGTCATAAGCTACAGACAGTGAACTGCTAGTGTATTGCTGGGTAAAACGTTCAATAGCAGAAGCCAGCAGAAGTAGTTGGTGACTTCACCTGTCTGGTAAAGTTATAAAGTGTATTGTACACAGTTCTTGTGTACATATATGTATTTTTAAGATGCTGAAAACTACGAAGAAGGTACAAAGTCACAACTCATATTGGAAAAAATGGAGAAAAAGCCTGATCATGAAAAACAGAAAGATTAATTTCTGCAACTTTCTGAATAGAGGATTAGAAGTGGCTTGATTACAGTGCCTAAGTACTGTAGAGAAGAGGAAGCTTCATGTATTAAGTATCTTGAATCTGCTGAAGAAGAGCATAACAAGAATCAATGACTTGGAGTAGAATCCAGTAACATCCAAATAAGAAAGAAATTTCACATTTTTAACAGAAAGATGGAGTAAGTCCTGAAGCTGTAAGAGATGGGTTATTTCCTACATCTACTAATGTCTTAAAATCAGTAACTTGCAAACTCTTCAGGCTTGAAGACCCTATAAGAGTTTTCCAGCAGTGGTGCAAAGCTGCCTATAACAAATGTTAGTCTACTGCAGCAGCCTTCTCTTTATATCCACTGTCAATAAGGTCTCATGTAAAATTTTGCAGGGGAATTTCCACAAAATTCTGATTAGATGATATTAAAATGTGTCATGATAGACTTGTGTTTGGTTTACTTGCACTAAAAACATGCAGGATAATGCTGAAAGTCAGGATGCCATGAGCAGACCTGAGCTTTTGGAGTTTGCAGTCTATGGCCATGCAGCTGGGACAAAACACCATGACCCGAGAATCAGAGGGTTCCTAGTTCCTTGCTCCCAAACCAAGCAAGGTCTAACTTTCAAGCTTGGAAAAGGGTTTTCTTGTGCAACCTTCCTTGCAACTTGATACAGCGGGAACACTACTATGTCCCGGAGGCTGCCTGCTTCCTAGATTGAGTTTGGTTATAGGAGGTTATTTAAAATATTCCTTGAAGATTTAGGAGTCCTCCAAAGTTTGGGCAGACAACCTGAGCTCATTTAGAAAAACACTCTATTTGATAGGAAACAGGAGCATTTCTAAACAAAACAAAGTTTTTTGAAATGCAAGGTTGTTTCATTTTTCAGAAAGAAAATTCTAATATTAGCTAGTCTAGGCCCAATGCAACTAAACCAGATCAGATTTAAAGGCCTGTCATCCTCAGTGAGTTGTAAGAACTTGTGTAGTGGTGCCTTCTGGCAATAAATACAAGGAATCCAGGAACAGGTGAGCTAAAAAGGCTAAGGAGCATGTCCCAGTGTTTACTCACAAGATATTCACTGCTTTATATGTAGCGATTGTGCTTGCAGGCTCATTAACAGCGAGTTTTCATGACAGGGAACACATAAACAGGAAAGTTTCTGAGCCTTAAATTCTTCCATAATATGACTGGTGTTTGTGCTCTCGGGAACTTATGCCAATTGCAGAATTCTACAGCGGAAATCCAAGCAGGAAGCCAATATTCTCAAGTCATTCTGGAACATATGATTGCGGCAGCAAATCTAGTAGAGCTTCATTAAAATCTGTTCTCATTTAAAATTATCATATACCAGAAAATATTAATTTTTGGGAGTTACATTTTAAATCATAAGAGTTGTAACTTTCAATAGACTAAATATGCATATTTTTACTTTAGGCTGATGGATAAAACCAAAAGCATACGGTTCTCTATTAGCTAATACTTTAGTACCGCAGACATTCTGAAGAAATAATCAAGTCTTTTAAGAGATTTAAAATGATTTAATGATATAAAGGCTATGTAGAAAAGTATGACTCTGTATCTAGAGAAACATCATCATTTTCTCTATCAAGCTGCAATGAGACAAATTGGTCCTTATAGCAAAAAAAAACAGAATGGGGAAGCATGCACATATTTGGATGGCACACAAGGTTAAAGTGGTTTTTTTGGAGGGCTTTGATGTATTGTCCTATGTAAGTTAATGTTTAAGAGTGATAGAAAAAGAAAATGTAAGAAATCATGGGGTACAGAGATGTGCTGTGGAAGAGCTGCAGCTTACTTTGTGTCACAGACTTGCAATAGTTGCACCTAGTTTGTGCACAGTAAGTACAAGCAAAAAAAAAAAAAAAAATAGAGAAATCAAAACCAATTGAAATGATCCACATCTCCTGGAAAACTTGCCAGCTCTAAATCGTCACAGAAAATGAATGTTCGGCCTGACTGATTAATGGGAAAGTCTGAATGAGTAAAAAACACTTTCAACATAACCTGCTGCTATCTAATTCTAGGTTGGGCATTAACAAAGAGGGGATGTCAGCTGCAGCCCTCAGGGCACTCACATGAAAATGAGCCGCTGCCAGTTTCAAAGCCTGAGCTCCACTCATCAACACGGACACTTCTGTTAATTTTCACAGTTATTGAAGAAAGATATGGAAAAACAAAGATAAAATAACTGGATTCCAGACAACTCAGTAGCTCTGAAGATTAACAGAAGTAATTTAAGAGGCACTTAAAGTTGGTTAAGGATCTGATATGAAGCTCAGGTGCTGTCTGCCCACTGCCACCCATACCACTGAGAAGCTGCAGTGCAATTTCCTATCCTGGTGGCATCAAAACCAACTTATAAACCCCACATAATGGTAATTGTCTAGGGAATGACCTAGGTTACAATTTATGGCAGGGTCTGTATATATGAAGAAGAGATTTGAACTCAAGGTCAACCACAGCTAGAAAAATCATTAGAGAAGGGTTCCCAAATTTAGTTGCCATTACCAGTGACGCTGGAAGCAGCAATAACCCCTAATTCTGTTCTGTTGTAGGTGAATTCATCTAGCTGATCAAGCAGCAATAACATACCACTTTGAACTCTTCTTCTCACTACTAGTTTGGAAACTCCTATCTTTTGCACTATTTCTATAATTCTAATTGCAGACATAATGCTCAAGCAAAATGTCTTTGCCTCCATGTCACTAGATTCAGTTTCAGGTATTTCTTTTCATCTAGTGCTTGGCCAGCAAGAAGCACATAGAGACAACATCAGGGTCCAAAAGGAGATCAGAAATTGATTTAATCTGCACACTGATAATTGTAGCTCAAAGTGAGTTGTTTTCTACTCTAAGAAGACTGCAGGAATAGTAATTCTGTGGCAGTGACCATACTCAAGCCCTCCACAAAAAAAATAATACTCTGAAAACTCTGACAGTGGAAGGGACAAACCAATCACAGTACCACTCCATTTATCTTGAGTGAGCCAGTCAGGCAGCCATCTGATACAAAAAGTCCCAGGTAATACAGTTAAAGGCTGCTTGTAAAACTACTAAAGTCTGCACAAAAGCTTCCATCACGGAAGATGCATCATAAAAGACGGATGTATTTCTGCTCCATGCTCAGGTCTACGTCTTGGACATGCATACATGCATAATAACAACACTCTCTGAAGTGAGGAGGTGGACTGATTCATAGAACTTTGATCTCTGGTCAACATTGATACCAAAAAGCAGCAGTAACTTCAGACTAGAGGCTAAAAAATGCAACTTAATTATTAACTGATTCACTCAACTGTATAGAATAAAGGCAGGAGTTATAAAAAAAAGAAAAAAAAACAAACCAGAAGAATAAGGAACTGAGAGATCAGTCAGGATTTTATTTTCTCTGTTCATGTGGCCAGTGCTATGAAAACCTGAAGAGACAGAAAGAGAAGAAATGGTTTGATCTTCAGACAGTGGCATCATTCTTGGGAGTGAAGTTCCTCACTATTGGAATTCTAGATGACAGGTTAAGAAAGTTGAATTGTTTAGCAGCAACAATATAAATGTTCATGCTCAGGTAAGGTATAGAAAAGGACTTATATCTTGTTAATCTCTTTAAATCTTATGTATGATGTAGAGTTACCTATGAACATGCAAGAATAGTAACATTTACTTTGATCTGTGTGACTGAGAGTCAAAGGCTAGATATAATCAGTCCCTTCAAAAAGTACTGTGTGTATGTTGTAGACGGCAAGATCTTAGAAACTGGAAATGTTAGTTCTCTGTTAACCTCCAAGGGAAGAATGCATAAAATGCAGAAACAGAGATATTCTATGAAAAGGATTTGTTTGGTTTTCATTTTTTTTTCCAGGTTATTATTTTCTACAACAGCATCTTGCCCAGACTGAATTGGACATGGACAAGAGAAAAAGGCTATGCTGTTCAAAAGGTTTTTAGAATCTAATTTAAATCATCATGTCCTGAGTGTTTCTCTAGTTAGGATAACAACAATCACAGAGTAAGCTGCAGAAAGCCACAGAAAAGACAGAGGAAAGAAGCACAAGGCTGATTGCATTAAAACCCCCCAGCTGCATCACCTGGAACACACCAACAACACATCAGCCAGTGTGAGGAACTTCTTTGGCATTTGGTGGAAGGCCAAGTTTCATGATACATTCGAACAAGTAGCTGTAGGAATGAGTTACTGCTACCTATCACCCATTTAGCCTAGAAATAAGACCTGGTAATACATCCTAAATTCACATACTCTACCTCTTAAAATATTAGCATAAAAACAGTAAAAGCCTAATACCACTGAAATAAAAACACGGTATTATGTTCTAAACTCTAACTTTTTTCTCTTAAATAAGGGCATTTGGTGCTAATTCCTGTCACAGGTACAAAGCAAAGTGCTTCAAATGCCAGTTAAGCTCGTTGTTGAACTAAACTGAAACACAACAGACTCTGAAAAGAGGTTAAGTGGTTACTATGGTATTCCCTGACATGGTCTAAATTGGTGTTTAAGAGCTGACAGAGGGAAAAAATGAAGAAAATGGCTAATCCCTTTCTTTCTTGGACAATTCCTAAATCTTTGTCTTTAACCTTTTCAAAAATAAATCTTTCCCTGACGCTCCTGGAAACCAAGTTCCTTTAGTCCTATGTGGAGCGGGCACAACAAAGCGAAGAGACCCGATTCGCATACTATGCCTCAACCTTTTAGGGAAAAAGCCATCATCATGTTTGTGAGAGCTGCTCTTTCCTTGAAACTGTAAAAATGCTGGTCTCTGTTCCGAAGGTCCTTCTAAAGACCCTTAAAATAGAGTATTTTGATGCAGCCATCCTGCAGCTTCCCTTAGCTCCTGATCCTGGTTTGTAATAGCAATCAGATAACGATTTTTGTTACTGTTGGTTTGCAAAGGGAAGAGAGAAATGGAAATAATGTGTTACCCTGGATTACTGTAAAGCTTCTCCCTAGAATCCCGGTAAGAAATGCAATTCCCTCCTCTGGATAATGCATTCACTGATGCTGGTAGCGAGAAAAATAAGAATGTGCATAAAAGTCTGGGTGGAAAACAATGCCGTAAAATTTCATATATAGCATGTTTCTGTGGCCCTGTCACATCAATCAGCTGATTCTGCAGATGCATTTATAATCCCTCCCAGATTATAGACCTTTATAACTGAGGGTACTCCACAGTTATGGCTGAATTCCCTGGAATTCTTCTGCAGCTTCTATCCGAAACATCTCTTTGTAGTGTAGCATCAGCACCTTCTACTTGGAATACGCTCCAAACCATGCAAATGACTGATACATCAGCTATCTGAATGAATCACTTGCAGGTACACGGAGAATACTTCCAGCATCTAAGTGATGTAAATTCTGCTTAAGCCTTTTAAAGAAGAACTCCCAAGATGATTTCAATCCCTGTCAGGATCTAACTTCAGTGCTTTTGAACTTGTTGGCTGGTCTGGCCTCTCTTATAAAGCATTTTAAAATATCCTAAACTTGAGCAACAGAAACCCACACAATAACAGTAAGGGGCAGAGGTGAAGAATTGTCCACTATTTCTTCCTTTGGCCTTATAACTTCCTGCAAGGTCCTTTGAGTATACCTTGTCTAGAATCAACATTAACATAATTATTATTTTGTGTATGGATCATTAAATGCATAGCACCAGGTACAGGATCTACTTTGTAAGTACAATTTAACCCAAAGATGCCTTTCCACGCTTGGAAGTCAAATGTTTTTTGACAAATAAGCAACACAAATATTTCTGATCTCAGAATGAATACTGTCCAGAACCAGAAGGGCCCCAGCAGAGCCTGAGTACTATCACTGAACTTCTGGTCTACTCTCCTATGTATTTGTATTTAATATCTGTAAAGCCAGACAGTCTGAGAGAAATCAAGACAATTTCCCTTTTGATTTAAAGTAAGACAATTACATTCTTTTTGTTAGAACACAAGAATGCCTCTGACCTCCTAAGGTAGGTGTCTCTTCCAGAGAGGGAGTTCAGAAGGAAAATACTCAACAAAGGTATATAGTGGGATCGTCAGCACTTTGAGTATGAAAGGTGAGAAAAGAAATGCATAATTCTAATAGCCTGAAACAGTACTGTAACTGCTCTGCTTTAGTCATACAGTATTATGCTTAAAATCACAACACTTCAACATCTTCAATTTCAAGATGAAAACCAACTAATTAGCTGCTGAAGAATTTCAAATCAGGCTTGCTTATTCTCAAGCTTAAGAACCTCTGTTTTGCTCCCTTTCTCGCTATGAAATTCAGTTCCTTTGCACTTAAAATGTTGAACATGCATTCAACATTGTGCATTTACTGTATGTAACTCTGCCACAAAACGTGAAAATTAAAACCTTCTTAGATTTAACATTTTAAGTTTTAACTGGGTATTAGAAGAAGTAACCTTGATAAAACTTGAACACCATGCAGAAAACATAGTGATTCAGTATAATATGCAGCTAAATAAAGGAGATTTCACATTTTAAAATTTATCTGACACTGACAGCATCTCCATAGGGATAATGATACTTTATTTTGCAAAGCTCTGTACTATCTGAAAAAGTGTAGAAGAACTAAGTGTTACTATTAGAGATGGGGAAGGCCTATTAGATCATCTGTCCATCTCTGATATAACAGAAAATGACAGTGATTTGCTGCTGTGATTTGTCAGTGACACTTAAAAAATGTCCTTTCCTCTAACTCTGCAAGTTTCAGTGCTGAGGATTTGATAAGCCAGACAGCCTTCTAACTTTGTCAGTCTCCATCTTCTAATAAGCATACTGAGGTATTAAATATATCCATTTCAGGCCCCCTTTTCCATCTCCTTCCTTCAACTTTTATTTTCTTGAAGAGGAAGGAAAGAACAATCCTCATGAATAGTGCACATCAAGCTTCACAGAACTGTTATTCCACTCCCCAGAAGCAGACCACATTGCATCTCAGCCCTTTGCAAGGCAGTGCTGTAGCATCTCTCCTGCTTGGGATTATGCACCATGTAGGAGAGAAGCTGTTGTGCATCTTGCTGGTGTTTTCCAGTAGACTTCCAATTCAGAAGCCATGTACAAAACATACCCATTGCACACCACTGTGATATGAGCATGCATCCATCATGGATAGGTTACATGATGGATGCCTGACCAGATCATGCATCAAGTCTTATGTGATGACAGTCACAGCATCACAGTATACCAGGTTGGAAAGGACCTCAAGGATCACCTAGTCCAACTCCATCTAGAACTCTTGGTGGTGGATACTAGCAGGTTGAAGATCCTTCTCATGGAATAAGGCTATGCTTTTCCACTGCTTTTAAGGGAAATAATTGTTTCTGCTCTTCCTTATATTCCCTAAAATTTGTTGGAATGTTTGCTAGAACAGGTTTTCAATTTAAGTGCCAATATAACAAAATGTCTGGAGGGAAATCAGTTGAAGTATTCAGAGGATGACTCTCAGTATGATTCACACTGCTATGAGTAAAGAAGAGGTCTGTCTGGCCTTCTGTGCTAGAGTGATAACAGATAATGGATGCAGTGTGTACTCAGATAAAGTTAATGGCAGTGACATCTGGTAGACAGCACAAAGGAGCAAACTCTTATCATTTGTTTTTTTAACACTGTGCCCAAACCATTATATGTCAGACTTGGTAAAAGTGAGTAATCTTTCACTATCTACCACTCTTCCCTCCCATGCTCTCAATCATACGAGACTGAAGGACTACTAGATAAATCACTTCCATATACTCACAAGGACAGCAGAGCTAAAAGCAGCCAGGGAAAAAGGATTCAAGGTATGCCGTTCAACAGTAGCAGCCTTCCCAATATTTAGTAGTCATTGTACAGACTCATATTCCCAAAGCCCTCCTCACAGTCGCAAGAAATGCTTACTTAGAGCCTTGGTCCTTCCAAGTGCTCCACCAACATAAACACATTAATAAGACCTTTCCCCTAAGAGAATGCAGTGTCACAGAGATGCCATTCAAATGTCCGGGCTGTGAGAAGCAGAGCTTCAAATATTTCATTAAACCTTCATCCTCTGCTATCAATTTCAAGCCCATTTAGAAAAAAGGATGGAAAGTAGAGTGGAGCTTTATGAGCAAAAATAAGAGTAACTTCTCATAAAACGCTTTTGCTGTCTATGATAGCAGCCTTAATTAAATTGTATATTCTGTGATGCGCATCAACTGAATTTGACATAAAGTAAAATAAAAATAAGATTTTTATACTCGGTTCGACTGAGGTACATAGATGGCTCTTTCAAAGTGACTGCTGACAATTGCCTCTAATGTGCTTTGGTATACATCCTGCTTAGGGGTCATAATTCAAACATTAAGAATAGTTTGGCATCTCATACTTAATTGCAAGCATATTTGGAATTCTAGTTAGTGCTGTGTTGTTAAGAACAGACTAACTTACCTAAGTGCTGTAAGGCAAACAAGCAAATAAACCATCAAATACTGCAGACCACATACAGATGTGTTTTTCAAGGAGAAATTCATTACACAGTTAGAACATGTAGAATAGTTTATAAAGCATTTTTGGTAGTAATAGAATTAGATTTGTCATACATTTTTGCCTGAAATCCAGTTTTTAATTTGGTTTTTATCATGTTTTCTTACAATTAGTAAGCTAGACCGTCATACAGTGCTCATGATCACTACCAAGAGACAAGCATGGGTCTGTTGCTACACGTTTGGCATAGGTAAATCATGTTAGCTTTTGTATATGCAGTACTGTATTTGGTAATTCTGAAGCCAGGGTACTGCTTGGCTGCAGCTCTATCTGCTGTGAATTCTGCAACGTCTGCTGTGTCAGCTGATAACAGGTTTATGGCGACAGGACCTATCCCACCCCTCTTTGTCCCCTACTTATTATGTCCTAAAATATATTAGAATTTGTATGCCATCTTTGCTGCTGAGCAGAGGCCCGAACATTGAAGATGGTGAGGTATTTGGCGGCAGTCAAATATGGAAATATGAATGACATTTCCTGGCAAATGCTGTTTCCAAGCCACTGACAGATATAACTCTCTCGGTTCTTTGTAGAAATTGCTTTTCCAAATTGAGCTCAGCACATATATGATGGAAGTAAAGGTTCCATAACAGAGCAAAAATAAATGAAGACATTTTGGATTAAATAAACGTGTCTGACCTACATCTTGAGTAACTGGTTTCTGTAAGGTCACTTTTTATTTGTAGAGTAAGCGCAGGAGCTGTTGTAGGAAAACTACAACTTTAACAGGGCCCTTGAACTGCAAACTCAATTTTTATCTTTTTTTTTTTTATCTTTTATCTTTTTATCTTCATTTTTATTTTTTTTATTTTTAATTTTCGTCTTTTAGCTCTAGGAGTTTTCATCTTTAACTCTAAGAGCTATAAGCTCTAAGAAAAGTACCTCATATTGCATGGATACCAGCATCACATGAAACAAGGGAGCTCTGCAAATGCTGTCACTAAGAAACAATGCCATGCAGAACAATCTCAATGCAGCAGTAGCTTTCAAATCAAGCAGTAGAAGGAAGACATTTGAAAATGCAATATTTAAAAAAAAAACATTCAAAAGAAGGCAAGACTGAAATCTACCATTTTTGAAAATCTGAGAAGGCTGCATGGCTCAGCATCTACCGAATTTTTCACAATTTGTGGTCTAAATCCAATATTCAAGTTTTCATCACTTGTATTAAGGAAAGATTTCATCCAGAGATTTCCCCTTTAATTACAGAAATGAAGGTTTGAATCCAAAGCAGCTTATCAGCTAAATCAGACAATGAGGAACTCAGGCTCGGATTCTTTATTCTCACACCAGAGAATTGAAGCATGCTGTGCACTCTGACTATTATGAGTGGGCAGATATTATCTAGCAATCAAAGGAAAAAAAAATGTAAAAATGAGTACAAAATGGTCTTATAATAAGCAGAAAGGAGGAAATGTCAGTATGAACAGCCTCACAGGATCCACAATTTAGTGACGAAATGTTTCCAAAAAGTGTCTTGTGTACATGTAGCATTATACCTAATAAATAATGAACCCACAGGATGTTGGCACTGAGAGGAAAATAAAAAAGGTGATTAATATTTGAGTGAGATGCTGTTCCAAGGTCTTCATCAAAAGCATAATTCTAATCAATGGATATTTTTGCACAGCAGCTCAATAAAACTGTAAGGTATTTTAATAAAAACCTACCATTATCCTCATGCACAATAAGATGCCTTGAGATGCAAACATTGAGAATGATTATGGCCACAGAGAAGCCTAAATGCACACAGCTCTTATAATTCAAATGCAAATTCTATGTACCTAAACTGCATCAATTCAAGGAAAAGTCAAACTCATGAAAACTTTCTTAATATGTTGCATAAAGTATCAAAAAGATTGAAAATAGGATTAGCAAAGGAAAACATACCATTCAATGAGTATTGGAAAAGATCCTTATCAAAAATTTATCAGGCGAAGCAAGTCTGAGAAATGCTGATAACAGATGGGAGCTGTCTCGGCAAAAAAAATGTTGCTGGTTTGACTGTTTCCCTAGCTGAGGATAAAAGTGTCCTGGAGTGAAAAAATAAAGTCTGATTTTTCTTACCTCTTCCTTCTCTGCACTTTGCAAATCCCTCCATTCCTCAGTGACATGACCGAAGTCCACTGTGTTCATCGCAACCTTATATTCCCCAATGATATCATGTTTGGAGAAACGGTCAAAGTCATAAACTGCCATCACTAAGGTTTTTCCACCCAGCTCAGAGTATGGCACCTGCAAAGAAGAGAAAATGACAAACTCCATGTCTGAGACAATAAAGATCACTCCACTACAATGCAAATCTATTTCTTTGGTTTATCAGCTGTCATCTCAGGTAAATTGAACCGCAGAGAAAATTATGAGATGTATTTGTTTCGGAGTCACCAGACGCAGTATTTTTTGAGACCAGGCTCTGGCACTCGATAGAACAATGTGGCAGCTCACTCATCACTCCCTGGGTTTTTCTCATTCTACTTCAAATCATTTTGTGGGTGATGAAACTGAAACAGGAAGCCCAATTATTTGCACTGAAGACACATGAACTTTTCACACAATGGTGTCTTTTCCTCAATAAATCAACTGTCATTACTCAGGAACGGGTAGCTCTCGGACTGATAAAAAAAACAGAACTGGCTTACTGTATCCGACACAAAGTAATTAGACACTAAATAGTTCTCTTACAGTACCACTACCTATTACTTACCAAGACGTGTTTTTCATTAATATACCTTTCACTCTGTAGACACTAAAGTGCTTTCTAAGTCACAGTGTACAGCTAGAAATTGTGGTGGCAGAAGGCCAAGTTCTGACTAAATCTCCAGCTGTTCTGATGTGTTTCAGACAGATGCTGTGGGTTAGGATGCTTATGAGTCATATTTTTTAATATTCAGATGAAGATGCTCAGTTGAGGTAAGCTGCATCTGAGTGGCTATCTGGAGAGGTCTGATTTAGGAATTGTTTGTACTTACATTGAAAACTTGGTCACTTGAATATATTCTGCAAGTATAAATGGTTTCCATGGGCTTCAGGAAACATTTGCTTATTAATTCTCTATGTAAAAAGAAAGTGTGGCATTATCAATAGCCTTGTTAACCTCTGTAGCTTCTGGTCTGTTTAAAGCCTAGGACTGTTGTCTTTTGTTACTGTTTTGCTTCAGCTTGCTTTTTAAAGTACTAGTAACGTGAGTAGCTTTTCTTTTTCATAACATGTTATGTAATGTTTAAAAGAAGCTTTTCAAGTTCAGAGCTAGCTCCAGCCTCTATTACTGAGTACAATAGTTTCAGTGGGTACAGGGTTGTGTACTGTAATAAAGACTACAGCAAAATCTGTTTTGATTCTGTAAATTATTTGTAACTTCTAAAAGGTTATAGAAGGCAAATGGGTGTGGAAGTAAAAAATTTAATTTTTTTCACTTTTATTTTTACTCAGCCTCAAAAACAGGAGAAGAGAAATGTTCTAAAGTTTCTTTTTCCATCAGTTTCCAATACCATTTAATGGATTCTAGATACCTGGAATGCATGAAAAGATCACGTTTGTCAATATTTACTTTTTTCTATCATTATTTACTTTTTTTATCATCAACTTCACCTCAGTTAAGCTTATTTTAGCTACCTTCCTTTTTTAAAAAAAGATCTAGAGTCAGTGCTTCCTCCATTCATTACCTCTAAAGTAGCCTCAGCCTCCAGCTTTGATCAGGATTACCAAGGATGTCCTCAGTTCTTGTGAAAGATTGCTCCCTCTCCCTGCTTTCTGCTCTGCTCAGAGATACTCAGCCTCCTGACTTAATGCAGGTGAGACTTCAGTAGAAGGACACGTATAGGAGTGTTTTTCTCTTACAGACATGTCACTCCTCCTGACATCAATACTCTTCCCACATCGTGCCTGAGGAGGAGCACCTTCTGTTGCCAGACAGGTGTAGTTCAGCTAGGATTTCTCAGTTTGCTTTTGGCAGCGCAGTGCAGGTGTACAATTTATACAGCTGGAGCCTGACACAAACACCCGTACCCTTGAACGGCATAATGGATAACTGGAAACAGAAATGAAAAGGTGACGAACAAAGGGAATCATCCATGGAAGAGAAGGAATGAGGTCCAGGGCTCAAAATGCAATATAGCAGAAACATAACCCATCTCATCCCTGTTAGACCTTCTTTGGAAGGAAGGCAGGTAGCTCATAGCTGTGCCCTGGGAGAAAGCAAAAACACGGGTGTGGGCTGCCTGGTGGGCAGCTCTGCTAAAGAGACCGATGGGAAAAGATACCAATGGAAGCTGTGCACCATCTGAAGTAGGTCACAGAAGGAAGGCTCTGCCCAAGTAAATGAGGTATTTTCAGTAGTTCCCTCAGAAATTAATTATTACAGTTGCAGCACTAGTTAAATGGTTGCTTGTCCCAGAACTATGATAGTACTTGGCACGTCCCCTTAGTTTTCTCTTGAGTACAGACCACAGTCTCCAGGGGGCAATCAGTACAATATTGAGATGCACCTCAACACTCTGTCAGGTCTTGTGTGGAAAATAAAACTTTCTTCTGGAGCACAGAATTGGAATATTAAAGATGTGACTTAAAACAAATGGACACTATAGGCCAGAAGTGGATGATCTGATTTACAATTTCTGCCTTCATCTTAGATGACAGCATTATTGGTTCTTTCTTTTCCGTTGTGAGCTGCATGGGAATCTGTAGTTTATAACTCCGTTTTCTTTTAAATACTCTCTTAGGAAAGCTCAAGAAAAAAATAACTCCCCGCAAAAGATTATTTTTATGAACATCTTCAAGCGAAAAAATAAGCTTATATATGCAGTAGTAGTTCTGGCCTCCAGGGATATCTTTCTCATTGAATGATTACATAGCCTGAGTCTTTCACTGTTCCTGTTTTCAATCTGTAGCTGTCATTATAAGATTGGGTATAGAGAGAAAGGCCTAAAGTAACAGCAGAGGAATGTATATTAGGAGGAGCCCTATGAAACATGCTGTGTAGTGTTCCTTTGCTGTATTTAACTGGGGTTTAGGCACAGCTACAGTTTTAGAAAAACACTGTTGACAGACAGTATTGTAATGACTTAAATATTGCAAAGTAAATCTTAGCTACATTTGTATAATTCCTATGTTATTAAACCTGAGATATTTCTTTTCATACATAAAATAGCATGACAAAGAACTTCTATGACAAAGTCTAGCAATATTAATCTGCCATATTGTCTTTCACCCATTTACCTTCTCTGAGTTTCAATCCTTTTTTGAGGGGAAAAGAAACATACTGAAATTCAAAAATCAAACTGCAAAGATATTTAAAAGAAAATGTTGGTCTAGTGAAATTTACATGACATTTGTCAAAGTGTCACTGTTTTCTGACTTTCTTTTAAGCTTTCTCTGGCCATAAAATACCGACTGGTCTGTCATACATCAGGATAACTGAAGTGCCTAAAATCAAACTGGTTATACTCCTACTCCTAGGTCTGACCCTATGTTAAACCATTTTCATCACAAGACCGAATATTACAGGTTTCTACAACACAGAAAAATCACTGCTGCAGTCACCAATCAACTAAGGCATCTAACTCTGTAGCCAAGCATGAGATAGATATATAGTGGTTACATAAAAAAGTTTCAATAATTATAAAAAAAATACCTTGAAAGTAAATTGCTCATTGAAAACAGGGTTAAGAGTCTTTCTGTGGACTTTAGTCTCGTATTTCTTCTTTTTATCAGGCAGCAGGAAAACTTTCACATAGGGATCAGATGTACCACCCATATCTAAAGCAGGTAGCTCAGCTGCTTGAATAATCCCAACCAGAAGCTGAAAAGAGAGAAAAACAGCAGAATGAAATTTCAAATAGATATTTACAAAAAAACCCAAAACTGTAACAGAGAAATACACATGCAGACTCTATTTCTGGTGTATGAAAAACTACCCCTCCCCCATCCTTCAAGGAAGGCAAATGAAGCAACACTGTAGACTTTAGAAAACCAATTATTGCAGATGCAGACTGTACAAAGGCTGGTTTTAAGCAGAAAAGAGGTTTTCAAAGGGCAGCTGATTACAGCTAAATACAGACTTCATCTTTTTAAAGACTGCAATCAAATAACTTTCAATTGCTCTCTTCTCTTGTGAATTATTTTTCTATGCTGGGTACCATGAATAGAAATCACATTATTAAACAATCAAGAATGTCTAATTTTGACTACAAATTTTGTATTCTAAATCTCCAATGTGTAACCTTACCCCCAACGAAACACAGAAAGGTGATATATTAAATACGAATATTCAAGCAGGGCTTTATTGAAAATAAATGGATGTTGCAATCTTCCTTGCATTTAACTTCTTTTGCTATGTATACAAATTAGCAGTAAATTAAGGACAGTATTTTCAAAAAATACCCCATGAAAACTAACCTTTGGTAACTGAATCCTAGTAACAATTTGTAACCTCATTGCAAAACTGAAAAAAATCTCTTATACATTTTAAAAAATAAGACAAGTACATCTAAAACCTGTAAATGCTTTGGCCATTTTTAAAGTGTTATAAATGAAATGTTATGAGACATCCTAGTCTGTATTAGGCCTCATCAGCATAACGGAGTTGAGAGAAAGAAAATAATTTTTATCTTATTTCATAGACACAGAACTAAGGTAAACAGTCAAGTGACTCTTCAAGGTCGATCTGGAAACAAGATATTAAGAATTGGGAATGAAATCTGAGAATATTTTTCTTCTAAATCATTGCTTCAGTCACAATATATTTGCTTCTCTCATGAATGAATTGTTTAAAATTGGAAAAAGAAGCTCTAACAACTGGAATAAAAACCAATACAGTCAATCTAGGAAAGAAACTTCTAGCTTCTGAGACATTCCCGAGTTGGACTTATTTTTACCAGTTTTAAATTCACAGTATGGCCAGCATGCTTTCCCACCTATAGAACTCTTAAGCTCCATGAAACATTTTCCTTTAGCTGTAAGATACCCTTCTTTTCAGTCTCATTCTTATTCTAGATGCAAAACAGTTCATAAATACATGGATAGGCTCAGGATCTACATCAAGTCTTTCATATCAAAGAGTGAAAAACAGGTCTATGACTTTTAGTTAACAGAGTGGAAAAGCAACTCAAATCTCTTTTAAAATTTCTCTCTCTAAAACTGAGGCATCGTGCTCTGGAGATTAATTTGGTCATCTTGGCTCTATCCTTAACCCTGTGCCATACATTATCCAGATTTTTGGTTTGTAGTTCCATGACACTGATCTATACTAGCCTAATTGAATCCCTTCTTTGGCTCTTCCATATCATCAATGCTCTGACAAATTCCAAGCTGCCATATAGTTTAGAGCAGCAAAATAAAATAGGAATCCATAACTCAACTTATTACCTTAATTAAATACTACACACTTTCATAGATTTGTTACTCTCCCATCCTATTTCCTTTTGTAGAATTCACAAAATCAACATTTCCTTTAATAAAATTCACACATAAAGTTTGGGTTTTTATTCTAAGGAAACTGAAATTCGTTTGTCAGAGCACATTTGAGGCTTTTCCTTTCCTGCTCTTTAGATCTTCTGCTTCTAAAGGGTCTAACGCTTCATACGGATTTCATACTGATTTTACGGGGGATCAGTGTGACTCAATACATGACCATGGAAATTTGCTCTGGGAGTCAAGGAAAAGCTCATTTAACCACAGGTTCTTGAAAGACTTCAGAACTATTTTTGGCTCTTGCATTGAAGAGCAAGAACTGGTAGTGAAAGGATCATTCAATAGACAGGGAAAAACTATGTATTATGCTAGGTCATAGCTGTAAATAACCTTCTGTCAACAGAAATTTTTCTTAATTTGTTTTTTTTCTTTGTCCTCCAGCATGTAAGTGTATTGCATTCCATGAACAGCATCAAATATAGAACCTGAATGTGCAAATAAATCACAAGTACATGTGGAAGCCAGTTCACAAGAAGAACAGGAATTAACAGGGATTTTAGTTCAGTAGTCATTTCTTTCCCTAAGTACAGAAGAATAATGTGGTTTCAACTGAAATTGTCAGAAAATGAAATGCAGGATATGTGTTCTCAAGTGCACTGAAAGACACGCAGTAAAAGTGAAGAAGTCATATGTGTTGGTGTACTTTTGTCCAAAGTCAAGCACAGTGAATCTTACTGCGAGGCTGTAAATGAGTATAATTGACAAAAGTGATCTCAACCACAGCAAGACTATAGGGAGGGGAATTAAACAGGAGCTAGTTCAGGATGTGGCCAGACCTATTAAGCAGGCTGATTCTAGATCTACATCACATATGGTATGCATTCCTACTGAAAACTTGGCTATGTATGTCAAAGCTTCAGAATAGGGTACTGATGGAGTATCACTCTTTGACTGGAGAGACACTCCTTGTTCAACTTTCCTGTTTTTTTTGTGGAGGACAAACCTTTTATTTTGAAATTTCATTTCAATTTAAACTTTTTCTTGGCTAGTAGGTGTATTTTCATGGAGAGCAACAGAGCCTGATGCAGATGGTTAATAAGGCAGAGTGCACACTTGATGAAGTGAGGGAAAGCTACTCCTGGCAATCATCAATCTGCTAAAAGTCCCATAACGAATCAACTCTCTTTTGTGTCCCTCTCTTTGTCCTCCCATCTTTTGTTTGCTTACATTTGGAATACCTGAAAGCTGAAGCAATCTTTTACCACCGGCATGTAGACTCGATAATATAATGTGGGTTGACATTGATTGGTGATGCCTTAATATAAGTTATTAATAACCATTAGATGAAATGGTGTCTTCAATTTTGATTAAAGGTGTAATACAAACTCTGAGTAGATGAATATCAATTTAGAAGCACCTCTGTCATGAATCTTTGGTCTTGCTTCCTCCCTTTATCCTATGCAAGAAGTAAGGACTTCAGAAATTATCTACTGTAACTAAGCGTATTACTTCATTCTCTACTTGCATACACAGAAATGAAATGTTAGGGTTGTTTGTTTCAAACCTGGTTGTTCTGGAAGTCATAATCCAAGGAATACTGAATTTTTCCTAGTTTCTCCACTTCTTTGGGTTCTTCTTTCTCTTCCCCATCAGTCAGCCCTGTCTCAGCATCATCATCCTTAAGAGCCTAGAAAGAAGGAATATAATATTCACAAACATGACAAACTCTTAAGTACCAGTTTAAAATAGGCACTGTCCTCAAAACTATTTTAAACTCATTAAAAGCAAGCATGACAGCAAAAATCCAAGTATGCAATTTACATATATATTTATACTATTTAGGTTGCTCAAGAAGATGTTATAAATCAGCAAGCAAGCAATGGAATTAGGAAAAAAGCTTCTTGGACTATATTACAAGCAACGATTGTTATAAAACCTGAAAGTAGAATCAAAATATCAACTCGATAGAAAAAAATTCTTCTGAGCTCACACTGGCTCTTAAAGAGGCACAAGGAGGCAAACATGCTATTAAATAAGCAAATTCACACATTCATTCAACTTAAGGATATCTTGGCAATGTCAAACCTGGTTGTGCATGCTGTGAATTGTTTGCAATTGGCAATACGTTTCTGTAGGATTACTATGATAGAGAGCATGTGCTGTGGATGCGTTCTTCCTACAATCATACGCCAAACATTTTTCATGTTTATTTAGAATGAATATGGAAGCAAAGTTTTCACCATGCCATTAGCAAATGCATGTTTCTCCTTTTCCCTCCCTCCCGAGACCAATTGCCTTTTTATTCATTCTTGCTATAAAGCTTGGCTGAACCAAATTGATTGCAAGTTGATTTTAGTTTGCTTAGAAAGAAATACAGAACTGCTTACAGCTTTGTCTAGTGCACAAAACCTGCTGTTTTTAAAGAATATAGCGGTTATCTTAGATTTTATACATAATTAAAATACTAAATGATGTAATAATTATTATTTTTTTGCTGTACCAGAAAGCAGAAGTATTTGCACTGGGGAAAAGGGAATTCGTACAATTATTAAGCCACACGAACCATAATTAACTATGTAGATCTTATTCCAGAAGATTCTTACCTGAGCAAAAACTGAAAAGCGGACAAATGTAATGAGAAAAATAGTGTAGAAAATTGTAGAAAATGTGAAAATAAATTTGAGAGTGTGAAAACAAGGAATCCATACTGAGAATTCATCCAGAACTGTCATTACAGTAAACAGGATGCTTATCTACAGGAGTCTGACCTGGATGAAAGTTTGTTCTATACGGAGTTTCTGCTTGCACAAACAGACTACTAAGTACAGGAATGAGGTTTGTTATGTTCTTACATTTTACAAAATGTGAAGTGGTCTGAAGAAACCTACAGCATTTATAAACAATAGGTTGCAGCTGGAGCTCTCTGAGAAGAGATAGCAAGGCTGGAAAGCAGCTATATCCATGGTTGGTGGTGGATGGTGGAAGAATGAACGTGAAAGCATTAACACTCTCACTCAGCCATGAACAGAGTGGGGGCCATGCAACAGCTGTGTGGGTGTGGTAAGAAGGAAGATAGATCTCTGAAGTAGAAAATGTTATTTTTCAGAAGCTAGTTCTAAATTCAAAAGGTCAGACTGAAAATTGTACAGTATTAAGCAATTATTTCTCTACTTTTCGATATAAACTAGAAAGTCAGCAGGCATAGCTCAACTGAAATCAATGCAAGAACATTGATTTATGCAAACTGAGGAGCTGGGTTTGAGTTAAATATCTGAATGTTAGTGAATGATGGACACTTTACTAGGAATATAGATTACAGTGTACCTGGATGAGACTGGTGGGAAAGGTTGGTAGTGGATGAGAATGACCATATCTACCACACCATACCATGGTAGAGAATGATAATGTTCAAAGACTAATATTTTTTGAACTCAACTATTTCTATTTTGAAGGGCTGAACTGCCAAAAATGAAAATTATTTTAAAATATTTTAACCACCAAGCCGCTAGTGAGTTCGCTGGCTGTGGCACATTTTAGTTAGTAGAAGAACAAAGTATAACACTTCAAAATTGACAGGCTCTATGGCAAAAGTTACAGCCCCTGCAGGACCATACATGGGACTTTCAGGATATGGAATGATGTGATTATGCCAAACACTTTGCTTTCATAGATAATAAAAATAAGCTTGAGGTTTTGTGATCATGAAAAAAAAAGGACAAAAAGCTGTGACTCAGTACAACTGAAGCACTGACATTTATCTGAGCCTGGAGACAACAGGAAGCAATAAGTCACAGTGGGTTGTTAACTCTAAGACCCACTGCTCTGAATCATCCCAGTATTGTCCTAATAGAGGATTCCATGATAAAACAGTGATAAATAGCTCCAGTGTATTGCCATTTCTGGGATAAGTACTGGACTTTCTGTTGTTCCTTCTACTTTTGACCTGGATTTTGTTTGAGAGGAAGTATTCTACAGCCCTTTCTCAGCGATAAAAGGAAGAATGCAGAAAGAATCTTATATGCTAATGTCTAGAGATGAGGCATTTGAAACTATTTGCATTAAGCCAATAGTTACATATCCATACTCTATATAGGAGATCAGCTTCTGTACAGCTGATCAATCCAGGAGATGCCAGAGCTGTGGGTAACTCAATGTCAAAAAGTTCTTACTATGACTATGGAAAATATAACGGGAAGATAATGGCTCTCTTGCAAAGGAGCAGGCAGAAATCATTGCCTGGTTGGGAAACTCTTCTCCACAGCTTATGAGAGGACTATTGGAAGGTGAAAGCTATTTCCCAGGGCAGATGGAAAACGTCGCACATTACTCACACCAGCTGAGAAGCTATGACTCTTCTTGATTTTGACTCAGAAACACTGAAGCACTAAGAAACACTAAGAATGAGCCAGTGTTCAGATTTTGCCAAGGTCGTGGTGTGGGAGGAGGGAAGAAATGACAATTATTATCACTACAGCAGTCTATACATAATAGTTTTTGCTGTCAAGAGAGAAATTTGCTTTCAAACTAGAGGCCAATGCTTCAAGAAGCTGAGTCAAAGGAAGCACAGAAGTTTCTAATGTTTGATGCCGCTGCTGAATTCCAAAGAGGAAGGAGAACTGGATTGCTTCAAAGCACCTGAAACACCCTGTAGGGATTTTCATTTTGTATTGAGATTCTCTGAAAGATCAATATTTAATGGAATAGTACTGCAGCCCTCAATTTATAGCACACTGTATCATACTATATTGGATCTTACTGTTGTATTGCTACAATCAATTAAAATAAGCAGCTATATTTTATTGGTTTTAGAAACAATGAAATATTTTTAATTATAAGCCACCTTTTTTCTCAAGCCTCTTCAACTGACACAAGTGCAATCAGAAAGCTTGGATTTAGCTGCAGAGGAATACGAGCCTTTCCTTTCCTGATATTTCTTTTAATTCTATGACACTTTAAATGCTTTTTCTGTGAAATACACAACATAGAAATGCATTATTACGTTGTGCTGGAGACCAGATTTGTCTTTTCTGATTTGTGATGACTGTGAATTTCACTCAAGTGGTTTCTTCCCTTCTGCCTAACATTTGCAGACACACAACAATGAAACATCTACCTCCTCTTATATGTGTGTGTAAGTATCTGAAAAACATAGGCTTATATGTAAGCAGCTGTAGGAATGTACAAAGAAAGTGTTAATCCAATACATCATTATAAGGTGATAAATCCACATCTAATGACATCAGGAAGTGGGAAAAGTTACTTTGTGCTAGGGAGCTTAACAGAGCCACACAATACACAACTTATGTGTTCTTAGATCTGGAAGACAATATGGATTTTTTAGCAACCTCTCATTTAATTAATATTTGAATGAGTTCTGTAACTAGTTCTAACCAAGGGTGCACACATAAGTCTACATATGGTGCTAGGATTTTCTTTTCTGTGCCATGTTTAGTTAATTGTTTTCAAGCTCATCTACTCTGTAGTGGTTCCTACAACAAACATGGCTAAATTACAGCAATCTGTGATCCACAGTTCAATCTGCTGGTTGTTTCTTCACTTTTGTAACATAAGAACAGTTTTGCAGTCTCCCCTTTTCTCCTGCGTTGTTAAAGAAAATGCTTCATTTTCAATTTATTTTTTTTTTTTTGCAGCCACAACTTTTACATTAAAAAAAAAGAAGAGAAATCAAAACTGCTTGCAATTCATTTCTGCAAACACCACACCTTGCAGTGGCTTTTTCCATTTCCTTAGCTTCCTCCTCCTCTCACTCCCTTAGCTAACAAAAGCCTCTCGCCAAGTGATGCTGTCTCCTGATACTGAGAACATTCCTTTCTTCCAGCTCAGTTCCACCAAAAGCCCTGCACCCTGTCACTGGATTTACTCCATGAGTATCCACCACAAATCACAAGACAGATTCTGGGGATTAAAACAGGTTTATGTGCACTTTCATTTAATCCCTCCTCCTTTATGTGCAGAAATTGAGAGGGTCTGCAAGGGATTTAGCACAGCTGATCTGCTGGTTGCCTCCATATTCCACATGTGAAGAAGCTCCAGGAAAGGAAACTCATATGAGACTCAGGTAACAAAGCTGCTGGGGGAGCAAGTGTACTTCCTTGCGTCCTGTACACTGAGGTGGAGGCCACAATCATCAATCTGAGTCACCAGGAGGATGCCAAAGATCCATGAAAGCATATTTTGCACTTTGATTCCAGTCTTAGTTATCTTCATGTCTCATTGTTAGCGTCTAGTTCCTGTTACAAGCTATTTAAGACAAAGTGTTTTTCACTGTCATATATAAAGAAACATTTTAATTAACAGAGTTTCTAGGATTCCTTTCATTTATGGGGTGGCTTATGGCCTCATTACCATTACAAGTTACTAGTAAGCAAGGAGACGTTAGGAAGAAAAACATAACACTGAGTGCAGTCTGCAAGTTTATCTGCTGCACAGTACATGTTGTCATCCCAAGTTTCGTCTCTCCCTACCCCATCAATCATTCCTTTTCCTCACATGGTGAAGGGGATATATTTTCACATGTGAATGATGCCCAGTCCTCAGGCTTGTGCAATGCCTGCTGAGCTGAATGGAAGAAAACAATATGATTTTGTAGCAAGAATGTTCTGTGCCATGTCCAACAATGAATTTGTCAGAAAGGCAATTTTTCCTCCACACCAAGGAAGGGGTGGAATTTCTGTTAATGGTGGTGCATGTCTTACTAATTTCTTTCACATTCAACAACACCATAATTGTGACCTGGCCAATTTTATCCTAGAGGGAAAAAAAAAAAGGCTTTACAAATTCGTGGCTGATTCCCTATCACAAAGCAGAAAAGCCTGCAATTATAACACATTCTGTATCAGAGTCCCTCAGAAGGAAAGGCAACATTTCATTCATTCAGCATCTGCTTTCTCTCCATGAATTAATTTAAAGAGCATGTTGCGCATGGGTTTCCAGTGGCTGAGCCAGCCTTTGGTCACTGTGAAAGCTACTTTGCCATTACTGCTATAAGAGAGTTGGCCTCACACACCAGCAGTAGGCCGCACCAATGCACAGAATGAGCAAGACCCTGCTGTGTTCAGCATGCGATGCCTTGACATTACTTTCTTGCTTGTTATCGGGGTTTTAAATGGTCTATTGAGTTATTCAAAAGAATCTCTTTCTTTAAGGAGCTCCATGACATGAGGTCATCATGTTTAGCTTAGGAGCTCCCTGAATTGTTCAGGTACTAAAATACCAAGTTATGCTAGTGCAACAGAAGAATACAGCAAATGCTGGAGGTGTCCAATGTAAATTATGAGTACATACATTCAAGTGGGAGCTATTAAGCCCCCAGACCAACCTGTTTTTCTTGTAGCCAGTGTTTATTTGCTGAAAAAAAAAAGATGCAACTGATCTCAGCCTGGAAGCCTATTTTAGTAGTTCACCCTGTGGGTCAGAGCTCTGCTTTAAACGCAGGGCCTGTGTGCATGAACAAAAAGAAGCAAGCAGTCCTGCGAATATGTGAGTGTGCTCTGCCCCCACATCACATATGGCAGGACTTGGTTGTACTAAGCAGCAGGCTGTGAGTAGGAGGCAGCCTTGGGCTGCTTGGCCAGTGCATGCCACTCAATCAATTGTTCTTCAGCCTCACGAATGAATGGCAGCAGGCCAGATGGAAGCGTGCTTTGGGACAAAACTGGCTCCTCAACATGGGAGAACCACTCCAAGCACTACATTGATTTCTGTTTGAAAAATCTGTTATACTATATAATTAGGACTATATCTATTTAACAGGGAAAATTAACCTAAATATATCCAGACATGATTTATTTGGTGCCACATTGATCTATAGAGAAAAAGTTGGCAAAGACCCATTTTTTTTGGCTTAGTTGCTTAAACACAGGTAAGATCATGCTCTGATCATCCTCTAAATAAGACTTCATCAACTATCTGATATTCTTATCCTTGAAGTTTATTTTGCTCTTCATATTTATTAGCCATCATTATATAAAGATTAAATGCCTTTCCTTAGAAAATACACAATTAAATTTTCCCAGTGGTGTTTGAAACATATACCTCATTCACACAAACTGCTGTTACTCTTGTAAGTTACTCATATCCACTAACTTCAGGCACTTAGTGTAAGAGTTTAGCTCTTCATATAATAAATGGATACAGGTAAATATCTCAAGACTGTGATTCAAATCACTTAATTTAGAGAATAACTGCATACTTCCTAGATACTACTCATTAGGAATCTGCAGACCCTGGTCTTGAATAAAGAATTCAAAATTTGGTCTGTTATTCAAGCGAATGCAAGAAAGAAATGTCCTTGACCACGGAAGCTTCCAGTGGCAAGACCTTCATTATAGAAAAGAAGACATGTAAGAAAATGAGTAGGATCTGTATCTCCGTATCATCCCAACCATACAATAGGTTACAATAAAAGCAATAAATGAATCATTTTACAGGAGAAAATATTTCTAAAAAAGGAGGAAAGAGAAACACACGAAGCATGCAAAGCAAGATCCTATTTCTTCTTGGGGCTGACTGAGAGGGAAAGACAGGAATGCAAACAAACTCAGCCTTGTGGCTCACAGCTGTTGCTTCTGTATTTTCAGGGTTCTGAAGTCTAATATAAATCTAAGCTACAACACAGTTTTGCAGAAAACGCTGCAGAACACAAACGCTCGTCTATAACATTGTATCTTCATAAACATGTTATTTTCACATTTTTCAGGAAGTTTTATGCACTCTGCACAGTTGTGTTCTGAGGCAGGTGAAAAAGCAGGATGGCTGATCAAGCTTGAGGTTGAATTAATGTACAAATGGGACTCTGTCAATCCATTCTGACTGTCACAGTATACTTACTGGGCTTATTTTCTATGAAAGACTTGTCCCCATTGTTTCTGACTAATTTTCTACACTGTAATGGCTCTGCATCACATGCTGTCATTCTAAGCATGAATTAGGATGTCTCCTTGCATTGTGGATAAGCCACACTGAGCACTAATGTCTCCATGGGCTGAAGATCCCAAGCAAGAGAATTGGCATGCTGAGACCAAGACAGGTGGCACCGCAGAATAAATACACTCACTATTCTCTAAGCATTCAACTGGGAAAACAAACAAGCACACGAGCAAACGTTGCAGAAGAAAATACCACTATCAATCAGCAGCAGAGCTCACGTCCCTCAAAAAGATCATCTTAGATTATTTCTGGCAATACAGGCTTGTGGTCCTTCAAGTGAAATCCAGTCTCTCTGAATGTCAGCATGGATTTTACCGACTTGAGTTTGGCTATCGTCTTCATGATGCCAGGTCAATACACACTACTTTGAAATATTACAGGGCAACTAACATAAAAAATCTTGTTCCTCCAGTATTTTGACTTCAACAAGGCAAGGGTGTGTATTGGGTTTGGGTGAGCTGGAGTTAATGTTCCCCAGAGCAGCTCTTATGGTGCTGTGCTTNTGGGTGTTCAACAACAAAAATCATAACATGAAACAGTCTAAGAAAATTACTTTCTGTAGCAGTTTGGATAGGTGCAATTACATCTTTCAGTACCATGTTACTTTATATGGCCCCAATGTTTCACTGCTATTAATACATGGGCATTATTCAGAATATTGCTGTAAAAGGAAGGCCTATGTAAAGGAAAAACAAATATACAGAGAAGTAAGGTGGGTGACTACAGGCCAAAAAAGTCAGTAGCAGAGGCAAGAATATACTCCTCATACTCCAGGGTGAAGTACATATACCTGATTCCAGATCTCCTATTTCACCTAACAGATACATTCATTATAAGCCAAAATCCTTTCACTAGTGATGGTGTTTTAGCTTCACGCAATGAGAAAGGATCTAGCTATTAAATCTCCTTCTCCACAAATGCTTTGTGATCTAATAAATTGTTCAGACCATCACAACAATTACTCTCCAAGCAATAGGGCAACATTTTAGGAATTCTGAAGTGCCACTGTTCATAACTGAAATGATTACATCTGTTCCCTTCCTCAGCCCACAGGCTGAGCTTAAGCAAGAATTTTGCTGTACCAATGTACGGAATTCAGACCCGGTAAACCAGCAGCTAGTACAGTGTCTCCGGAGCTGAGTGTTTTGGGGCTTCTTTCTTTTCGAAAGAAAAAAGTACTAGGAGCTACCAGGGGCATTAGCAGAGACTGGAAATTAATAAAGATGAGAACTGTTATGGGGAGATCTCATAAAAACATTAGTGTTCATTGTCATTCAGTTGCACCAACAGAGCTCTGGAGTAAGATCACGTAAAAAAGTTTGGTATGGAGCACTATGAACTGAAAGCGTGGGCACTGTATTGAGATGATGTGAAAGTCCACAGCAAGTTTCATGAGGCACCAACCACTTTAGCAACACTTGGAAACCAAGACATTAAAAATACACACTTCTTTCTTCTACTCTTGATATAGTGACATTTATACAAAAAGGAAATAAAATTAGCAAGTTATTTTTATGTGCCTATCAATTTTATACTTGAGCTTTCTAGTACAGTTTGACTTAATATTTTAACTACAGAAAGAATGACAACCTCTTTTTCTTTCGGTCTCCTCTAGCCTCCCCCCAAATACATACTCAACCAAAAAAATATACCAAATCAATTTAGTTCAGCCTCTTGATGTGTGTTTCAAAGCTACTACATATAAATCTCAGCTGAGGAGCCAGAGCTGTCAGAAGACTATATGTATCAGAGCTTCAGACAAGGTGCGTCCAAATAGCAAAGTAAACCTACCGCCAGTGACAATCCAGAACAGTCATGAGACACAACATAGACAAGAAGGACATAGGAGGAAGAAATAAAAATTAAAACAACCACACACAAACATTAGTAAAAACCATGGAGAAATGACCTTTTTACAGTAGTACATTGATTAACAATTTGCCTCCCTTAGAAGGGATCTAATCCTCCCAGTGTGTCTTGGTGGAGTTGTATACTCTACTTGAAAAAGTAAGCATTGACTGGAATGGAAATAGGTTTCAAAATTGAAAACCTGAGTTTATTTTCAACTCATCTCATGCTTTACCTCAGCTACATTTGTTCATAATCTATATTATTTCACAAACTGTTTCTCATTTGAAGTTGTGTTCAGGAAAGTGGACATTTTGAAGCACAAATATTCTACCACAGACCAAAATTTTATTCCACTTTCTGTAATATCTAGCTATCATATATCTCACTGTTGAGCCACCTGAGTCTCTGTGTCAAAAGGATCTTTAACTATGTTAAGCCATATGGCTCGATAATGATTTGTTGTGGGTGTGCAGGTCAGCATGAGTACCTGTAGGTCAGAAGCTCTCTGACAAACAAAACCAGACTAAGACGGAAATTATATTTCCAGAAGCCCATACTTTCAGATTTACCAAAAGCTACACTCTTTCAAGTTTTGTGTGCTTAGGGAACCAGGAACATGCAAGATGTCAAGTGCCTATCAACTGCTATTATGCACTGTCAGCTGAAGACAGAAGGCAATTAACACTTGCAGGTCCAGGCCTAACAATGACTGAATTAATATTTTTGTTTTTTTTCACAGCATTTCAGATCTTTGGTACCATACATTGCCCTTTATAATGTCATCATATTTACATCTTCATTCGCTTCTTTAAAGAGCTAAAAGGCATTTTTGTTATTCCCCTTTCTATTTTATGTCAGAGCCTCTAAAGTGGTTCAATTCTCTGAACTGAAATATTCTAAATTTAGCATGGCATTGAGTTCAGCCAGGTATATTTAAATTTGCACTGATAACTCAAGATTAAACTGTTAGAATAAACTATCAGTTACACAGAAAAAAAAGACAGCTAAAATTTCACAGATCAGGAATTAAGTTGGTAATATTACTGAATGTCAAAGACTTAAATTCTCTACACTATCAGACAGCTAATTATGAATTCAAGAGGCTAATTTAAGTAGCCTGTTTTTGAAACCCAAGACAGTGAAGAGGAATCTTGACTGGTGAGTTGTCGATCCATCCGCTTATTAAAGATCTGACATTTACATCAACTGAGAATCTACCCTCCTTAGGTTTAACTGTGCAAAACAAAACATACAGGCTGAATCCCAAAATGTTTGGGCAAAAGTATATTTAAATAACTGTACAGAGTATTTTGAATGGAATAATCTTAAAATACCTAGCTGTGCAACATTTCAAAGTTTGAGCTCTCTTTGAAGACAAGAGACTCATGATTCAATTTTTAATCAAATTTTCCCATGAAAAAGATAGAAATGAATCACAATTTTAACTGCATAATGCAATTTTGCATTTAAAATATTGATTTTCCAAGAATCCATGGTCATTTATCCAGGTCCTAATGAACAGAATTAAACTCACTTAATAATATATTGCAAATACAATGGCCTTACACGATATGGAACGAATTCTACATAAATATCAATCAACAAATTGCATAATATTCATCCTGAAACAAAATATTAGGGTTGTTATCACTGGTAGAACATAACAAACTTCTCAAAGAATTTTTCCACAAGCGCAACCAAACGGTTCGTCCAAATTATTCTTGGTTCAATGGGAGGAGTTGGCTAACAGTAGTCCAGGGTAACTGACTGACGATCTGATTTATCATGCATTGCTGAGGGGAGATTTCATAATTACTTAATATGAATAGCCCGAACAAAGTCTATAAATCAAACACAAGGACTCTATGAATGCTAAATCACAGAGCTTAAAGAGAAGGAGGTTGTTTCACATTCATCATATGGAGAAAACAAAATCAGCATGCAACCTTTTTTTTTCATGGGAGAACTCAAAATTTCTGCTCTGTTGTTTTTTGAGCTCAGTCTCACTAATCTTTGTAACCTTGGAACAGCTGCATCTACATTAGGGATTCTGTGTACAGAAGAGCTTGTTTTTAGGTGTGAATTTGTCTTGTCTTGGTGTCACACATTCCAGTACACCAGTACGGCACACGAAACATCTCTCCAGGTGGAACCACGGTTGAAGCTGCACACCGGGGCAGTATGAAAAGTGCTCTACTTGCAATGTGGATCCAAGAGTCTCCAGCCGTTTGCTCTTCATGCCTGTGCAGGACTCTGAGTTGCAATAGGGCAATATGGGATGGCTACTGCAACTGAGTAGCATTAATAGGAATAAACCAACTGAACTTTCAGTTATTTTCTTTCCATATTATTTACTGAGAAAGAACAACAAAAATTACCTACTTATCTAATAACGGAAACTGGAAATAGCTCTGATAGCTCTCTACCTTTGAAGCTTATCCATTATTTTCCTCTCCTTATCTGAGCTTCTTTCAGACTCCACTCGTGATCCAGCTGCAGCTTGTCATCAGACTTGTAAGGCTTCCTCATCCACTCTCCTGATTTTGCTCTTCCCCTGTGACACCTGACGTGCCTGGAGAAGCATGCTAACCTGTTGTAGGACTCTTAAGTCTGGCTGATGAGACACATTGGTGGCTGCTCCATCACTGTACAGTGACATCTCACCACTTGTTCCGGACTACTCCATAGGCCTCTTATCTAGTGTTCTCCAGGCTTTTCTTCTTGGATCTTGCTCTCAATTAGCTAGTCCTAGCCCTTGGATTGCCAGCTTTGTCTTGTGCTTCTGATAACCTTGCCTTCAGCCCAGCTTTCTTCTACACTAGATCTCAACTTGTGGAAGGAACTGCTCACTCCTAATCATGATTTTATCCTCTTTCTTTGGCTGGATAACTGCTCTTAGACTACACTGGCTCAAACTCACCAGGGGTCTTGGGAGCTCAGACTTGATGATGCAATATCTTTACAGTTATTGGCTCTTACTGAAGAGGTTTTGCAAAGCAACTCTCTAAATCTCTTCAACACTTTCTGTTTAAAAATATATCTCTTTGTCTTCTTAGCTTAGGAAATCTGGAAACGCAGTGAGGACACATAGATATTTTACATTTATATCCCCATTATTTTGCTTATTCTCAACAGTTTGTTCCAGCGAGGACAATACTAAAACCCTGCTAAAAAAAAGCTTCATTTTCTTTCAGAAACATATTAATCAAGTATATAGCCCCGAGGATTAGGTCCTACAACCTTCTGCTTCTTTTTCATGAAGCGGATCTGAAGGACAGGTTTTTCTGCCCTTATGAAAATGATGCTGCTCAAAGGGCATTATGCTAATCCTTTTCCTCCAAGCTACTCAGTTGACTTACAGCTACAAACATGGCCTGTTATCTTTAACCTTCTCCTGTCTAGTACAAAATTAATTCTCCCAACAACATTGTGTTGCATACTTCTGTGCTCTTCCTTTTTGGTTGTTTTCCTTAGTTCCTATGCTTCTCAGTTTTTCTTCTATACTGCTGTTTCCTTCTCTGCTGAACTTTCCCTTTTGTGTAAAAAGACACTGAGTGTTCAGAGCTGCTGTTGTTTACCACGTAAGCTCAGTAATACTGCTAGAAAGATATACAAACACTGTACTAGGTCCTAGTCAAAGTCTTGAAAACGGAAAGTGAAAACTGCACACATTTGCTTCATTTTCGGGACAAAATGACAAACTTGCTCCTTCCAGATGAGTCATTATATGCCTGCTCATTGAGCAGCAAAAACTGTCTGACTGCTTTATCAGGATGCCACACCCAGATTCATCTTCTGTGATACCACCGAGAAGATGCTGCCAATCAGTTCCCTCTTCACAGAGCGATTATTGAGGCAACATGCAGAACTTTTTCTAGACACATCAGACAGAAACCTTCAAATGAAACTCAAGAGTTCAAGAAAAGGAGAGGTACTTTACCTGGTCTTTCATGGTTTTCCCTAAATCTTTAACATCTTTCATGTTAATAGCATTCTTCCCTCCCTTCTCCTTTCCCTTCTTCTTGTTCTTCTTTTTGAACAAGCATTTCTTACAGAGACAAAAGCAGCAGGTAAGGATTAATAGGACTGCAACTATGGCTATGGCTATTAAGGCCCAAGGTGGCACTGAAAGAGAAAAGAAGAGACACACACACAAAGAGCGTGGTAAACTGTTAGTAGGGTTAAATTTAGAAGCATGCACATTTTGCTCACAGCTAAGCCTTTTTCAAAGAAAATGCCTTGCAGAAATACCTGAAATCCTTTCTGAAGTATTCTGTATATTTCTTCCAACTGAGCACTTGCACACACAATGCCAATTTAACACATCTATCTATTTACATGCCTGGTGACACAAATCAAACTCACTTGCAGATATTTTGATTAATCAACCATCTGAAAACAGTATGTCCAAAACATTTACATTCTGCCAATCTGTAAAATGCTCGGCATATTCAGGCTATTACTTGCTTCTTGCTTTAATAATCTCCCCAACCCACCTGGCATTATGGCTGAATCAGGTGGAACTGACTGCAAATCTCCCTTTTCTGGGATGGCATCTGATCCAAGCAGTCAGTTTTAATGAGCAGCCCTTCTCCACTGCCCACTGCTGCACTTGACAGACTCGCAGACTCCTCACAACAGATGCAGGTCAAGGTCACCAGTAAAGACTGACCAAGGACCGTCCAATCCAAGGGTATTTGCTTTATTCGTCATCGTGCTCTAACGCTAGTGAAGTTTCAATACATAGCTATATTCTCACCTATACTTTCCTATAAAGAAAAGTGTATGTTCTGTTTACTCATTCAGTCCAGGATGCCAGACAAGGCTGAAGAATGAATAAATAACAAAGAACACTGACTATGACAAAACGATCTTGTTAAAGACCAGATTTTTTGGTAAAAAAGGAATTAAGATGACAATTAAACACAAGTACTCCAGAAGGTAATTATATTCATACAAATCACATTTAATGACCACTGATCCCCACATTTACCCAGAACCCCTGACAAAACTTTAAATATTGTAAACTGTCATTTTCTAAAAAAATCTCAAAATATACTCAGTCTCTCAGGTTTGCAAGATACTCTTTCACTGCATTACCTAAAGGTCTCTAGTATGATACAGAGCAAATGGAAGAGTGAATTAAATTTGACATGTTGACGTCAGTGAATCACAAAAGGGAATGGACAGTATAAATTGAGAAAATTAATTGCTTAAAGGAGCTAAGCAGAGTATGAAGCATGGTCACAGGAACTTCCACTACAAATTACCAGTTCAGGAAGAGGACAGAGAACCTACACCTTCCTTAGTCCACATTGAATGACTACTTTTTCTTTTATTCAAATGTCCTTGGGGACAGATACAAAAATAATGCAAGAGAACAGTTAAACAATAATTTCTGTAATACTTTCATGCCTTCAAATGTTCATTAAATGCAGCTGCTATAAAAGGAAAGCTGTACCATATGCAGAACAAATGAGAACTGATTACTAAACAAATGAATGTTAAAAGATAAACAGTGAACAGATTAACAGCTGTTTATGTGATGTATTTTATAGAGTCAGCAGCAGCAATTCTGCAGTTTAAAGTTGCATCAGATCTGCACTTATCACAACTTAAAATCTGTATTTCATGCATTAATGATTTCGTTTTGCCTTCAAATCTGGTGTAGTAACACTATGTAGCACAACTGACTCTCCTGCAAATGATTTTTTTTTCATCCTCTCAAATATAAAACAAGCACCTTTCACAGGCAATGTGTACCTTTCTCAAATTCTAAACTTCACATGTATACTTAGGCTGTTAGACACTTAGCATCTGAAATGGTATTTACATAACACTACATTTTATATCTGAGCTAATCTACAGGAGTTATGTTAATCTGAAATGAATGCCATGCATTCATTTGCCAGCTACTTGTTTTACTGCCTTCTCAGCAGTGCTTGAAGCATGATACCAGTGAATATGGGGAGCAGTAAGTATATGGGATGGTGTTCTGTAGCAGGATAGCACTGTGGGAGGAAAGAGAGGAAGGACACATCAAATGTGGGTAAATTGGGAAAAATTAAGGAATTGAAGACACAGGGAATGTGGGTGTGGATAGGACATATGCATATGCATCCTACAGATGAAAAAGCTTGTGTAGGTAGTGAGATGCCTTGTAGATAGGTAGGTTCCTTTGTGCTGAAACTGTTGTGTACCGTGGTATTCTGGCACTGCTGCCTCCGTTCTCTGGAGCATGAACAATGCAGGGTGCCTTGGGGAGCATTTGGAACGTTTGCAGCTATCTCAGCTTCTTTTTTTATAATGCATTGTCTGTTCTCATCTGTTTGTAATTTAATTTCACCCAATAGCTCTTGTGATGCAATTAAATGACCATCAAATTAATATCTGAGACACCAAGAATTATGCAGAATGCCTTATTTATCTCTTCAAAGAAAACATGCTTTTTTTTTTCTATTAAACAAAGCATAAGCAATAAAGCAAAAAAAATTAGGATAACCCAAAACCTGGACATTTCCAAAACAATTTCAACATTCAAGTCTGAAAAAGCAAAAAGAAATGCATTTTTTTTCCCCAATAAAAGTGTACTATCTCTGTTAAGGAAACATCTCATCCAAACACTGCTATTGACAGAGATTGCTCAATCAGAGGATGCAAATAATAGATTTAACACAAGTGAAACATAGTTATTGCTGGCTGTGAAATGATGTTCATTTCCTTTCAAAAGCATTATTTAAATAATTTTAAATGTTAATACATAATATAGACAAGATTTTCAAAACTTACTAAAGACTTCCAGAGTTTTCCTATCTGTGATCCCCAATTCATGATGTTGCCAAAGAAGCCTGAATTCCAGAAAAAGGTAAGTTTTTACAGTTTAGGTTTCTACAAAGTCATCTCAAGGTGAACAGGACAGAATGAAATGACTGAAGTCATTAGTCACTTTGGAAGAATCAAGTCTTCATTTTTCAGCCTTTTAACCAACTGTGAGTAATATCTATAAAAACATTACTGACAGTATATGAACTTTTGTGGAGATTCAAATCGGTTAATTCCTGTTGGACTTTACTCACACTTATGGAAGATTTTCAAAGAATTTCACTTTTCCAATGTTTAAATGGACTATAAAGGGACTCTACAGTCTGAAGACTACCTCCACCTATATTAAACCAATTTGATCAGGTTCAGTAGCACCGTTTGAAACCTCAGGAGGTCTTCAGACATGATGCATTGAACACAAGACCTCTGTGGCAGCTGAAGCACGGTGGATGACATGAAAAATGCAGATTCTGACCAAGCAGCCAAGGTCAGTGAGCCAGAAGCTTCTTGTACAACTTGTCTTACCCAGTAGCTGCACAAGGGGGTGCTTTGAAACAAGCAATACTTACCTATGGTATTGGTTTAAGGATAATTAATATGTCTGTAAACCTTCCAATATTTGAGTGTTATTTTCTTTGCACCTGTAGGCAAGTACATAATACTTATTTTGAAGAAGTTGTCATGAATCGCTACATCATTTGGTGATTCTACAAGGCTTTAAAGACAAATTTATAGGAGGGGATCTGCTGAGTCGCAAAGTTAGTAAGTAAGGTCTTGAATTAGTCTTATTGATCCAATCCAAACAGGGTATGCTCTAGGACTTTACTCAGAAATGAAGGAATGAAGCCTGTCTGTGAAAGAGGAGTGTAGAGAAAATGAAATGCATGGCTTACTCCTGGGCAATAGCAGGGCACTGAAAAGAGTAAGCTCTAGGATTATGTTAATAATCGAGGCATTTTGGGTACTGCTTCTGCATCCTTCACTCATGCTCAGTATCAGTCAGCCACAGATACAGCTAAAGGAGTTGTGAGATCTCTCATGCTTCTCTGTTTCTTCCTTCCGCTAATGGCAGCCAGGGTTGTGTGCATACTCTGGGTCATTTAATGCATTTTGTGGGATTTCACAAACACAGCAGCTGTGAGGTACTTACATTATCATTTCAGTTTGTGCTTAGGAGTGCATTTACGAGGCCTTTCTCCAGACCACACCCATACAGCATGCCTGGGTTCATGTTATGCAGTGATCTGAGAGGGACCAAATGGGAATATATGCTCCCAGAGCTCACCTAGCAGTGCTCCAGCTGCAAAAAACATTTGGCCAATGGGAGCAAATCTAAATTGAAACACTACCTTCACAAAATTTGTAGTGGGTCCTCAGGAACGACTGCTTCACTTCACTGATTTCCTTCTACTGCACTGCACTAAATATAGCTAGTGTCCCAACCTGTCATTAAATGTTGTCCCACTGAATATGCTAGATTCAAAGGAAAGGGTGTATTACTGAGTTATTCAATTTACGAGCTACAAATCATGTCCCTTATATAAAGATATCCTTACTTGGCCTTACACAGAATGTTTGGAGAGGTACAGGCCTTGGGTCTAAAACTGACATTCCCATTACATGATCTAAAATTACCAAATGCCTTGGAGGGCATTTGACTCCAGAGGAAAGATGGTAAGAGGGAAGTCACAAAATACATAGCAGCATCAAAGTGCTACAGTTTGTAAAGGGAGAATAGAATCCTTCATCTTAATAATTTTTTCCCTTTCTGTGTACAATGTCAGAGGAAACTTTATTAACTTAGAACTCAAAGAGAGGGAAGGTCAAGGAAGAACTTAAGACAGCAGCTGAATTAAAAAATGAAAACTTCCATACCAAAAATGCTGTCCACCGACAACTTCCAATTAAGCAATTAAGCAGCCCCATTTAAACTATGACAAGAAAGGACTATCAGATGATGGCAGCTTCCATATTATGCTGCCAAGGAGGCCCATGGCATGTCGGAATTGATAAATATTAACAATCTATGTTTCAGAAGGGGGCGTTTTACTTAACAGGAAGCTACAACTGTCAAATAGTTGCATGTGAAGTGCATTGCATTAATCTGAAGCTCTGGCAGACTCAACATGAGAGCACTGGCGGTCTTTGTTTACTAAATCAAAGTTTTATCTTAGCTTTTTGCAGTCATAGCTTCTAATCAGGAAGCAAATTCCACATATGGCCCTATTCAGACCTTCTGTATAGAAGCTCCCCAGGGTCCACATTCTGGGAATCAATTTGACTTTCATTAGGTTTTCTAAAGAAAATGTACTGAGAACAAGGACCCAGGTAATAGATATCACTAATCACAGCAGAAGGAATACAAAGGTGATTAATATAAAGAAAAAGAAATGCTGTTACTTGTTAAAATTACTTGTAAAAGAGAAAATACAAATTACTGCAAATACATACTTACAAATACCGATGATTTAAAATCTAGCCTTCAGGCTTATGTAGTTACATTTCCACCTCAAACACTTTTATGTATGATCTCTTGTTTTAGTAATATGCTTGCAAAACATTTTCACTTTCTTACATTTACCTGAGATTTCTA
This sequence comes from Baryphthengus martii, assembly GCA_013396935.1. Classification (NCBI taxonomy): domain Eukaryota; kingdom Metazoa; phylum Chordata; class Aves; order Coraciiformes; family Momotidae; genus Baryphthengus; species Baryphthengus martii. Next base: position 175,709 of record VWZK01012384.1, read on the forward strand.
ATGTGGTTCAAGTTAATGGCACTACCTTTGACCCATCACTAGAAGGAACAATTACTAAGTACCTTAATGAATGCTCTCCTGCTGACATTTCTCTCGGCTTCTCTATTCTTTGAGCATGCAGAGTTGCGTAAGACTATCTCTATGAATAGTTTATGGAAGTTACTGAAGCTTTAACTGAGCTAAGAGATGTCTGTTTTGACAGTAAAAGTTCTCCACATGCAAAACAGTCTGTGGAAGTGCACTGATCAGATGGGCTTCACTCATTGAATATTCTCCTGCCTATAGCTTCTTTGTTAGACATTACCATGCAAAATTATGCAAACTTTGTATGACTGAATGTTCCAGTCTTTGCAAATAAATTGACATTGAATTTAGCAGCAATTCTAGATACGGCTACGAATTTAGCCGAGGTGCTTGGGCTGCCTGAGAATCTGATGCGCCTACTGTATGCTCCCACAGATAGAACTCAAAATGCATAAAATGAGTGAAATATTTACCTGAAGGCAAACACACCTATGATTGGAATTTGCAGGTCATTTATTTTTATTATTCCTGGTATTAATTCACCTTTTAGGGCATGTGATAGGTTCTTTGTCATGGTAAAACACATCTACCCGACAGCGTATCTCTTTCTGTCTCTGTTGCTGTCTCTTCTTCTTTCCAACATGTTTTGCTCCCTCTCTTCCCGAGCTCCTGACTGCCCAGTCTTACCAGCTCCTCTGCTCCCCTCTTGAGACACATCGGGGAGAAAGCAAGGCAGGGGAGTTCCCAGGTGAGACAGGGATTGTGAGACAGCCAGAGGAAGAAAGTGAAGCTGCTGAGATTTCTCCTTCTTGAAGGTAGTACCTCAGAGAGACTGCAAAGGCCTGTAAGCTCAAATGTCAGGTTTCAACTGTATAAATGTTAAAATGAAAATAGCTCCTCTGTTAACCTGCCTGTTTTCCTCTAAATCAAAATGAAACAGAGTATGAGCAAAAGAGATTTAACATAGATCTCCCCTTCTGCTGGCTGTGCCACTGCTGGTTGGGGCCACCCCCTTGGACTCATTTTCAGCTCAATCTCCATCACACAGCCTCCTCAGTGGCCACAGGGCTCCTTGGGAAAGTCCTCCTGTGGCCTGGGGGCCTGGAAGCCTTTCCCAAGGCAGTGCTGTGCTTCTACAGGGCTCTCCTTTCACCCTCACATGGCTCCCAGCTCTCTTGTGTGCTCCCATCTCCCCCAGTCTCCAGCAAATACAGACATTTCTTCCATTGTCCTCTACGGAAGAACAATATTCCCCCACTTGGCACACAATGGCCCAGAGGAGGAACCAGAAGCCCAGCTCCCTGCTACACAGCGTGTTCCTTGTGAGGGACTGCAATGCTGGGCAGACTGACAAACAAAGCAGCCTCTCCTTTATGGCAAAACCTCTGGTCACTTACTACACAAAACAGTGTAGGGAAAGGAAAGACTCCGGTGAAAAAAGTTTTCTAATCAAGTAGATAATATTTTTAGGCTGATGCGTCCTATCAGTTCATATACCTGCTGCCACAAACTTTTAAAATAAAACATATTAATTCAGGCTGTAGATAATTGCCAAAGAAAGCACTGGGCACACTGAGCAGCTGGGGAAGATGAAGAAACCTAAAGCCTTGAACCAGAGTAAAAGCCAGACAGATTTGCTGAAGGCTTTTCAAAAACTTTATGTACCAACAACAGCTGAGGCCAAATACTTTCCTGAGAAGGGACAAAACAACCCATGGGGCTAATATTAAACTCTGATGAACAAATCTGTAGAAGCTTGAGATGACTACCTTCCATCATGTGGACAATTGTATTTTGTGGTTAAAACACATTTCACTTTTCCTGTGACATATACAATAAGTTGTACTTCAAACTTTGACAGTCTGAAAAAAAAACCCAAAAGTAAAAAAAAGTCATGCAACTCCCTCTGATTTGGAACTGGAATTTTCAAAGAGACAAAATACTCCAGTCATATCAATCTTGGGACTCAGAAATCAAATGAATGACTCAAAAGTAATGAAATTGAGGGGAAAAAAAAAATCCATTATGTCTATATATATTTGATTTTTTTAGCTGATTTCATTCATTGTATGCAATGAACACTAGTTTTGAATACTTGGAAGTGTTATTTGTGCCATATTTTCAACATCTGCCCTGCAAGTATGAGGGCCAGGGTTGTGTTTCAATTTTCAAAACAGTGCCACATTTCTTGCATAACAGAATTAGTCATGCATAATAAATGTTAAATGTTTTAAGTTCTAAAACTAGGTAAAAGCTCCATTGTTACCAGTTCAGATATCCATTTTCCATCATATTAAAAATTTTGATGAAATTTACTGTCTCTCCATGTTAAATAAGGCCAAAGTAAATAATCAAATTCCTTCTGTTCACAAAAAGTATGACCCTATTTCCTTTAGGACTTGATCTTTTGTCTCTATCCATTGCACAGACTAGTAGAGCCATATTATTGACTTTGAACAGATACTAAGCAGGTTCATATATCTGCATTTATTCAGCCCTTGAAAAGGCCTGGGATGAACCTAAAAAAATCATCTAAAGCATAGAATGTAATATATATATGCATTAGATCTGCCATGTGTTTATTAAAAAACAGATGTATTCTGCAGTTAAGAATCATTGGCACAGTTAATTTCTAAAACTGATTAATACATAAAAGCCTTTGTTGTTTTTTTTTTCTTTTTTTTTTAATCACTGCAACAGGAAAGCATTTGCATACTTAAGTATGGTATACAGTCAGAAAGGGTAATTTCTAATAGGTTCGTGAACTTTTTCATATCTTCAGTGTCCAGAGTCTGTAATTAATTGTATAGCTGTAGCAGTGATAAATCAATTAAAAAAACAATCTCCTTCTTCTAGCTAGAATTAAAGCTTTTCTTTTAAATCTTTACTGTATGTTAGGCCAATTGCAGTGCATAGGCTCATAGGAGAAGAGATATTTTTTTGTTTGAAGACAGGAATGTATGTGTAAAAGCATTTTTCTTTTGCTGTGCTATAGTGCATTCTCAGTGAAATCAACTGAATATCTGCATTTCTTGATCCTTTATTTTAAATGTACAGATTCTTTCATTAAATATTATCATTATTAATAGATGCTCATTTGTGTGTGGGTAGTGCCTAAAGGCACCGACTCAGAGGAAATGCCTCATCAGATTAGACACTGCACACAGATGAAATAAAAGGACAGTCTTGCCTGAGACGCTTTATAGTGTAAGATCTCAAGCCTGTGTGGTGGGTACATGTGCATCTTGGTCTAACTGCCTGCTCACAAGAGCTGTGCCCTTGTCCAACCATTGTCTTAAGAGAATGCAAAAGACTCGTACACTACCAGATGCAGTCTGTCCAAGTACATGGCCTAGCACTCCCTTGCGCACAACCCTTGTTAAATACTCCTTCTGTCACCTCAACAAGATCCTCCTAGGATCCTGTCCACCTAAGACATGAATGACTTCCTTCTGGAGGGAACCCAGTCAGTCAGCGTGGCACCTTCATATCTCGCCAATGGCCAAGGTTATAGCCAAGACCAGGTCTTGAAACAAAGGACACAGAAAACCAAGAGACTGTCTTTGGCAGGGGCTCTCCAAAAGGAGTGCCTGGGCTGGTGGTGGTCTTGAGGCAATAGGAGTTAGACACAGAGAAACTAGATTTCAACCATGTCTTGCTCCAGTCTTCCAGCTAACAGCTTTTAATCTGAATGCCCCAAATAAAAACTTGGTACATTCAGTAATTCCCCAGTTCACACAGTTTGTCTATTTTTTCACATAAATAGTTGCACGTCAAGCACTTTCATGCTGAATCCTCAGCATGAGATGAAATTCCATATCACTAGTCACCATTACAGAAACATCCCACATGGTCTGTGACCCTTTTTTCTAGGGTGTCTGTAACACCAAGAATATCCTGATAATACTCACGTGAGGTTGTTGGGCAGGCACAACCAGCATGAGCCATGGACATGGCTATAGAGATCATCAATAAGGCACACTTTGTTGGTCCAGTGTCCTCTCAAATCTGGATGCAACTGGATGCTAGGATGGTTAGGTAATACTGGTGTTGGTGCACGGCCAGCAATGCCTGACCGGGTGCACTGTATGCAGGCTCATGCCACGTGTTTAGTCACAGAACGTAACAGAGCAGGACACGGGCACTGAGACTGTGCTATTCCGCCCCTGGCTGTTTCTGCTCACCTCGGTGGGACTAAGCAAGGCTGGCTGTGGCTGTATGAATGCATTTTTCCAAGGGACCTCGAATTGTGTATTGATTCAGTTGTTCAGGGGTATGCAGGAGAGGATTCTTGGCAGGCAACTCTGTCCTTGATTTAGCACTCTACTCAGCTCAGGAAAGGAGAGAGAGTAAACTGTCCACGCTGCAGGTGTTTTGAGAACCTTACATGGGTGACACTAGTTCATGGGACTGGGGGCATAATGATGTGGGCTCTGCTGCACTGGTATATGATGCACCCCTGGCAGGCCAGGGCGGCTAGGCAAGCTGTTCTGCAATGTGTAGTCTGCCAAACTGCCTGGGGGATGTGCTGAAGGACTGAACTGTCCCAGGCTTGCTCCAGGCATTTGAACTGAAATGTTTCCATGACCTCTATCTGTTACACAGAGGTGCTGGTCAGGATATATTTACCAGCTTTGCAAATTCTGAGGGAGTAGGAGCCAATAATCCAGCTATCTCAAATCTCATTCCAGTGCGGGGATGGGAAGAGAGAGCTGTTTCCACGGTACGCCTCACCTCTGCCTCAACGATCACCACAAAAGATAACTCTCCTCACTTCTTCCCCACCGAACAAAACTTCCCAAGAAAGCATCACTGGCATAAAAGTGCACAACAGCTTTTGTGTCAGCACACAGCTGTCACTAAGAATACGTGTATCAGAAGATACAGTTTTGTGAAATCTGTATGTTATTAGATACTTATGCTACTAATACAGAAAAAAGAAACTTAATTATATTATTCACTGATCATATACAACTCAGTCCCTCGAAAAAAATGTTGCTTTCAGCTGCTATTTAAAAAAATAGCAGGCTTCGACCTTTCTCTATTTAAGCATTCAGTTTTATTTTAAAAGACTGAAGCAAAGAGTCTAAATATGGGTTGTGCCCTTCCCTAGTATTTCGACCTTTATTCTTCAAGAAGCTATCAGGGCTGCATCTCACATATCAGTAGAGGCCTTTGTAGGAAGAAATTTATTTTCAAGGTACTGTTAAGGTTAATAGCCATGTTGCTCTTCTTTTTCAGAAGCTCATTTAGCAGCACTATTATGATGAGGATGATGATGATTGATTACTAACTTTTGCCTTTTTGCACAAAAAAGCATCGTTCCTGATTGGCTAACTATAAATGCTGTAATGGTCATTAACTTTGTTGCAGGAACCACTGCCAAAGTGATAAATAGATTTGGTTTACATTAGCTACCAGCCTAAAAGCATCATTTGACCTCATTATTAGATATAATCAAATCTGGAGTTATGCTCCCTAAGAAGGAAGACCATCTTTTTTTAGGACAAGAACTCTTGAGCCTTTTTTCTGATCTCCACAAATACAAAAGCTGAAATTTCGTTCCACTGAGGTAAGGTCACAATTCTCTCCAAAACATTTTATGCAAATGCTTAGGCATTGAAGTTTTCTTCATTTCTTCACCTGCTCTTAGGAGGTGTTAAAAGCGACCTGTACAGGACCAGGGAAACTGTTACTCTGACAAATGGTTAGTTTGCTGAAGGAATCAAGAACACAACCTTTGCACATATGTATTTGGAATTTCATATTAAAATGTTGAAATTTACATCAGATGTAGAAATACAGCTCTTGAGGCTTGTGGAACAAAAAAGCTTCAGACTGCATTTGATCTTTTAATCCACATTTCGTTCATACTACCTGCAAATTGTTTCTTGTTCCTTTTCATACAGAATCACAGAGGATGTTAGGGGTTGGAAGGGACCTCAAAAGATCATCCAGTCCACCTCTCCTGCCAGAGCAGGAACCTAGAGTAGGTCACACAGGAACGTGTCCAGGTGGGTTTTGAATGTCTCCAGAGAAGGAAACTCCACAACCTCTCTGGGCAGCCTGTTCTAGTGCTGTGTTTTATCTTTACTTCTGTAAGTTATAACACTCCTCACTGTTGCAGTGCCTCTCACTCTGCCCATATAGCAATGATAGAATTTACTAATTTCGCATGCCTGGAATATGTTTTTTCTCATGTTGTGCTTTGGTCTTCTGCTACTTAGCCTGAATAATAGACACGAGCCCCAGTCAGTGCCTATATTCAGCTAGGCCATGAGTGTGTGTTACAGCTGTAACCCACAGTTGATAGTTGTGGTTTAGGGGATGATGTGGATCTGAAAGAAGTGTGAAAAGGACTGTTTTATAAGCACACATATCATCCCAGAGGCCAGTACAAAATGTTCTGGTACGATGTGGATTAATAAAGGCAGTTTGTCTCAAAGCTTTCTTTATCCTGTTAATCTTATTAGCTGTCAGCAAAAGCAACTACTATCAGTTTGTCTCTTAAGACAGCAACTTTCCGTAAAAATCTCAACTAGTACTTTTATCTTCTTCTTTTTTTTTTTTTTTTAACCTCTGCAAGCGTTGGGACAGAGGAGGAACTGTGAAAAAGATGACTCTTTTCATCAACTTCTGTATTATTTAGTGATTGTTGCTTAATCTAAAATTTAGCAATGTTGAGAATGGAAACTAGAAATATGTGCTCTCCTCTCATTTTAGCCTATAGTTTGAATTATTTCCTACACAATGCCATGACTTCAGCAGTGCTGTCATACATTAGAGTTTCTGCCTCGATGAAGGAATTTAATCTAACTCTTTCAATTTCCTGAAGCAGCACTCCAACTTTCAGATTAATATGTAAAAACTGGCGAGCTGTGCTACCAGCGTAGCATTTCCCCAAAAGAAAGGCTGTAGGCATCTGTCCTTAAAAGGGGAATTTTCATTCCTCACTGCTGAGTGGAAAGGAGAACGAGTTTGCTGCTCTGAGAGATAAACTAAAAGTTTCAGATGAAAACTCCTCCATTTTAAATCCCTGCACCCAGTTTCCTGATGGACAGCCAGCCTGAGAGGCTTTTCATTGTCCTGAGACCCCTTGACTGCCACCTATACTGAGCTTGAAGTCCAGCCATGCAACACTGAATGCAGGCTGCAAGCTTTTCTCAAATTAAGTCAGTCATTTTTCCTGGATATGACAGAAAGAAATAAATCCCCTCCCTCAGTCCCAGAGTCCGTCCAGCTTTGATTATGTGCACCAGGTGTCAGCTTTGCCTTATGCTGCACAAATGAAAACCAGGCACATTCTAGACATTTACACCTCTTATGGGATCTAATTGTACATTCTCAGCTCACAGAAAGAGCATCCTTTCCCTCCATCTCCTCCCATGGTGTCCTATTGACAATGAATGCGCTCAGCACAGACTGATTCTACAGGCACATCCAGGCCAGACTTTCTCCACTAAGTGAAGCATTCCTGTGAAGGCACATAGAAAACTCACTTATCATCTTCTTCTGTTCATTGGGAAAAGAATAGGAAACAGAACCTTATGCCAGCCCTGAAAATCATCAACTAGACATTTTTGTTTGACTTGGCTGCAGTAAATGGTCATCAAGATTTGACTCGAAAATTCTGTACTAAACTTGGATCTACAGTCTTCTGGCTAATTAGCATAGTCAGAGAAAAGTATTATTTTCTTTTTAAAGAAGAAAAGTCAGGAGAGGATGACCTGTGACTTGCTTTCAAGATCACAAAAAATGTCACTAAAAATTGAGTGTGGTCAGTCTAACCCCATGCCCTATGTACACTTCTCTCTTGAGACCAGGATATTTCCACTCTAGTAATATTTTGCTCCAGTAATTTACACTCAACCTTAGCAGCTGCTCTACATGGACACATTTTCTTATTGCTATTTAACAACCACTGCATCACCTCACTGCATTCCACTTATTAAAATCATTTAATTAAATCCCATTCTTCTCATTGGATTAATTTTATTGCTACTGATCAAAGAGGCTGAAAAAATGATCAAATATTAAAATTAAAAGTACACAGCAGAGTTCTTGCTTCTGTCTCTATATAAATACAATCAAACTTGAAGTGATTAACCCCAAGTTAGGCCAGAATAGAGAAATGAATATTAAAAAGGAATGGTGTAACTAAGCATAGGAAAAATAATCACTTCTAGAATTAGAAGTCAATGGCCATGATCCTGATGATTTCTGTCCATCGAGGTTTCTGTCCCAGGTTCCCAATTCCACTTGTAAATATCCTGCCATTAACTAAAGAAGCAGTTGTGATCTCTCCTAATAAGAACTTTGCAATAGCTAACTGACAATTCTTTCAAACCTGTAGCATCGTGAGTAATGAACAATTAATCCTCCGTCGCCTCAGAACTGAGTTAAGCTTAGAACAGAAAGGGAGAGACAGCAAAAGAAAATGGGCTCTGTGAAGCATGAAGAAATAAAAATGAAAAGATCATAAAGAAAACAAACATTAAGGGTAGAAGAGCAATCAATAAAGTCCAAAGCTTGCAAAGACAATCTTGGAAAATAAGTACTCTAAAGGAATTTAAATAAGTATAAATGGAATTCTCAGAAAGATTTATTTAAGAGTGAATTAATTCTTCAGTGCAATTTCCTTTTTCTTCCCTTGCATGATTGTCTCTTAGGCTACTTCACTTTCTGCATATGGTGCCATATGACAACAACAACACATTAATCTCTAAGTTATATATGTTCTTCCATAGTGATTATTCCAGCAAGCAAAAAGTTAACACATTTAAATGAATGCAAATGAGATGGTGTTTTGTTATTGGCTGAAAGTGCCTCAAAACAGACTAATAGTGACATACAGACGCAACTTTGCATCTGTAGTCTAATTAAAACTAATCTAATTAAATATGGTGCATCTGAACAGGAGTTCTAGTGCTGCAGAGAACACACAGAATTCCTTTCATAGCTGGAAAGAGCTTCCAAGAGCCAGTGTGTCTGTCATTTCACTTTATTTGGAATCACTTTAATAGCAGGTGAGTAATCAGCAAATATATTCTCTGTAGCTGCTTTCGAATTGTTCATTCACAGCAGAAGCAGTGATAATGTATCCACGGATACTTTAAAACAGTAATGGAGGCCACATTGACTGGGGGAAGTAATGTCTTATTAGGCAAAATGATACAATTGGAAAAAAAAATGAAAAAAGCTTGAAGATGTAAGTCATCCTTCAGACTCATTTACTAAGGCAGAGTTGAACTACAAAAACCTCCTCTTGCAGATGTGTTATGTCACTGACTTCAGTTGTCCACAGCAAAACCAGGTGTGATCAAAACCTTGTCTTGTTCAGGGATTTGTTTTAAAATATTCTTATTAGAGAAATCCTCTTTTCTTTTCCTGGCAAATAAACATTCCACAGACATTGTATTCAGCAGAGAAACCTACTGCTCTCAATTGAAATTCTGCCACAAGCGATTCTAGCATTGAAAACGAAAATGACCATGAGGTAATAAAATAATGCATATAACCCTCTATCCAGTGTACAGTCTAGAGGCCATGAGACCAATGTAAAAGAGTTAATTCTAGTGTTTCACCCTTTTTCTTTCCCTTTCAAAAATTCAGGTAAGAAACTTCATGTTAGAAAACTGTCTAAAAAGGCTCTCCAGATCTCATTTTTTTTTCCTCTTTCTCTTTCTCAAGGCTCATTAGATTGCTAAAACATTGAATTTAGTAATATCCAGATTGCTAAAATGTTGAATTCCAAATGTCCTTAACTTTGTGGGACAAGTACGACTCTATTCCTGGGAAATTCTTCAAATCGGGCCACACTTTGTGTTAGAGAAGATTCATGGAATAAGAGTAAGCAAGAACTATACCATAGATATGACACTATCCTAGAAGACCAGCAAGTTGGCACTTCCTATCATTTTAGATGAAATGTTCACTGTATGAAAAAATTGAAACAGACTGAGAGTAGAGCTCTGGAGACTTCCCTCTTCTTGGTTGGCACTCTAACCAGTGAGCTGTTAATCCCACACAACACAGAAGCTAAGCCACTTTCCCCACAGAACAGTGTTCCTCAGTCCCTGGGTCTCCCACGGAGGATTTCTGTATCAGCTTCAGTTAGAAGGATGAGTAATGCATTCTCCATGCAGTCTAACCTATAGCCCACAGGCTCTCTCTCTTCTCTTCGGCATGAGATATGTGGGTTTAAACTTCTTTAGGCTGAGTAAGAAACAAGCCATGTTCTTCCTCCTCTCATGATAGTGCCTTAGCAACTATGTTTATTACAAAATAAAATTGGTGATAACACTACTAGCATTTCCCTTTCTTTCTTTAACCCCACTGTAGTCGCATGAGTTCCAAGAATGAAAATACAACCTTCAAGTAAAAGAGCAACAGAAGAGACAGATAAATTCCATAGTGAAAACTGGGTCTGCTGTTTGAAGAAATGCACAGAGGGCTCTATTATCAAAAAGAAGTCATAAATGATGAAAATTCTCAAAATTGTCCCATTAAAGTAATTTTCCTTGCTGCTTGATGTTTCTAGATAAGTAGAACTCCAATTTGAGTCCTTTCAGTTGCAAATAGTTCCATTAATTTCAGTAAAACTATGCTGAAAATTGTTTGTAGAATTACATCTTGAGGTGAACTTACAAACACACAGGAAAAAAACCATTGCATGTTTTTCACAGAATTTCTTTAACCTAGGAAAGATAAGTGTGGTGATTCACAGAAAAAGGATATTTTGGTAAGTCATAACTAATTTTCAAATGAAATGTCAGTCTGAAATTGCTAATCAAATAGTCATTTTCACGGTATTTTGCTATATGCTGATGTGAAATTTACTCCATTTTACTGAAGGTTGCAAAAGGCATCTTTCATAATTCAAAATCTATATTAAGGTGAGGTTTATGTGCTGCACAGGATGTCACAGAGGCCCATGCAGCAGAATGAACAGTCCCCTTTGTGACTACGTGCACTGAGATGCTAACAGTATTGTGAACTACGTTATAAAGTCTTAGGGGAACAATGACTTCAAAAAACAGTATGTTTTCTTTCTCCTAAATGTGAAAGTTCGAAAGGAGAAGTATTTAATTTTATATGAGGGAAATTTTATTCAGATCTATCAGATTTTCTTGATGTTGCATTTTATTACAATATTATACATTTCCAAAGAAATGAAAAGGGGACCGTCAAATGTGCTCTCATTTTTACACAATATTTTGATTTCAGTGCAATTTGGCCTGTTTAGAGAGTGGTACAAACATACGGTGGCTGTATGCATCAGCTCTGGCGCCCCCAGCATAAGAAAGACATGGACTTTCTGGAACTGGTCCAGAGGAGGGCCACAAAGATGATTAAGGGGGTTGAAGCACTTCCGTGAGGACAGGCTGAGAGAGCTGGGGTTATTCAGCCTGGAGAAGACAAGGCTCCTGGGAGACCTTAGAGCGATCTTTCAGTGCGTAAAGGGGGCCTACAGGAAAGATGGGGAGGGACTCTTCATCGGGGAGTGTAGCGATAGGACAAGGGGCAAAAGTTTTAAGCTAAACGAGGGTAGATTTAAATTAGATGTAAGGAAGAAATTCTTTACTGTGAGGGTGGGGAGACTCTGGAACAGGTTGCCCAGAGAAGCTGTGGATGCCCCATCCCTGGAAATGAACATGCTCAAGGCCACACTGGATGGGGCTTAGATATCCAGAATCTCTGCGGTGACTTCCACAGATTCAATCACTGAAGAGTTTAAAATACCACCTCAAAATAAACCCTATTAAACAGCTCTCTACTCAAAATATTTTAATTATGCCCAGTGTAGACTATATTTTGACTGATAGCTCTTTTATCTGTTGATGAAAGCAGTTTCTGACATGCACAACCCTTGCAAGTGGCTACTACTTATTTAATTGGCCTCAAACGCCTTCAAGTTGAGTCAGCTTATGCCAGGAAACACCCTTCTGGAAGCCAGCACTCTAACCAATTTTCCTTTTGCTTCTCTCTAAACTTGGCAACGCTGCAATTTATCCTGACTTGTCTGAATTGTTGATCCTTATCTGGGGTCACACACATTTTTTCCTGACTGCTGTTGACATTGAGGTGTTATATTCAACACACTTTTCTCTTGTGTGCTTCTCCTTCCAAAAATGTAGTCCAACTAGTAGCATAGTCAGCAGCAGTTAGAAAACACTTGAGCAGGGATGTAAGGTTTCCAGTTCATGGTTCAGTGCAGGAATGTTCCACGTATTCATGGGGTAAAAAACAACCACTGACAGGAGCTGTGTTAGTCTTGAGTAAAAACACAGCTAGTCCTACCCTCACAACTTCTGCCACTGTGACAGGAAAAACCTGTACATTTTGCAGTACATTAGCCTTGAAGTTACTAAAAAATAAATATTGGTATTCAGTCTGCTTTGCTGAAGTGTTAGCCGAATGCTTTTCACTTCTTCTTAGAAAGCTTTGTGTGAAGTAGAGGAAAAAGTAGAGAAATACTGGTTTATATTTATTCTTTTTCATCAGAACTATCCTATGGCAGACAGAGAGCCTAGAAAACGGAGCAGAGACTAGCACTGGCAGGGAGCCTTATGCCTCTCTCAACCATATGTCAAAAAAGCTGCATGTCAAAAAAATTTCAGAGGCTTTAACTTTCGTTTTTCATCCTGTAACTGTATCCTTCCTGAAAGTCATAACTATGGCAAAACTGTGTTTGTTTTTTGTTTGTTTGTTTGTTTGTTTTTCTGGAGAAGTAGAAAGTGCAAACGAGAGGAGAAGATGCTGTGTGAAGAGGGAACCAGGAAAAAGTACAGAAAAGAGGCAGTAGGTGAAAGATGGTGAGAAGAACTGGAACTGCAAGTCATAAATCGGTTATTGTTTACTTTCAGGTCACAGATATGACCTCCAATGTTTACAAGCTATACATCTTGTCAGCATATGCTGAAATAGTAATTCTCAGAACATCAGAGCTATTGACATGGAGGTTGTGAAGACATATACTGTCATTAATGATCATCTGTCTGGTGGAAGTAAATGTTGCACCCTCTTGGAGAAAGAATCACTGACGATTTGTTTTATCTTAGAAAAGGTAATTTTAAGTTCACCTAGCATCAGGACAGAGCACAGATATTTTGCAGCTCCCAGTTCTCCACTCCTCAAATGTCAGTACAAACACAATACTGATGCACCCCTTTATTTTCCTCACCCCACAAAATATTGTGGGAAAGCAGGGAATACCAGCAGTGCTTTGCTACATCAAGAATCCTCACTGACACTTGAGTGTCCTGATGGCTCCCAACCCTCAATCTGACAATGCTGAATGAGTAACAAGCCTGTAATTCAGCATTTTCACACTTTTGGTATAGTCTCATTAAGCTTGGGAACTGAACAGTAAGTATACTCTCCAACAAGTATAAGCATGGACCTAATTTATTTTAGTCCTACGTTGATGTAGGTGTATTACAAATTGTCTTTACCTCTTAAAAAAACCAAGCCAAAATCAATTTGAAACAGAGACGCACTAGAGCTTTTGCTGGTTTATTAAAAGTGATAATTCATACAATGTGTGCTCCTAGCACTTTATAATTCCCCCTGATACTAGGAGAAAGACTGAAGAAGTCTGCCCAAACAGAGAACTGTCAGTAGCACTGGAGGCAATCCTGTAATTTTGTCTGCAAGGATCAAAGTACTGCTGGGGTCCAGCCACCAGAGAAGTCTTGAACCCCATGACAGTCTGATGCTGACTTTCAGATGCTTCTCAATGCTGAAGCTGAAAGGAGGGCGGAATTAGTGAGGTAGCATATCCGTTCCCTGCTCATTGCTACAGCAGTCCAGTACACCCACCAACCAGCTGAACAAGTCACTAAAGCTCACAGATGACCTAAACACAGGAGAAAGGTAAACAACATCATCTGCCAGTATTCTGGATTTCTTTCAAGCATAGAAAGTGGCACCATGGTGGTCTGCTTCCCCCGAGCCAGTAATGCTGAGGAATAGTAGTGGAGACATGCTGATGTAAGGGCTGCTGTACTTTGGAGGAAGCATAAACCCAACGTCCTCAGCTTTTGTGGTGATGAAAGATCCCCTGGGATTTTCCAAAAGGACTGTAATGCCTTACAGCCCCATCCAACTCTCATTAAACTAAATGGAAAGAACCTCAATCACTTCTGTGGAAATTGGATGTTTGCAGGGTTGGTCCAAATCCCAAGTGAGGTAATTACCTTCTTCTAACAGTTGCCACTGGAAAATTTCAGTCCCCCCCTGTCCCAAATGATCTCAAACTAGCACTCTCCTGATCATTTACACTAAACAACTGCCCTAAATGCTGTCTTTTTTTGGACAACAATAATGAAAATGTGTATTGTGATAATAAGCCATGTGACAAAAGAGGGTACAACTCTCAGCAAGCAGCCTACTAAAATGAAATGGAAGGTAAAAAAAATTAGACTGATATTTATGAAGGTCTGAAAAGAAATTAGCTGGTTTATATTTATATATATTATATATTATAATATGTATTCTAATATATATTAGTATAAATAATTTCTATTAAAATATGAATTAATGTCGTCATTCATCAGGTAAATTACAGCATGTAAGTGTTTATAGTCTTGACACTCCAAACCACTCGTAACAAGTTTAATTTGATGCATTATTTGGGAGTTTAAAGGTTAGTACACATTTAAATACTTTATTGGATTAAACCTTTTGAAATTCTAAAATTTGCTGTATATCACCTCAGTACCTGAACTCAGTCTGCACACCCTGGTCATACTTGCATGGCTGTATCAGGTAACAACATACTTCTGTTATTTAGAGGAGTTGTGTAGATCAGTCAAGAAAAAGACTTGAAAACAGGAAAAAAGTTGTTTACCGATTTGTACTCATCCTGCACTGCAGGGTTCAGCTAGTGTTGGTAGGTCATCAGGGATCTGGTATCAGAAATTATTCTACCTGATGTGGACACAATTCAGAAGATCAGTTCTTTGTTTTTAAAAAGGATATATTTTCTGTTCCTTTTCTACTAGGAATTACCGGGATAAATATTCAGTTCAACAGAATAAAAATGTTTCTTGTCATTACCATTATAAAAGTATAGCTAGTTTTCTTTTTCTAGGTGGCAGTGAGAAGCAATAGCAATGTTGGAAATATCCATGCACTTTGCAGAATCAAAGCCCAGCTGTCAGTAAGTTCTTAAGAAAAATGAGCTGCTGCTCATCCAAATCAAGGATGTTGCACAGTTCAAACACTTTAGTTAATGCATTAACTGAACAGGAAAAATATTTTTGTAAATAGTTTCCCCCTTCTATTTTGTCTTTTCCTACATACCTGTATTTATATCAAGAAAAGCAGCACGCATGAGTATTTTTGTACCGTACAATCACCATTAAATAAACGCATGGCTATTTCTGAATAGTCAAGTCAATTTTAACATTTTTTTCATGCTATGTTATCAGCATTAATGTTATGTCCTAAGTTCAGGTAACGTTAAGCTTTCTTGTTTGTCCACTGCTTCTTCCCACCCTGCTTACTATTTTCCATCATCTTGGCCACCTTGCTGTCCTAGGACTTAAAACTCATCTATAAATATTTCATGAGGCAAGAGAGTTTAGAAATTGGTATTCTGGAACAGTTTCCTACAAAGTGATTACCATCACTGAGTTGTAATCTAAAATGCTACGCTAGACTGAAATTTATGAATAGTAAGCTTGCCTTATCTTCCTCTGTCCTCCTTCCCTTGCCCACGCTGCAAGTAAATCTGTACCCATGGCATATTACAAACAAATAACTGAATCTGAGGCTGAGACCTGAAATGTTATATTCCATCTTAGAGTACGTGTTTGCTGAAAATTGGGTACTGAGGTCTTAGAAAATACGATAAAATAGCCAGCTTGGAGAAGAAGTGAGAAAATAACCTACACCAGAAATCAAATGAAGAAATAAGTCTGAACGTTGGGTTAGCAAGTATATTGCTCATGCCAATAAACTATTTTCTGTAAAAAAAAAAAATTAAAAAAAAAATCTGATGCCTGTGCTAGTCCTGGAGTTTTCCTCCCCATCAGGATGGTCCTGACACAGCTCTAGGGGCAGAAAGATTCCCATGTGGAAATAGTTTTCAATCCTATTGGTAGCTCAAGGATCTGTCACCCCTACTCCACTGTGTCAAATGAATGGTTTGTGTGGCTGCTTCAAATTGACAACATGGGAGCTGCCACGAAAAGTTGAGGAATATCATTCAGGCTGATGCCTAAAATACAAGAATTCCTGGTCTTCCTGAGACTAAAAGAAATAAAGGGATTAGGTGGATAACTAACTTGGATCTCTCTTTCCTGCAGGAACAGCTAGGAAAGAAGCATAGGATTCATGAAGTTACACTCCGTAGCCTAGTGTGAGACATTTGTTTAAGAGTAAGGAGCCCTAAATACCCATTCACCAATTGCTTATTTTATCCAATGGCATTTCACAGAAAAATGCATATGCTGTCCATCAGTCAGGTCTCTGGTCCAGTGAGTCTCCTTGCTCTTTATCAGATTGTACATTGACAGAAGAGTGGAACACTTGCCCTCAAAGTGAGAGAAATTGGGTCTCCAAGTCCAGGGAAACTGTTTGCAGGCTCTAAATTTGTCTGTTATAAAGGACCTAACCTAGGGCTCTTCCTAGATATCAAAGCTGGGAGATCAGTGACATTTCAGACACATCTCCCTCCAGTTTTTCCTTCTGGATAAGCCTAGGCCTCCTGTTTCTGTGTCATCCTGAGAGAACCAAGGCATTTAACTCAATTTGTGAATTTGACTCCCAGAGTTTGGTTCCTAAAAGCATAATTTTCTAAAATTAGAATCCCTGAATGTTGCTGGAGCTCCTCATTAGATGTGGGTTGAAATGCCTTTCCCATCTGAACAGACAAACCTCATCTTTCATTTCGGCTGCTCACTGCAATAGCGAAACTGTGCCAGCTACAGTACTGAAACATGCCCCCAGATGATATAGGGGCTGTAAGCAAATTAGGGGCTCTTGCTGAAGTTGATAATTAAGATCAGATTCAGATTCAGAAACCTGCACAGGAGTAGGCAGATGGCTCACTCAGCTGCCAGCTGGAACTCAGCCTTCATGAGGCAGTCATTCAAGTTCAGTAGCACAGCTTCCTTCTGTGGAGTCAGAGCAAAGTCTACCCATACCAAGATCTTTCTGAAGATTTGAGGCCACCTCCACAGCTCTTGCAAACTGGCTGCATGTTCTGGAAGCAATACAGATTTTCAGATTGAGTCTAGTTCAAGATCTCGCTTGCAGTACAAGTCAAGACTAAAAAGATAAAAGGAATGCAAGAAATGATATCATGGACTGACTGCATTCCTGAAAGCTCCTGTTGGTGGTCAGTGGCTTAGTATTTGATCCACCTTGGCAATCTGGCATTCATTACCAGATATCTCAAACACTTCATATATCAATAAATGTTCTTGACTCTCCAGAAAAGTTTAAATTCTAAAAAACATATCTCAACCAAAATAAGGAGGGTATTATATACTTATAATCCCTCAGGGAAGACTTTGGTTTGGATAATTTTCAGCAGCAAACTCACTCAGTTCTGAGTGGAATAGTTAACAATAACAACAAAGAATAACATCCTATTCTTCAGTTTACAACAGTGCTTCAGAATAACAGAGGTTTCATTATCTATCTGGTTCTTATAAAAATGCAAGAGACTATCTCGTGGCTTGCCACAGTGCCTAGGCACAAGTAGCTGAGATAAAAATGGAATATCAATCTTAACAGTAATTCCTGCATTTTCATTGCCCATTTATACCATACTTTTAAAAAACAAATCTATTAACCACAGTTCCAAGTGGTTGTTTGTTTTTTTTAATGCAGTGTGTTGCTGACAATCAATCTTTAAATGTATTCTCAATTTTAAGTTCAGAACAATTGTTCCATGAACTCTCATTTTCAGAGCAAGATTACAAACTGAATTATAACAGATAATGGGCAATTTCTGTAGACACTTCATCTGCAGGTAAGTTTGAAAAAGACTAGCAAAGATTGTATTTATTTTATGCATGTAAACATAATTTTAGCACACTTTCCCTCACACAAAGTAATGAAATTTTAAGATACATTCCCAGTACTGAAAGGAAGTCAGCAACCATGTTCAGTTTTCTGCTTGTAAATTGAATTCTCTACTCAATTTATAAGGCACTGGCACAACTTGACATATCTATAGTGCAATAAAATACCTACCAGAGTCGATGTAACATATAAAATAATAATCACAGTGATGTGCTAGAGGAGACCCTTAGGGGTACTCTGGCACCCCTTGTCAAAACCCTGTCACCAAAGGTAGGTGTTCACCCTTGTTTCTGCTGTAGATGAATTTCATCCCCATAGCTGTTAAATTTAATCTGAACGGGGCTTTCAGTTTTCTTGTATTTTGCTGAAATGTTCTCAGCATCATGTATTTTACAGGAGAACTTGCTTCTTCCTCCCCTTCTCTACGATTATACAACCCAAAACCAATTCCTGTTTCGGCAAACTATGTTTCAGACACATGTTATCAATAATGTGTAATTCTGTTTGACACTGATGTTCCGTTCTCAGTGTGCTTCTGGCTAAAAGACACTATTTCCTTTCAAATGGGACAGTCCATTCTCAGGGTGCTGCAGAACAGCACATGGGTTTAGCATGTGATAGCCTCCCCTGTGTGTGACGGGGGGTGCTGCAGCTGGCTCTCTGGGTCAAGTTGTAGGAGTTTGCTCTTCTAATTTCTCCTTTCCTCCTCATCTTGTCCAAGGAGCCAAGACAATAGCCAGCATAGGAATAGCGTCCTCCCACAGATCTATGTGTGTCTAATATGTGGGCTGCATTAGGGTGTGGCCAGCAGGTCAAGGGAGGTTGTCCTCCCCCTCTACTCTGCCCTAGTGAGGTCACATCTGGAGTACTATGTCCAGTTTTGGGCTCCTCCAGAGACAAGAAAGTACTAGAGATAGTGCAGTGGAGGGCTACGAAGATAATTAGGGAACTGGAGCATCTCTCTTATGAGGAAAGGCTGAGAGACAATGGCTACTTAGCCTGGAGAAGAGAAGACTGAGAGGGGATCTTAATGCTTATAAATGTCTAAAGGGTGGTCGTCAAGAGGATGTAGCTCAGCAACAGGACAAGGGGCAATAAGCACAAACCAGAACACAGGAAGTTTTATCTCAACATCAGGAAAAACTTTTTTATGATGAGGGTGACGGAGCACTGAAACAGGCTCCCCAGAGAGGCTGTGGAGTCTCCGTCTCTTGAGACTTTCAAACCCCACCTGAACACGTTCCTGTGCAACATGCTCTAGGTGAACCTGCTTTAGAAGGGGGGTTGGACTAGATGATCTCCAAAGGCACCTTCCAATTCCTGTCATTGTGTGATTCTGTAATTCTGTGCTTGCTTTGATCAGAGGAGATACGTAACCAGGGAAGCATGCATGCTTGCCAGTACTGGATCCAGCTACAGTCTGCAACAGCACTTGTGGGTCACACTAGAGCAGTTCATACTTCTAATAACCTGAGGTTTCTAGCTCAGTCCTCTGAGGATCAAAATGGCAGCTGACACAGATACAAAAATTTAAGTATGGGACATATTAAAGGGAGCTTATCAGAAGGCAAATGATAACAACTCAGGGATTGTAAAAATTCTCTTCATGACAGAATCAATCATTAAAATACCAAAAAAGTGTAATTCAGTAGGATCTAAGACCACATGCTATTTCCTCCAGACAAGAATTTTCATCCATGTTCTGCTTCATGATACCATTCTTCCACTCCTCAATATCTATTTAGATACCTTGGGTTTTAAAAGCTGTATTTTCAGGACTCGTAATTCAAATACACTGAAACTATAAAAATAATGAAGGTATTTTCACATTATGACTTTATAATAGAGTTGAATTGCTTTTCTTTGTCTCATGATTTTTGTGTCTTCTGGATGTGTGTGGGCAGTATTTTCAAGCTTTCCCTACCAGCAGGTGATCTAGAAACTTTTATCTAATGAAAACAAAAAATTGCTGAAGTTTTCATGTAAACACCGAACTCTGGGACCAGGGGGTTCAGGAAGAAAACAAAATATTCAGAGATCTGCATTTAAATTGCTATATTTAGAAATAGTGATTTTTTTCCTCCTCTCTATTATTGTACTGTAATAGCTCTTTCTTGTACTTGCTCTGTGTGCCAAAATAAATCTTTATTTCTGATTTCCCCTGTTTCTTCCCCATTGTAAAGCTGTATGTAGTTGCCTGGCATGAGCAACTGCCAATGACTTGACGATAGGAAGGGGAAACATGAAGACTTGAATTTTTGCCTTCCTACTTCCTCCAGCACTACTTTTTATACTGTTCCGAATATCAATAAACTTCTTTCTTTATTCTCCTCTAAATCTCTCCTTAGAAGTGTTTTTTTTGCCAGGACACCCCAATAGAGTTTGCCAATGTCAGACTGCTCTTAGGCTGACATCACTGCTTATTGTATTGACAAATATATATATATGTATATATATATATGAACACACATATACACAGTCGTCATTTGCTGCAGGCAGGCTGCTATTACTTGCCTTATATTTAGTCAGGAAGGTCTCTGAAGCAGATGCATGATTTTTTCTGTCTAACCTAAGAAGACCTTAGGCAATGAATAATATTGGTATGGGCTACAGAAATACAAATAATATCTATTACCGAGAACTTTATTCTGATTTTATAGTATTTATCTTCATCTATTAATCCAGTTTGAAATCTGAAAGCATTCTATTATCAGCATTTCACTTCTTTTTTATGAACTGAGAAAAGAATGTGCCCCTTTCTTCCCTGTGCAAGTGATACCTGTACTCCAGGAACTATTAGAAGAAGCAGTGAAATGAACAGCCTGAATTTATTTTCTGTAAATGATCGAGCTGGAAGCTCTATAAAAATTACATTTCAGAAAGACTCCATGCACAAAATCCTCAATTTAATAATAACAGACAAAATTCAGCAATAACTCCTTGATAACCTTGATGCCAAATAAGAGTGAAAAATTAAGAAATTAACTTTCCTGCCATTTATAGAGGATAATAAGAACTCTTAATACAACCTTCAGCTGGTTGATCAAGAAAGGCAGAAGGGTAGAACAACAGAGACAGCAGGGAGAAAGAAATGATGAGGTATGTCTAGGATGACTGCTGAATGCCGAAACTTTAACTTAAATGGTTAAACATACAAGTCCAGAATTATTTTATTTGCTAATTTACCCATATATCTACAACTCTGTACTTAAGCTTATTAAACTATTATTAGAATTAAACCAGACTTGAGTCTTTCTGTTATTTTTACACTTTTTGTTACAGTTTCCTCTACAGCCTCCAGTCCTATTTTGTTTTGATAGTTATCCACTAAGTCAAGGAGAGGGAAATAAACCTTTCTTTGAATATCTGCAAACAAAATGTGAAAGAAGTCTGCACAGAACATTGCGGTTTAGTCTGAATCATCACACAGTACTGAGCTCCTGGTCTGGGAGATTATCAGTCAGTTGTAAACAATGAACCAAATCTAGGCATTCTGAGCACCAGTTACTGAGGCCAAATGGAGTTGCAAGCCAGCCAAACATTTCAGAGTAAGGCTGGTATAGAAATATAACTTCTTATCTAATTACAATGTAAGACAACAAAGAGCATTAGAAATATGCAATAACTTCCTATTAAAGAGGTAATCATAGTGTCTTGGATTCAATGCATTCAGTTATTACAGCTATTCAAGAATATACAAGAAGCATTAACAGCTTGTCATTATTCGGTCAGATGTATGCTGGAATTTTATTGTATTTTTTCTGCTTTATTTACCTCGCTGGCAGAACGAGGTCTTCTGTTCATACAGGAATGTGTTCTTAAGAAACGCATCAAGATCACTTTGCTTTTACAAAGATGCTGATTAAGTAAACTAATGATGATTGATGTAAAGTTTTATTTGCATAGGTTAGTATCATTATCTTGATATTTAAAGCCTCTGCTCAAAAGCTGTTGCTGTCTTGCATTTCCATAGTCTTGCTAGAACTTCCTTACTGTAAATGTATGGCAGATATTTTCCTAGTCTGTAGACAAAGGCCCAGATGGAAGAGCAGTGTGAGGGAGAAAGGAAAGAATCAATATATCTTATGAAGTCTTCTAATGTAATTTTGTTTGCAGAAGTGCAAGTGTCATTTTATCTGCTTTGGTTTACCCCCTTCTTCAGGTGTTGGAATTACTATGTTTAAAATGTAAAAGCAGACACAGTGCCTTTTTGCTCCTTCTGGTAAACAGCTCCAAAATTCCGCAGATTAAAGATAAATTGGGACAGAAAGTACAAGAACCAATTAAGATAGAGTGACTTTTATACACAGTGCAGTCATGGAAAAACAACTGTACTGTGATTATGCAAATCAGCCACTCACAACCAAAATGCAGGGATTTACATAATGGAGAAAAAAAATTCTTCACAGTTATGCCTCAGTAACCTTACAGGATTCTTACACTTTAATTGTATGACTCATTGTAATAAAATGATCCTACTTGCTTTATTCAGAGTGAAATATATGTTAAGACATCAGCATTCTGAATGATCTATGTACTTTTGGAAACCTACACTCTCCTGCCACAAAACATGGAGTATGTTCTACTTTAAAGAGATGCAAAGCAATGAAAAAGACAGAATTTCTGCTTGTATGCACCAAAATTTTAACCAGGTCTACATACGGCATTACTGCTCTTGAAACAAATGTACACTAATACAAACGGGCCTTCTCTTCTTCTTGGAACTTTTATTTCCTCATTCTACTAAATCCATCCATTTCTGACAAAATAAGACTTCCCTGGTGTATATATTACATATAATTTAAATTGCACAGACTCTATCGTGTAGTTTTGTAAAGTGAAATATTAATGGAATCCTGATACTTGTAGTTAAGTATGTCTAGACTATTTAACTTATGACTTCTACATGTTCTACAAAACATATTTTAAAGAGATGGAATCGTATTTATTCAGCTGAGTGTAGTTTACTGTACCTTTATTTTTGTCATCATGTATTCCACTATTTGAGTGTTTGGTTTTTTTTATATAAGCATGGCTTGATATTATGTAATTTCTATGAAAAAAATGGAAAGAGAAGACTATATATAAATCAGTCACTACTATGGCTTGGCTTTTTTATCATTTAGACCACAAGCTTTTTCAAAATACATGTACATTCTACCCTATTATACATCCATTAAATCATGATGGCTGATTTTTCATCTGCAGGCATCTTGGGAAGAGGCAACTAAACCATTTAATTATTTCTCTCTTGTACATAGACAACATAGCACTGAAAAAAAAAAAATCCTCTTGCAGTAACTACTGAGCTTTCAAACCCTTCCCTGTCATGTGGGGATGAACATGAGACCTTTGGAAGTTTTAAATGAGAAAGCACATGAACTAGAAAACAGGCATGTCACTGATCTGCAAAGATTAGATAACTTGCTGACTATGGCATGCATCTGTCACGCGTAAGCTTGGGCTTAGGTCTTCAGTTTGAATTGACCAGAGGAGAAACCTGATCCATGTTCTTGGAAGTGTTCTTAGACCCACGTGTCCGTGCTGTCCCAATGGGGTCCATTCACCATCTTTATTCTCTCTCACACAGAAAGAAATTCCCAGAAAGGCAGTATAAAAATGATTTAGTTGGAACAAATTTACATTCTGCTCTGTCCTGATTCTCAAAAAAAAGTTGCAACCAGCTGCAAGAGGTAAGGTCTGACAACTCTTCTACCACAATTAAATCCTAAGCTTTGTAATAGGTTCACATCTCGACAACAATTCCTCGCTGACATAAACCAAACAAATAGTAAGGAAATTCTATAATCTTCTGACTGGGAAATGAGATCTCCTCGCCCCTCCTGCCCCCAGTATTTCGGAGATAGCCTACTTAAACTTATTTGATGACCTCTTTGTACTAGTTTATAAACGAGAAAGACACAGAGACCTGTCAATTACAGTCCATTCATGTAGGACTTCTTTTCATTGTTGTTTTAAAAAAAAGTATGCAGAAGTGCATTCAAAGTTCCTCTCTACATACCTCTTCCTAGACCTACCAATTAAGAGTTCCTCATATTGGAAACCATTCACAGCCTTGTTATGTTAAAATCAAAGTTTAAAACCAAAAGAATATCTACATAAAAGTGTCATCTGCCTCATTTACATAGCATGGTGAGATAAAAATTTAAAGGCAAATGCTGACTGTTTCTCCTTCAATGTCTTGTCTTTTCTTTTTTTCCTCTTTTTTCTCCTTGTAGTTTTGTTTTTCCCATGATATCATCAGGCAATTTCATCTCAGTATGGTCTGCACTGGACTGTGCAGATTACAAACTAATGACATATGGACGTTTTACCACTGTAACACCTCTATTCTTGCAAGTGAGAATTTCAAGTGACAGAGCAAAGCTGTTTGCTATCAATTTTGCAAAAACTGCATCTGCCAGATAGTGATGATCCATTTCGGAGATAAAAAAAAAGATTATTATTCTAATTTGTTATCTGTCTTTATCAGTCACACAATATTTCTTTACACAAATGATAACTTTCTAATAATGAGAATGCTTAGATATGTTAAAATACTTATTGAATAAATAAATGTTAAATATTTTCAGGGAAGTATTTTAACATATCTAAGCATTCTCATTCTGAAGTAAAAATTATTAAATATTGAATGACTCTCTTATGTCTGCTAATAAAAAATGAATACACACACAGCCTTTACCTTCATGTCTACAAAAGTGTCAAAATTATCTGCTTTTATCATCAGGAAATTTTTCTGTTAGTAACAAAATGGATTTTTTTTTTTATTATATGAAATTACATTGACAATGTTGAATTAGTTGCATATTTAATAACAGCATACCTATACTAAAACATACCAAATAGGCTGAAGAACCCTGGTGTTATCGCAAACAGCAGCAAAAAGCTAGTTAGTACTTATATTTTTTATTTAAATGTGAACGAACTGAGCCCTCTACTTTAAATCAGTATTTTCTAGCTGACGTTAACCCTGCTGACTTCACAGAAATATACATTGGTACTTTTAAAGTATTCTTGAAAGTACAGGAACTCATGCAAACAATGTTCAATGGCTGATCTAACAGAATTGCTGTGTGAGAAAAGCATAGCTATCTTCATAAATTACTGATGTATTAGAGCTATTTTCCCGTTAAAAAGCCATTTTCTCACTTTTTCTACATTTTCTAATCCCCACACAGTTTCCTTATTTTCTCAATATTTATTAGCTCTGGCCAAATTTTTCTTTAAGGTAATGTGCCCACATACACTTGTCATAAACATAAAATCCTAAGTGTTATTGTTAGGAAATATTTTGCTTATTGGTCCCATGGCCACTGTGAAGTTCTGCCATTTCAATCTTGATGATTCAGCAACAATTCATCAGTAAAAATTACCAAGACAATCTGATATGTTGAGAATAGACTCAAATTATCGTACAACTACAGAACCTTTTCAGTTGGAAAAGACTTTTAAGACCATCATGTCCAACTGTTGCATACGACATTTTATCTATTCTGATTAATTTTGAGGAGCTTACTAAACTAGATTTATCTACTGATTTTTCTAGTTTTGACTAGAAAACATTTAGCATGCTGTCTAAATAAATGACGAAGAAAATGTCAAGTTAAATCTAATCTGCCAATGGAAGCTTTTTAATCAATCAAGTTTTACTCACGTGGAATTTTGTTCAGTTCATTCATGAACTTCTCTTTTAACTTTGAAAATGCATCTTCTTTTCCTCCTCCTCCTCCTCCTCCTCCTCCTCCAGGACTGGCTGGCTCAGTGACATTACTTGGAAGGGCTGCTGCTACTGTGGTAGCCGGCGGTGCCGCCAGGGCCTCATGATGACTTTCACTCACCATTTTAACCCCTGGGTAAGCTGTTGGAATAAAAGGAACACAACAAAATCCAAAAGTTAATGTTTAAATCATTGAAACAGATTTCTCATCAATAAAAGACTAAATTGGTAGAGTACCACTTGGTGCTCATGCTTACTGAGTAAATACAACTGCATCAGCATATTGCTTCATGTTCTTCATCCAACATTTATTAGACAAGAGAGAAAAGCCAACCTGCAGAAGCAGGGTTAATTTCAGCCAGAATCATTTTATTGTTGAGTTCTCTGCCAACAGTGTTGCATTTTGAACTGCTGAATTTGAAAACACAAAATTTCTGTAAAACTCTCATTCAGACTTAAGTTTTGCTCTTCAGTTTTGAAAGTATAAGTAAATTGGGTAATACCTGCTCCCTATGTCCAAATTTTGCAGTGTATTTACAGAATTATTTTTCTATGAGAGTTACAGAAGTGTGCATCACAGCCAAGGTAAAATAAAATAAAACAAAACAAATGAAATGATTAAGTTATAATAAAAATGAAGATTTCCTCTCAAGTAATAATCTATTGTTTCTTAAGTTGTATATTAAACAGAAATCAATTTGCATCCATTTTTATCTTCACTTATTGAAGATAATTTTCCTTCCAGCTATTTTGTGTGACATTTGCTATTGACAATATTCTCTTAAATTATTCAGACGTCTCATTGGCGCATTCATGAAGCTACAACATGTGCAGGGTACCTAAGTGCAGCCATATTGAAATATCTGAGAGGCTGTCACAAATGTAATCTCACATCAGCATATTCTTAATTTCATATTTAACAGGCATTTTGCAAAACGTTTACCTGAGTGTACATTACAAACCAAAGAATTTTGGGCCAGTGGGGTGAAGGTGAGATGGCATGCACAAAAAAATTTCAGTGTCACAAGAAGGTTGGCTGAAATGTTTATATTGGGTTTGAACACATTGTTCTCATTTTCTGCTGGATCCTAAATTTCACTGGTCTGCATAATCATTCTGGTTTTCTTCAGAAAATAGGAAGAAGAAACCCTCTGGTTTTCTTCAGAAAAGTTTGAGAGACAAGAAACATTCATTATTGCTCTGAGTGTACAAATGCTCTCAGCCCCAAAAGACAGTCGGCTTTTAACCTTTTGATGAGAAATTTAAACAGCACCATAGAAAAAAAAGGCAACATGTCAAAATTAAAGGGGCATCATTAAGCCCCTTTAATTAAAGGGCTGACTGCATACAATATGATGAATCATGAGCTTTCCAGCCTTACGTGACTGTTTTCATGCATGTTGCTGAGAGTGCTTAAATCACTAAATCAAGATGAGAATTGGCTTTTCGTCCTTGAATGTTACTTCTACAAGCCTGCAGTCATGAAGACCCGCAGGCACGGACCTGACTGCAGGCAGAATGAATCTTTTGAAATCACCCTCACCGTTCTTGTCACACAAGTATTGTCTGGAATAGAGGCCCTTCTTCAGTACTGTCATCCGATGAAAAAGATTTTCAATAAACAGGGGGTTGTCCTTGTTCTGAAGAAGCAATTTGGTAGATATTTTGCAGCAATTTCATTGATGCAGCACTGAATGAAGTGTTATTCCCTGCCTGCCCATTGCTTCTGTCTTTGCCCTCATAGTCTCTAGTCTAATACAAAATCATGTTGAGGTTGACACAGAATAAGTATATGACACAGCTCCATAAATATTTCATAAGCATGCAGTCTTATCTATTTGCCTGTAACAACATGGGAGCAGTTGACTATCTAAAGCAGATCAAAGTCAATGGAAAGATTCCAGTTAATATCCATGAGCTTTGGCTCAAGTCCGATGTCTGCAAAGATTTCCCCACTTGCCTCCCAAAATAACAATTGGGAAAAACATGTAGTGCATAATTTGGGTAGTATGAAATAACGTGCCAGCTATTCCAGACTAGAAGACTTTTTCCATATGCTCTGATGAATGGCAAGTACTATGAAGCAAAACATGCAGAGCCATCAGCTGTAAACGTTAGTGCTGTTTTATGTTATAGCATTTTGTCAATAAATGTCAGTTAAATAAGAAGAAAAGTTGCATGATATATCATAATTAAATCAAAATTAAATTGCTTAATTATAATATATTGCTTAATTATTTCAGGCCTGGCAGTTGACTATTTTATTTTGTAATGGAAGACACAATTTACAGTGATGACTTTCAGCTAATTAAAAATTACGGCAAATGTAATTTATTTACTTCCAGTTTTGGAGCTATATTTTGAAAATATATTAGAAGGACAAATCTGAAGTGCTACACTTTCATTTATTTAAAAGAGGGAAAAAATGACAAAACAGAGTATCCCTCTCAACTCCAGAAACAATCCTCAGCAGAGTCTTAGTGCAGTTAGAGGTCACTATACCTAATGAGGCATGCACAAATGCTTTGAGACTTGCTACAGAGCCTTTGACCTTTACATGCCAATGACACTGCCTTGATATTTTAAATAGGTATGAAGGGGCTGAAAAAGAATCTTGTCTCACAAAAACCTTTCTGCAGTAAAGAATTTTCTGAAGAGCACATGCCCACTCACTTATAGAGATAACATCTGATGTCTTCTATTATTGTAATGCTCCAGCTTTCCACATAATGGTATAAACACTGTGGTATTATTAGAGACTGCAGAGTACTGAATAATTAGATTTAAATTGGCCTTTTTTAAAAAAAAAAAAGGTTACTTTATTGCTGCAGTGCATCACTCAAGGTAAAGATCTACAAAACTCTAGCAGATTATCTGCCATTTATGAAAAGGTAGTTGCAAGCAAAAATTTCTTAAAGGTTAAAAAATGAAATGTCATAGAATTCAATTATGATTTCCAGTTCAGTGTTCATTCCAATAATTACAGTATTAGGTATGAAACATTACATGTTTCACATGTAACATACAGTCATAAATAAGAGCACATTTGTAGCCATAAATAAAAGCACAATTTCATTTACATGCTTCCATAAAACACTTATAGACTACATTCCCCAAGCACGCCAATTCTTTGGTACATCACTGCTCTTCCATACTAGTGCCATGTAATCATTATAAGACATGCAAAACAAAACAATGAACAAATACATTAAATAGTTCAAAGTAATGCTTGTTTTCTCTATACAGAAGTAGGCAAGAGTTGACTAAAAATCCGGAGATGATGATTTGAACCGTTGAGGAGGTCAAGGGTTTAGAGCCTTACTGTTCCCTATGCAATAAAAGCTCTGACAAAAATGGATTTCAGCTCAAACTTCTACATAATTTCTACATAATTTCTACATAATTTCCTCTGAAAATGAAGCATCTATGTAATATATAAATGCACTCTGGAGATTCTAAGAATCTCCAGAAGCAAGATTTCCTTATGGAAGTACAAAGTATTGGCTAACTGCCCTAGTATGCTGGTATGGATCCTGATGACAAGAGTCCCCCTGGAAAGCACCTCTTAGGAGAGTAGTAAAGTAGCAACTATTCTTAAGAGAGGAGTAAAGAAAAAAGAGAGACTTCAGACATGAATGATTACAGAGTATGGAGTAGACTCTGGAAAATCAGAGCTGAAAGAATGTGTTCCAAGGGCAATAGCCTCTCTCAGAAAACATTCTGGCGTATCCAAAGTAAGATGTGGACAACCTGGGGGAACTAATCCAAAGGGAAATTTTCACTTGTTCTAAATTGTTCTTAGAAAATAGTCTGAATATTCAGTAAATTAATGAGAACACTGTAGGATGTTCACAGTGATTCACATGAAAAGGGGATTTTTGGGATTTGGAATAAGACAAAACTGAGTAGAGTATCATCTAACAAATCAAATTATGGGGAGATTTATAACAGACTTACTCCCACCTCTCTCAAAAAAAAAAAAAAAGCCCAGTGAGTAGCAATGAAAATCTGTATGGTTTCTATGTGGCTAAATTACAGCAGGTATACCATAGAAGCTGCTAAAGGACTTAGTGAATAATTAATCTCAGGAAAACAAAATTGGTGACATTCCTCCTCCATGGTGGATTTTAGACAATTTAATTTCGCTCATTACTCCTCTTATCTCTTTGAGCACAGACTGAGTGGAGTGACACATCAAATGGGTCTGACATCCCATGCTGACCAAACCATTTCCTCCCAATGAGAAATTTTCTGGAAAGTGTTCTTTTACCTTGTTGCCTTTCAAATTTTTCTGCCATACTAAAAATTAAAATTAATGAAATTATTCAAATCATAAAAATATAGTGCTACTATGAGTAACTGTATATGTTTTCAGAAGTAATTGCCAGCATTTTTTCAATGTTTAATGCTGTAAGTGTAGTAGAGACTGTCACTGTACCTTAGTAAGCCTGGAAAGTTGTAAATTGGGATCCATATTTTTAAAGAGTATTTCTTGGACAGCTTATGTTTTCAGCATCCCAGACATGTTCACCGCAGTAGTTACATCCAGCTGGGAACGTAATCACAAAACTTATCCAAGAAAGAAAAAGATTCACATGCTAACATCAGTTGTGTTCCTCTGTCATGTTTATTTACTGCTCCTGTGCACGGAAAGACAAAGAAACTCTCAGCTTTCAGTGCTGGTATGTCCTGGATAAATATGCAGCGTTACCAGAGAAAGGTTTGACACCACAATGAAAATTTACCCTATTCCATTAGGCTGTTTTTGATGAAATTAATTCATCATTAAAAACATGGGAACATTACCAGAATGTCTAAAGATATCTACAATAAATGATCTTTTCCTAGATTTAAGTATTCTGGGATGTTAATAATACATTTTTTACTCATTCATCTTCGTATTAATGAAATACGCTATCTTTCTAGCTTCAGTAATGGACATTTATTTTAAAAGACAAGCTCAGAAAAGCGACTTTCTTGGCTTTTTATAAAGATAGGTCTGTAACTACATTTTCAGAAGAATGGAAGGTCACGGTAAAGATGTCTTATCAAGCCAGCCTTTTCACCACTACCACAAAGGCATACAATGCAATCCAGATTTAGTACTGCTTTAGAGAAAGCACAAAGGCCCAATATTTCATGAGGAAAAATGTTCTGATGAAGAAACTGGGTTAGGGAATTCAAGTGTCCTGTTTGTGCTCCTACTGATCCACTAGAGATGTCCCAGAAAATCCCCACAAATTTATACCTGCACCTCTTTCAGTGGAGCAGAGACTTTTCTCCTGTTGCCATCTGTGAAACATCAACTGACACTTCCTAGATCCCAACTGTACATTAGCTCATTAAAACCATTTTCCAATGCTTGCTACTGATACGACACCAATAGTTTCATTGGCTTGAGTGAATGAGCAAGATAAAGCCCCTAAATCTCTCCCCAAAAGCCCATGGCTACATTATTGCTCCATTTTAGAAATTACTATGCCAATGCATCCTACCAAAGAAGTACCACTGGTCCTGGAACAGGATAAAGGAACACATTCTTGCAGATAGGAAGAGGACCGAGACCTGGTGAGTCAGCAGGGATGAGGACCCCACATATAAGGAGAGGGGGCACATCTGATCCCAAGTTTAAGCAACTGTGGGGATAGGACAGCAGTAACATACCAAGGCAGACAGAAGTGCTGCAACTCCAGGGTAGCAGAGAGGAGCAGAATCTGGCAGAAACATTTTTTGACAGTTGGTCAAAACTGTTAGTTACGGGAGCCAGCAGCTAGGTAGACAGAGTTATCTACAGCATAGTACAGGCCTGGACCAAGTAACACATCTTTCCATTATTAGAGATCAACTTAGTATCAGTCTGCAGAACTTGCTTCAAACAGGAAGAAATACTTGTAGAAAAACAACTGAAAGACACTAACTTGATGGCCAAATCCAAACTCTTTGTCATGAGAAAATGAAAGATTGTAAGATTTCCAGTCTAATAACCACACAGAAAACCTCTTATCTGAGTATCAGTAATATCCAAATAATATTAAAACCTTTGTGTACTTCTCTTAATGTATTTCACTTTTAAAATTTACTTTATATCTAATAAACACAGAATATATGTATAATAAGCATAGAATAGCTCACAGTTCTCTGTCACGACAAAGACATTTTATTTAACTGAAATCATTACAATGTACAATTTCATCTCTAGGTATGTTTGAAAGCTAAACTTATAATGCCACAGAAAATGATCTGCCCAGCAGACAGCAAATCATCTGAGTATTTTGGGAGGGATATGGACATGGTGAACACTGGAGAAAGACAAATTCCTCAGTACATGGCATAATCTACGATTTCTCTTTCAGCTTCCTGATGACCCTTTATTAAATATGGGAGAACTGTTCAACATACAAGGCTCCAAAATATGCTGCAGATTCTGTGCAACTGAAACTTTGGCTCCGAAACAACTTACGCTGCAGAGTTTGTGCAAGTGAAACCTCAGTCTGCTATGTAATCTATGAACAGCTAATCACTGTATATTCTGCAGTATTAAGTTATGCAAAATAATATTTCCAGACTCACTCCTTAAGCTGTTGATAAGACTGTTGTTAATTTAAATGAGAACGGTGAAGTCAACACTATATTCTTTCCAGCTAAAAACCATAATTTTTTGACTGCATTTCACATTTCCACTCCTGCAATGCAGAAGTGCACACGGGAGCCAGAGGAGTCACAGCAGCTTACAGAGAAAC
Organism: Baryphthengus martii; assembly: GCA_013396935.1. NCBI lineage: Eukaryota > Metazoa > Chordata > Aves > Coraciiformes > Momotidae > Baryphthengus > Baryphthengus martii. Next base: position 208,250 of record VWZK01012384.1, read on the forward strand.
ATAACAATCGAGAGTGAAGATCATTGCAGTAAGTAAAGAGTGGTGAGTTCCTTACTTAGATTCACTATACAAATGCCTGCTTCCTGACCGTGTTCTGAAATTCTTATGTCCCCCTAAGTATATGATATTTCTTAGTCATGCATTTCTTTTGCTTTTTAGAAGTAATGGGGCTAGAGACAGCCCTGTCTCTCTGGATATTGACATTGGTGTCATGTTTAAGCAGCATGGAGGTTATCAAACCTGTCAAAACATCAGAATATGTATAATTTAACCCCTCCGTTTTCGTCTGCTACTGCAAATGCCTCTTTAAAATGACTGAGGTCTTTGATAATAGCTAGTTATGAATAAGAATAAGGTAAAAAGAGAAACTACAGTAATTTCCTCCCACATGATCATTCTGTCATCTTTCACACTTGCATCTTGTTTCCTGAAGCTGTAATCTGCATTTCTACTCCCCTGGTATTTACTTCCAGACTCCTTTATACAGCAGTGTAAGACAAAGAATTCATAGAAAAATTAGTGTTCAACTGCATTTAAGCATGAAATTCTAATACAGTCCACAGAGAACTCTTGCTGCTCCAAAATCATTTTAGAGTAATCCTACAAATAATGAAGCCCTTTATATCAATAAATTCCTTGTTGTATACATTGCATAAAATCAATTTATATTTGCATATTTGGCTCCCGTCCAATCAATGGCTCTAATAAAGCCTATAAACTAGTAATGTGCCATAGAGATTAACTATGATGTGGCAAAATTCATAAGGAACAGCACAACAGAATTTGTAAATTAAAACAGAGAAATGCTATTAATATTCTTGCTTTGGTATCTGCAGGTCATAGCTTCAAATTCACAATTTCCCCTTTGAATTTTCCTCCTATTGAGATTTTCTATGTGTCCCAATTTCTGCATTCAGTAACCATGGGGTTAGTAAAATTAATTAGGAACAACCAAGATGGTACGTGCACTAAGGAACCAAATATGGGGAGCTGAGATGTGCAATTCAGTGCTACCTCACAGATTAGTTAAATCTTGGACTTAGGTTGTGAAATAATTGGCACCTCAGAGTGTGATTCTGCTCTGACAAGTGACTACATAGAAATGGCAACCTTCTTTCTGAAAAAGATCTGCTGTCTATGTATATTCAGTCATATATGCTGAATTTAATGAGTGCCACATTTCAACTTCACCAGCAAGTGTTTTTTCTGTTACATCTGCAGTATCGAAAAGTTAAGAAAACAGGGAGAACACAATAAGATTGTATTCCTCCTCTGCATTAGGAATGTAGTTACAAACTCAGTTTCAAAAACCAGTTGATTATATCTTTGAGAACCTACTGCAGATTACACAATTACAGCTGAAGGCATGGGATTATATCCTCGTAGGCAAGCACATGAAATTTGGGCTGCATTACTTGCTGGTAGGTGGGAGAAGGAAACAGCTCAGCTAGTTTTTCAGATCTTATGATAAAATTACATGGCTGGCATTTAGAAAAATGTAAACAGTTGGTATTTGGCATTAAAACTTCAAGATGTGTCACCCAACTGTACTAATGGGAAAAATACTCATATGTAAGTGACTTTTGTAGATCAAGTCGTTGCAAATTCTGTGCGATAAAAGATTCAGACTTTTCAGGTAGATGCATTCTAGTTCTAAAAAAATCTCAGTAATTCACCACACAGATACAAATCAGGTACATGTAAAGTACCTGTGTGTACAGAAATCTCTATCTCCATATATACCTCATAGGTATTATTTCTGCCACGTGTGCACTAATGATACTATGTTTGCTATAAAATGACTTACCAAGTTTTAAGATTTCACTGTCAATAAAGCAAATAATGACAGCTTAAATCCTTGTAAATAGATGGTGGGTTATGGGCAAATACACAATTTTCATAAATTGTGATTACGATAGAAAAATTTTTCAGGGTTTTCTTCAGCCATATCATATCAGCACTGAAATAAGGAATAACGCTGCAAAACCATGAATGTAAACTGATTGACTGTGAAAGCGCCTGTTAATTACAGCTACATGAAAATTACTGCTTCATGAATTCCACCACTCCAGGAGAGAAAAGTATGGAGGTGCAGGAAGCATCTACATTTAGATTCGTCTTTTAAATTAAAAATAATTTAAAAAAATGTATTTATGGTTAATTACTGTACTTACACTTTGAAGGCAATCTTATCAGCACATGGAAGAAAAATAGTGGAAATTGGAACTAATTGTCCCATAATGACTGATACTTTTTCCTCCTGTTGAGAATGATATGTCATCATCCGATAGCTTTCTGCACACAGCAGGAGGGAAAATTATCAATCAATTACATTACAATTAATTCCTAACTTGTAACATTTTTCTACTGAAAACAACCAAAAAAAAGATCCTAATCTGAGATTAATGATCATGCACTCCCTATATTGTTTTGGAAAGCCATCTTTCTAAAAGATGCCCTTATACATATCTGAAATTATTTTAACATCTGATAACCATACACTGAGGCAGTTTATGAAGTAGTAATATAAGCCCTACTTTCTGCTGTTAGTACAACTATTTCTTCCTCTGCAATTATCTGTGTAGATGAACAATTTAGCCAGGATCCCAGTCAGAAGAATGCTGTACCCACTTCATGCATGAGCAGTACTAGCGAAAACAAATTCAGAATACAGAAGTTACAAAACAAAAGAAAAAAAGAAAACTATTTGGATTTTTTTTGTTGTTGTTTAAATAAAGTTAAGGACTGAATGGTAATCTAGGGATTTTCATAAATTTAAAACTTTCAGGTTTTTTGCACACAGAAATGCTTGGTGTGGCCATGTTCTCATCTCTTCTCTAGACCAGAGAAATCTCACATGACATAGCTTTGAATTCCTTTGGAAAGATGACAGACCTTAGCCTAAGGTTACCTTTATTGAGTGAGTTCTCCTGTCACTGAGTTTTGCATACAACAATGTTGCTGCGTCCATTCATTTGTGCTTTTCTGAAAGGGGAGAGTCATCGCTGTTCAGCGTTTGAAAAATAGCACTTGCATACCCACCTTCAGGAGAGGACACAAATATCACCTGGAGGAAGGTGCTGGAGGCAGTTCAGAGGAGGAGCAGGATTTATGAGTCACTTCTGTTTTTAGCACGCCCTGCTGATTAGGCAGCTTCTCACTCAGCATGCCGGCTGCTGAGCAACCCATTTTGAGGTACTTGCATCTTCCGGATATTATACAGAAAGCTTGGTCTAAAGCTATGATATAGTCCAAGACTGTAGAGAGTAGGGGTATTTATATGCACAGCATCAGCGATCCTCTAATCAAATCCACCACCTGGATTTGCTCTTCTTGTATAAATAGCAAAAGCAGTCTGGTGTCTTTGTCTGAAGATACAACCCTTCTGGGTCACGAATATTCCCCACTTACATCCGGAAGTTCAGCACAGCTTTGAAAGAAACTTTGTGGACTGAGGCCAACTGAGATGCCTGGGCTGTATTCTGAAAGCAGTCCTCCTGAGTGCCTCATCTAGGATGGCAGGCAAAGTCCCAGAGCATCATGCCCTTTTAGACTGAGGGATGGATCTACCCTAAATTTGGACAACAGTCTGCAGTAGCATTCTGACTGAGGCAGTGATTGATGTGCCATTCTGCCTCATTAGCCATTTACTGCTGCAGGAGGGCAACTAAGGTTAGCGCTATTGCCAAAACAACCTGGGGAGATAGAAATCCTACTTAATAGGCACAGCTGATTTATTGCTATTGCTGGCTTTCCCAATTTTGTTCTGAGTGTTTCTTCCCTCTGCCCAGTACAGTGCTCTTTGTTTTAAACCATTGACTCACTGCTTGTTGAAGGGAAAGTGTTGTTCATCAAACATCTGCAGGAAAGATGATTCCGTTCTTCAAGGATGCGGATGGAAACTTGAGCAAATTTTATTTAACCTACTGTTAATTAAACTGGACCACCCTGAACAACTGATTGGTTACAGGATGGTTACAGTTTGTTTATTAAGCCAGTGCAGCAGGTACTGCTCTTGCAGTCAGATCTCTAGGAGTTAAACACCTTAGCGCACATTGCCACATACCCTAAGTTTTCCTGTAGATTTAGCTCATTGAGCTAATCATCCAACTGGGACATCAGAACAAGGGCTGTGTGTGTGCTAAGTGCAATACAGTTAACATTCACACAGAAAAACAACAGTTTTAAGTGAGCAAATGAACATGAGAAACTAAGAGTTCTACTTTGTATAGATGTATTTTATTCATTATATTTTGTTGATATGATTTTAAAAAAATTTGTTCTGTTTTAATCTTATTTACTTTGATGATCATGTCCTCTAATTGAATGTTTCAATGTGATAATGCTTTTTTCGTTTGTTGTTTTCTTTTTTTTCTCCCTTATTTTGTTTATTGCAGAGCTCTATATATAGCTATGGCATTATAGAAGTTTATTGGTCACAAAGCCTAGCTTGTAAATACGATCCATTTAAAACTTCAAACAAAAAACTCACTGATCACACGTGCATAGGAAAATAGACTATCTCTTGTCACAGAACACAGAACAAAGACAATTAGTTACGCTTTGAGTTCCCATTTTTTTAGGTCACCGTAGCTGTTGTAAAGCTATGCATCTTTATCAAACTTTTGGCTGAAAACAGTATCATTTTTACTATTACGTGACCTGTGGCCTGTTCAGCGCTGTGTGGCATCAGCATAGAATACTTGCAGTTGGGGAGCTTCAGCACTAAAGGTAAAATAGACATCTGCCAAGGTCATGTGCTACCACTGCTTGCCTGGTAAACTTGGCCAACGGGGAGGATGACATAAGGCAGAGGTTCATGCTCTCTGCTGCTCCGTGTGCTGAAGAGGAAGAAGTGACCAGGACAGACAAGTGATAATTTTAACTTCATTTCCAACCTCTGGTAGCTGGTTTTTTTTGTCCTCTGCAATCTGTAAATCCAAGTGTGCTGCTGTGGAAAAGGATGAGGATATTGAGCAAAAGCAGAAGCAGGATGTAGGAAGGCTAGCATGACCTTTAAGGCCCTTTCAGTACATGTGTTTCTGCTTTGTGGCATGGGTATTTTGTCTTCATGAAAGCATGTAAACACAAGACTGGAATAAAAAGATAACGACAGCATTACTTGCAAGAGCCTGGTCCTCTATAATGAATGTAGCACTAATTATTAAAGAAATCCTTGGCTTTTTCTAAAGAACTTCCAGCCAAGAGCTTTCCAGAGATTATACCTACATTATAAAAAAGGGAGCACAAAAGGATTCAATGTGATTGATGAAATTGTTTGCTTTCTCTTTAGAAGAGAGTAATAAATAAGTCAGCATTTCAAAATTCTATGAAGAGAAAAGGTATTTGTGAGAAAGCACATGGATGCATTGTTCTGCAGCACGGGCATTTGATGAGCTCCAGAAATCTCTTTGGAAGAGAAAAGATGTATTATAGTGTGTGAAAAGAAGAAATCTTCAGTATCAGGCTGTTATCTAGTTGCTAAGGGCTGGTTCTTGATGAAAACAGAGCAGAATAGAATGGATAGTTTAAGCATCGTGAGGTAAAAGCAGACAATTGGACTTAGAGCACAAGGGACATTCACAATGGAATGAAAGTGGATGTAGTAAAATGTTAAGAATGTGACAAGAAAAAGATTATCATAAATACGAAGAGACGAAAGTCAAAGTTTTGCATTTCCTTCAAGAAAGCCCTTGAAGACAAAAAAAAAAGGGAATTAGTCCTGCTAGAATGTACATTAGCAAAGAGAAAAGAAAGATGAAAAGAATAATACCACTTCAAGGTCATTTTAAAGCAAGCAGCAACTACTAAACCTTTAATTATAAGACTGTAATTCTTGTTTGTTTATTGCTAATTGCTAGCAAAAAAAAAAGAGATAAAAGCCTGAAACAATGTAGTTTTGAACTTCATTCTGTTCATGCTTTTGCTGCCAGAAACCAAATAGGATAATTTAAAATTGTTTAAAACCAGACAAAAAAAGGTTTATTCCGTAAATGGAAAAGAGTATTATCTAATTCTTTCAATACAAAGTAGTACCTTTTTTTTTGTCTTCTGCGCTTTACAAAATCAACAGTTTTAAGTTCACAGAGCACCTAAAGAACAAAAAGCCAAGGTATCTCCTTAGAAGTCAGAAATAAGTGCAGGTTCCTTGTCCTACACGCTCAGTTCAACTTTCTTTGAGGAACTTAAAAAACCTGGAGCCAGGTTGAGAAGTAAGTCCCACCAGCAGTCCCTCCCTATTGAAACCTGGGCTAACACGGCATCTTGTGTTTCAGCTATTATCAGCTGTCACAGGAGGAGAGAGAAGCAGCATTCATGGCAACAAGTGATATTTGTTTTTAATCTGCAAGCACAAGCACTGACTGGAATCTTCACCACCTTTCCAGCCATTTGAAAACAATAATTGTTAGCTCTGTTAAATACCTTCTCTTTCTAAATCAATACTCGCCAAATGCAAATTGTAGTCACAGCTGCAAAGGAAAGCTACTGCCAAAATACACCATTGGGAGAAAAGAAAATATAGTGGCAGCTGGCTGTCTCCAAAGAGGGAGAGTGCTGTTGCTCTGAAACACTGTCGGCTCTTGTAGAAGAAATGCTAAAGAGCAAAGAACTGCAATATCAGCCAGGCACTGGCTGACAGGGGATGTTGCTAATAGGAACAAATTGGAGGCTGTAGCTTTAGTATAAGAAGGAATGGATGAGGAGGGTTGAAGCACTGGGATGCCTCTGCCTGCACACAAGGTGAAACCTTAGTCAAAATTGTGTCATGTAAAAGTGCCTTTTTGGTTAGTTTGGATTCAACAAGTATTCTCAGTTCTCAAAGGATATTTCTTATACTTTGTGATTGCAGATTCCCGACTAAAGCTCAGGGATTGCTTCACTAGCTGTTTGTTTATTCCACATTCCAGTTTTGTGAATTTATCATTAGCAGGGACAGTTTAAGGAATAAAACTCAGGACGTGATATAGCCTCTTAGGGCAACTTCACCAAGCAAGCTGTGATGGCACAACACTTCAAGACGTGTGTGGCCTGTGACATGGGAATAGCTCAACAGAGTAGCTTTTTCTGCTGACAAAGTGGACTGGATTCAAAGTGAGGACCTATGAGATGAGACACTGCAACTGATGAGAACTGCCCTACAGCATTAAGGGAACTTACCTATGGCTGTGCCACAACAACACTGAAGTTATCATCTCACACTCTCAAAGACAATCCTGAAACTTTTATATTTCTGCTATTTTATCTAGTGTAACAAGAACTTCTAGCTTTACGATCATTATATATTTTATTGGGTTCTTCGCAATGCTTGAATCAAGAACTTTTAAATTTACAATACAGCCACTTTCCAGCTCAGTTTATAATAAACAGAAGTAGTTTCTGGATCTACACTATACAGGAATAGAACTGCACACACTTTACCTTGTTAAAAAGCCAGCTGTAAGACAGTATGGAAATAACGGATACTGCATTCTTAGTTATTTACATTCTGCTTACCAAGGGAGACTATTGCCTAGCATTTAGAGCAGTGGTTAGAAACACAGGTACATTTATTTCTTTATTTAATTCTTCCTGACAGGCAAAGGTGGCACAGTAGGCGAAGTCTGCTTCCTTCTATTGAAGCCTCCTTTCACTTCTTGCGACAAGCCACCCTGTGACAAAATGGGCACGTGACACATGCTGTGAAATGAGAATCTGGTCAATAACAAAGGTTGTGAATTATGTTGAACTATACACACTAGCCTAAAAGGAAGGTAGGGCTGCATTTATACCTGACATGTGTATGTGTAGCCTCTGCAAGTCATGACGTGCTGTAACAGGCATTCAGTTTGGATAATCAGAACCAGCACCCGGTGGTGCACTGCAGCAGCACCCACATGCAGGCGAGGTTAGACACATACAACCTCCCTGTCATCACCTGTTACCCCAACATAACCTGCACTAACATCTGTTTCTTTTTAAATAAAGTATTTGTGTATTTTTTGAAGGCTAAGTTCCTTCTACTTATGTGGTGGTTTTAGCCTCTTCCCTTTGCTTAAGGCTGTTTTTTTCACTCTCCTTTTCTTTACCCTGGTGTGTGACTCATGCTATCCCAAGAATCACATTTCTCTGCTTCATCAACCATCTTCAGCCTACCTCTTTAGATCCCTCCTCCAGACATTCTCTCTCCTTCTCTCTATTCTTCTCCACTATCTTACCTCACTCTCTATGCAATATTAGCAAGAGATTTTCAGAAGCAGAGAGTGAAATTTAGACACTTAGCTATCATTCATGCCTTTGAAAAATCTCCTCCTACACCTTCATAATTTTCTTGCTATGCAGCAAAACCCTTTCTTACTTTTAACTCCCCTTCCTCTCATCAACTCTCCCTTCCTTCCTCTGTTCTCTTCACCCATTTTTTCTTATCTGAGGCCACAGCTATGCCAGCAGATCTCTGCAGTGTAGACATGTCAGCAAAAGTTCTAATGTATGCCATTATCCTAATAAAACCAGCTTTTGTCAGCCTACGTTACCCAATTTCAGAAGACAGTGTAACTTTATCAGCCAACATGCGTGCTCTTCAGTGCTTTCCTACCTACACATGCGGGAATGGGTCAGCACAGTTACAGAAGTCAAGATTTCAGACAGTCCTTGATGCAGAGACTGTCTTCTTAGAATTAAAAAAGGTAACAAAGAATGTTGACTACTGTGCAAAATAAATATTTGATAGAATGCATTTATAGATCCTGATGCTCTGCAGCTATCTAATGGGCTAAGGAAGTGGTTCAATTTTCAGAGTATAACTTCAACTGCTCAACACTCCAGCAGAAGCAAATAATTCTATTCATTTAGCATAGCTGGAATGAATAATAATCAATTCTTTTCAGGCCTTTTTCATAAATCACAACTGTTTAGTAATGAAGAAAATGTTAATTTAAAATGGCCGTCTGATTAGAACACAAGACTGTTAAAGGATTTGTGTAAGAAAATTAATATAATAGCATAGAAAATAAAACACTGTTTTTTAGCAAACCTATTCATCATATTGTGTATTGCAGCCTAACGACGTACAAAATTTAACTGAACATATTTTGAGCCCACCCCTTCCACTTGTAATGGAAACGAGTAGTGAAAAGGGAAAAAGAAATTGTACTGGGAACCTATAAGGAACAATATATTAACTCCTGTTAATATAAATCTCTGTAAAGCCTTTTAGGTTTATATTGTAACAAGTTTCTTTCATGATGTTCTAGGCATACACAAACAGTAACCTCTCCCTCTTGAGACAAGAGAGAGAGAAAAAAAACTATTTTGTGTAAGCAGAGAGATATCAGATGTACCCTCTGGGAAGCGAATTGCAGGGTGACCTAAATGGTCTTTTCCCACACTTTCTTCTGAAACTGCCTTCACTACCCTTGGAAAGCTACAAAGTCTCATTCCTTTCTGCACTTATCAAACTATTAGCAGTAAAGGGCTAGGAGTAATTTCCCATGTGATAGATTATTCCACAACAGGCTGGTTTAGGATTTTTTGCATGCCTATTTGAAGCATCTGATTCTAAATACTCCCAGACATTATACACTATATTGGACAGGTACTAACCTATATTAAACTAGATGGAATACAGGTTTAATTTAGTATAGTAAATCTCTATATTTCTGTATACTCATAAACATGGGATAGCACTTGGCCACATTCCAAGATCTACTATATTTCTGTTGCATACTTCATACACAAAGTATGAATCATGGTTAGGCCCGGTAAAAATGGGAAAGTAATAGTCATCCAACTCATCTTCATTTAATTCTACTAAAATGGCTATAATGTTCAAGAAGCTGAGAAGTTAAACATTCCTATTCACTTCTGATGTTAGAATAACTGCTTCTTCCACCCTATAGTAATGTACTACATACTGCTTTGAAGTCATTTTAATGGTCACCACCTAGTGCCTAGTATATTCAAGGCTATCCACATGAGTTTTCAGTATGTTCCTCCCTATCAACCCTTCCTTTAAACGAAACTTGCCATTTTATTGCCTAGTGTGGATTTTTTTAGTTTCTTTCTTTTGATTTATTATTATTGCGTAAGGCAGGGATATAAAGCAGAGGAAAAAGGAGGTGTTATTCACTGTAAATAATCCCTTCACATTAGTCACTCAATAATATTTGAATGCCTGAAGATAACGTTTTCTGAGAACATCTCAAACTTCAGATTCTAGCAAATTTGTTATGTTTTAGGTAGATCTGATTGAAATGCTTTGCTGTTTAAAGAGAATAAAAGTAGTTAAAAATGCGATTCTTCCTGTATGCAGTAATCACCTCCCTTGTCTTGGGAAGAGCTATGAGAACTGTGAGAGTAAATACTTAATATGCAGATTTTGTAAATGAGCAGAGCTCTGGGCAGGCAAACATTATCTCTTAATGAACTGGCCCAATGCAGAGAAGGGCAGTTTTGAATTATGAAAACATTTTTTGGTAAAAAACAAGAAAGTAGATTCTGTTTTGACATCTTTGTTCTGCTGCACAGCTTGTAAACTGCACAGCAGGGATTTTTTTGGTGGGTTCAGTTTCTAAGCACAGAAGAAAGACTTTCTCTGGCACACTATATAATCATTGAAAGAACAAATGAGTGAATCAAATTCAAATGATGATGTTTATGAATTCCAGAAGCTGTAGGCATTGGACAAAGTTCAAAGACCTTACAACCTTCACAAATGTCACAATCTTGGAATTTTCCCCTTGAAAACAGGAAAAGAAAATGTAAGATTTAAAGACAACAAGAATAAGATGAAAAGTGTTAATGTTTGTTTGCAAATTCTACCTTTGTTCTGGCATTTCTATTTTTTCATCTCAAGATGTTTATGTTTCAAAATTCAGAATAACTTCAATTCAGTAAAGTTTTAGTTTTATACTACTATCTCTAGGTATCCCATTACTTCAATGTAATAAACATATAAGCATAATAAGTTGCACAATAGACTCAGTAAATTATTTTTTTTGAGAAGTTAGACAAAATATTTGTAATACAAATTACTGCAATATTTAGTAAGCACAGATTAGCAATGGGCTGCAGTATTTGATTTACATTTTAAATTCCTAATTAGAGCCATTCATTTGTAAAGACTTCAAATTTGTATATCTGCGAGACTTGAAAGTTAATAAAAAATGCCCAGCCTTACAAAAACTGCCAGTGGATTTTCACCTGCTAACAAAACAAGTATTTCCAGCAAAGAGTAGATAATAATGTCACCTTTATCATAAATGTATTAATAACACAGTTCAGTTCTAAAATTCACTTATGTCAGCACATAATGCTTACAGAAATTTTAAATCATGACACTACATCATATTTTTTTTCTTTTTGTTCCAGTGAATTCTGATATATAGAACATAGATTATTCCAGGATACTTCACATCTTTAGTGACGTAGTAGGAAAGAAAAACTAAGCAATCATATTAAAACTATCACAAGTTACAAACTGTAGGCAGTGAAGTTGTTATTTTAGCTTATATTTTGTATTGCCCATCTCCCAAATGCTTAGAAGACTGCTTGGGATTTATGCAAGATATTTTCTCTCTCTAAAGACACATTAATAGCACTCCCTTTATTGTCTACATTCTAGTGGTCTCATAAGATTTGAATCCCAAAATATCTAATCAGAAATCTTGATTTCTAATTCATCTTTGAAGTTTGGATGCATTTTTCATAAGTTCTAAAAATAAAGAGTTCTGTCTTCTGCACTGGCAAGTCATGCATATGTATGAAGGCACTGTGACAAAATTCGAAGGCATTTTAAGAAATGTAAATGGAAGAGAAAACATAGTAGCAAAATATGATGCAGCATTTTAGTCTTTTACATATGGGAAGTCTTTGAATATATCAATATAATTAAGGGCAACCCAGTGACAATGGCAGACAAAATAGGGTCATGCACTGGAGCTACAGACTTCAGACCGTTAGAGGTACAGTCTAAAACTGAAGTACTCATTTTCTGAAACATAACATTATATTGGAGTACGCAGATAAGTTTAAGCAATGCTTATCCCATTTACACTGAAAAAATACGTAAAGAGGAAAGAATAAAGCTTCTGAAAAATGCTATTATTGAGAATGACTGATTATCATAGAGTTGTGTAATCCTAGTTCACTGTTCCCACGTTAAATCAGTCTAATTGTGTCAGATGGGTACGATCCTATGAATAAGCAAATTTATATTTTTTTTTTAAAGAAAAAAAATGTTTTTTTGTAAAGGGTCTGAAATAATTCCAACTGGTAAAACAGAGCGCATCCCACTTATCCGCAAAAAAAAATAAAAAAAATCCTGTGAAAACAGCTCAGAAGTGATGGAAAGGGTTAAATGGATACTTTCACAAACTTTTACAAAAAATGCTTCTTAGGAGAGCTTTTATAAGAGATGATGCATGAGTGTGTAAACAAGCATTTTAGAAAAATGCTCACAAATATTACAAAAACACTAAAAGCGCTTCAATTTTTTAAGAACATAGTCCAAATTAAGAGTTAACTGGGAAATAAAGCAATTAAATTGAGGTTTGAGTACACTACAGTGTCATATAGTTCTTTTTAGAAATTTTTCAAAATCCTCCTAAATTCAGTTCAGGATGTTTCTCTTCTTACATTTACAGAAAGATTGCTTCTGAATCTCTTTTTTTCTTGCGGTTGGAAAGCTTCCTTTGACTTCCAGTCTAAGTTTATTCATGGCCAGAATTGCCTTTTAGCTTAAATATTATTTTTCCCCTGCTAGTATTTATATCATCAATATTTTTCAATATTCCTCCTAGTCTCCCTTTCCGCTGGAGTGAACAAGCTTGATCTTTTCGCAAAATTCAGGTTATCCAGTCCCCTGGTGAACTTGTTAGGTATTGTCCTATTTTTTCAGCACTCTCTTCCTTAATCTGGACACATACTAGTCCTAAGAGTATGTGCTGTCATTGCCAAGAGATTGATAAAGAAACAGAGTCTCAGAAGAAAGTAGTGAGGATGGACGGTACTGAACTTCTGATGACACAAGCAGGCCACTACAATTACTGTGAAATGTAGTTTCGCCTTGTGCAGCTGCTACCTATGATCATCTTTATCGTTTCTTCATTATGCACCTGCATTTAAGAGTTATTTCAGGCTCTGTTTGCTGAACCCTTTCCCAGTGTCTCCTCCTGGCACCTCAGGAGCCTGTTTTTGTGAAGCATTTCTAAGGCACTGAAGAGACAGAATAGAAAATAACCATTAAAAGCTGAAGAATAATTTTTCTGCCTGAAGCTACACATTTCTCAGACCCAAACATAGTCTTCCCTTTGATGACAAGATTTTAAAAAAAAAAAAAAGAAAAAAAAAGAAAAAAAGGGAGTCGAGGATTGTGTATGGAGATGGATGCATCTGAACAATTGCATATGAGGGCTGGTAGTATCCAGAAGTGGCATTCCCAAAAAAACCCTTTTCAGTCCTATCTGCTCTGACTCAGCAGAGAGAATTTTATCCACTGTTCCCTTCCTCCACTTAAGAAGAAAGAAGAGGTACAAAAAACGAAGACTTGTCTAATTAATTGCTAAGCAATGGAGCCTAATGCAATATTTCAGTGCACCCCACTAGAAAACAACTTTCTCCACCATCTTCTGCTGTTACGTAATATTTATTAAGAGACTTTGGATAAGAAGATTGTGGAGTGTAGTGATCAAATGCTAGATAAAAAAAAAAAAAGCAGAACTCAACTTCTCGTAAGAGAAATAACTAATTAAATAATAATGGGCATGGAATCAAAAATCTGTGAGGCTATAAAACCCCCAAGCCCATATCTCATAAAGCTCAATATTAACATTTAAACTCAGTGAGCATTTAAAAGGACTAGTGTTGCATTCCTCTTCGACCTTAACTGATGTTTCAGACTGACATTTCAGTCTTCTGAAGCCAGCTCCTTCCCCAGACACCAGGAGTACCAACAAGAGAAAGAAAAGTTCTGGGCTGAATTGAGACGAAGGTTTCCTTCTCCTCTTTACAGGTGATGTTACCTTAGCATCTGCCCACTCCCATTCCTCCTGCTGCTGAGGGAATTCAGTACTACTGCTGATGGGGAGCAGAAAAATCTGCAGGGAAAACACTACCCTTAACATGCCTGTGATGGGAAGGAAAAGGAAATCCTGACAGGGGCAAGTTTCAAGGGATAAAACTGAAGGATAAAGCACTTAAAAAGTACTAGAGGTAGTAAAATAGTCATGGAAGAAGGTGACAGACAGAGAGGTGTGATTGTTGAGTGCAATTCAGGAGAGAGAAGAGAAAAACAAAAGGATAAGAACAAAGTGAGAGAACATTCAAAGAGAAAAGGTGAAATACGGAAGAGGGGAAAACAATGCAGCAAAAGAATGAGTCACAAGTCCTAAGAAAGGTCACAAGAAGGGGAGTAAAAAGTGTAAGGAATGAATAAATAAAAATTACACAATGCTGAGGCTCTCTCATGTGGTCTATGTATTTTAGAACACATTGTACAGATCTGTCAGTTCAAAAAGTGTGGTCTTGTGTTCATCCCTCCTTTGCACAATAGTGTTGAATGTGCTGGCTTATTTATTTAAATAGTGAAAGAAGGAGAAAGAGAAATAATAATTTTTCTTTTACTTTTTGCCATCTTCTGGAAAAGGTAGAGAACATTTGGACTGATCATCTTAGAACTGTGTGAAGTCACTGTGTGCACCACAGCACGGCTTCTTAGTGAGCACACCTTGCAGTGTCAGGCAGCAGTTTTCTTCAGGGCAAGGAAGCAAGGCCAGGGAGGAGGGAGAGGCGAGGAGAAGGCATGATTCTTGCTATCTAATGCCATGTACAAAGCATCTACATGAGGCATTCAAAGGACAGCAAAGGATCTCTCCAGGGGCTCTTTTGAATCTTCCTGAAATGGAGCATCTCTCCATTTCCATTGATGGACAGAGTATTAGGCAGAGTGAACAGTCTTCCACAAGCCTGGGTAAAGACCCTTGTCTCCATCTGACTCCTTTTTCTTGCATGTAGCTATGTAGACTTAGTAATGAGGGGGTGACAGGCAACCCAGCAGTGGACTGACTTCAAGGAATTTCAGTTCCAGCACTAACATCTAGTTCTTAGGGAGCAATATTAATTAGGAAGACAAACAAGGATAACGCTGTTTTGTTTCTTTCCACAGATCACTAAAGAAATCACAGTAGGCAGTTGGCGAGAATGCAAGAATCAGTAGCATCATGTGGTGACACTGAGGGTAAGGCGCTCGAGCACATAGTCATCTCCTAGGCTTTCACCTTGGTCTGCAATGACTCCATCTCATGGGTTCTAAATAAAACCCATACTTTCAGTGTCTCCCCAGATTGCATGGTAACCTGAAGGTTCTGCAGGAGGTAGTTCTTGGTAAACATCTCAGCATAGATGAAAATTGGCAGAAAGAGACCCCACATGCGACCAGGTTAGGTACAGAAAGTACGACACAGGTGTTGGCTGTGTGGAGAAGCAGTAGAAGCAGGGAGAGTAGGAAAGCTGTGAGGGATGGGTAGCTTCTTCACCCCCATTCAAGGCCTCTGCTCTGTCACAGAGGTTGGGGCATTTTTGCTGGATTCTGCCCGTTAGCTCCTGTGATCCTTGTGATCCACTTCTGGCTATGCTTCCTACTCGCTGAGTAATCCTGCTCTAATCCATGCCTCTAGAAAACAAGACGACTGGCTTGTTTGGCACAAAGGTTCATTTAAAGCCATCAAGTTTTATGAAGCAATTTTAAATGGGCTTTCATATTCTATTTATAAATACAGCTTCTTTATGAATGCTCTTTGCATAACCTTCATCCTTCACCGTCAGCCATTATCACATAATGTTAAGCAGTTTTTTTCTGAAACCAGTGCCCAGTTTATAACAGCTAATAAAATATCGATGCTTGTACATGCTGCACAGTTTGTAAGGGAGCTGTTTAAAAATTCCTAGATACGGCAAACAACGGTGAGTTGTCTATTGCATATATTGCTGCCATGAGACCTTCAATATTTTCTCCTATATGTCCTCAGTGAGTACCAGAAAATGTTCTGAATATAAATAACTTGACTAGAGAATCTAAATGCCTTTATAAAACAAAGAAAACAACAAAATAATCAACAAAAAAAACCCTCCTTTCATGTCCCCATAGTCCTCCATAGTAATTTTTAACCACTAAACCAAGGTGGAACAAACCTCATCTGTGCCAGAAACCCAAAACTTCATGTTAGCACATTAGGCAACATTTTACCTTCACACAGAAGGAACAAAATTATTGTACATTTGTCTCAAAAAAATGCTTTCTGCTTAGGAAAACTTCCATATAGTACAGTATTTTGGTAAAAGTATATATAATTAGGACTTCTACATGTAGATAGATATATCTCTTTTTCAAGCTTCAAAATAAATCAATCTCTAAAAGAAAAGGGCCAATCAAACATAAAAGGAATAAAATAAGCAGTGAATTCTACAGAAATTGCTCTTTGAATCTATGGAATATAACTGGAAACAAGAAATCCCCTCCTAAAGACTATAAATACAGAGTTTCAGAAGCACCACAGATAACACATAACAATAAATTACATGACTATTTGAATTATTTAAAAATTATACAGGAAAAAAATGTAACATCACTTTAACAGGATATTCTGGGCAAATTACAGTAGTGTTGTAAGTGTCCTATCCGGCCTTACTTATTCATATTCCCTGGAGTTCTTAATCCAAGATCAACAGAAGTTGACAGCTCATACAAAGTGAAAACCAATGCTAGACTATCTGAGTTGCTATTTTGTCAATGCATGTGAAACTGTACAATCAATGATATTTTGAAAACAAAACATATCTTCTTTACTTGGAAGGGAGATATTATTGCTGTTAGTTTGCTATTCAACATGCTTACTGATGAGATATACTGTCAACAGCATCTCTCTAACATCTTAAGTAATTAGTCAAATTTTGACCGGTAAAAAACATCTTAACAATGAGTACAAAATGTACTCATTACATACCTTTTTAACTTGCTCTCATCTACAGTGACTATGTAAATAATAACAAACAGACCAAAAAAAATCTGTAATAAAATTGAGAATAGTAAAGAGACTCTGTGACTTTTAAAATATCTACTATACAACACACAAGAGGAAAAATCACATGGACTTAGGGGAAGACATATTTAAAATGTTAAATACTATAGAATGACCTCAGATTATTTATGATAGATATTATAGAATAAAATTTTAAAAGTAATTAATTAGGCTATGGAGGCATTTTGGTCACGCTAAGAACTATTCTGGTCTGATGTTTGCACATGCTACTTAAAGTCAGGTATGAAGACTACTTTTTAGAATGACACACAGATATAATACAGTGGAACGAAACAGAGTCTGGCACAGTGAAAGCGGAAACTGTGAATGAATTCTATTAATTGCAGTTATTCTTTGAACTATACTATTTACAGAAGATGATCTGAACAATATCAACTATAAATAGTGGATCCTGTATACCAGTCTATATTCTACTACATTATGACACCTCCTTCATGTTTCATTTTAGCTAATAGACCTTGGTTCCTCAAAATGACCAAAGATTTTTTTCACATGGAAAAGTGGAAAAGAGGATAAATCACAGAAAATTCCATAACATTTTAAACAACCTCTGTATTAAAACTATGGAGCGAAGCAGAGTTCCAGAGGCCATGAATAAAGGATTCAGATCCACTGCAGAACAGGAGGGAATGTACAAAGTTGCTGCAAAGTTACTGTTGTCCCAGAAGTCAGCTTTGGATATTTGGTGTACAAAAAAGGCCAGAGAACACTAAATAAAGAGGGATCCAGTGTTTTAATTCAGTCTGGATTCTGTTGAGTAAAAGGTGGCTAAAGCAGATACACTTTGACTAGAGGCAGCACCTCTTTTTATGAAGTTATCAAGCTCCAAACAACCAGTAGGATTTTTCCTCAGAAATATTAATATTTCAGCACCCAGAAAAGCAGCATCAGTTAAAGTGACACCACCTCACTTAAAAACATATTGAAGTACGTCACCTGCTTCAATGAGACTTTGATTTATAATTTAATTGTCTAAGAAAAGAGCTGAGCACACTGATTTGCTTTACCATGTAGAGGTGATTATTCATTATTTGAAAATATTTTCTCTGTTATTAACCTGAAGGATGCTGATATCCTATATGTAATCTACCCTGCTCAGTGAATTACTTTTAGCAGAAATATGGCTCTTATTTCAAATGCAAATTTCTCTACATATTGCATCAAAGCAATATATTAATTAATATAAACACAGGAATAGATATTTTAAATTAAGTGTTTATTTGCAGATATCATAATGCAGACACACCTAGCACTGATTATGTCTTCATATTGAGGTAGCAAAAATAAAAAGCCTGGTCTCACCTCCGAAGGGAAACAATCAGCTTTACCACACTCTTGAGTACAACTCACTGCAACAACGAATCAAGATGAGAAAGGGTAAAATTTTTCTCTGTTTTAAATGCATTCCAGTACGGATTTTCAGAGTCTGAAAAGACACAAAGCTCACTGAAGACAATGAGAGGGAAGGTACTCAGCAATTTTAAAAATCAGGTTACTGAAAAGATTTTCTAACAACAGATTATTTCAGCTTTCTTGCTGCAGAACAAGCTTAGGACAAACGAATCCAGACTTCTGAAGCATCTGGTTTAACTTCTCAAACTCAGCTTATATTTAATCGAAGTGCTGTACATAATGTTCCAATTATTTTTAATGTTACTAGCCCCGCAAGCTTCTTTTGAGGCTAACTATCCTAGTAGTAGTGTTATTTTAGTCAGTAGATGGCATTAGCTGCCTCAGTGTCATTTTTGCTGTGCAATTTATCAGGAAGTGGGTCAGCTACAGCCTGTGGCTGTGTGTATGTTCGCAGCAGGCGGAGGAAAAAAGAAAAAAAATAAATTTGTTTTCTTTTGTTAATTACTCTTCCCATATTTCAGTTGTTTCACTGGACAATATAATTAGACCATAAGGAACAGATCCAAGAGCAGGTATGCATCTTCATAATGCAAGAAGTAAGTAGGCTAGGACAGACGTTTGTATTCAGACGGCAAATCCTTCTGCTCTAGGTATTGCTCAGGATTACGAGGGGTTGGCACCGAACCAGTGAGGACAGCAAAACTGTTCAAAGCCACGAGGGGAGAGACAGCTAACACAGCTCTAATGCTCTTCTCACCCTTCTTCTCTGTCTGATTCGTCCCAGCTCCTTCTATTAATGAAGAGGGATGTTAGATGTCAGAGCTAGATGCAAATTGATCAGCACGATTTATATTTTGCAGATTTTTTACATCTAGGAGTTCTTAAAAAGGATGTTTTTCGGTTATCTTTTTGATAAAACTTAGGCTGTATACACACACGTAGATACGTCACAGACAAAATCTTAATCCTGTATTATTCAAATATCCAATAGGAACGTTCAAATATTCCTCTGAAGTGATTCCAACCCAAACCCAGCAGTTAAAGACCATGAAAGGGTGTTTGTACGTGTTGGGAGACCCATAATCTAAAACTACCTAGTGCTGAGCAGGAAGCAATTCTCTCCTCATGTAAAAATAAATCAAGCAGATTTTTTTAAATTTTTTTTTTTCTTCCATACTTACATGAATCTGACAAACTTAAAGGCCCTTTTCAACAAAGTTTGAAATACTTCCACTCCCTGCTCCCACAATCAGTGATTGGAACATGCAATAGGGAGGTGCAAGAAGCTGAAAGACATGTCAGTGGGTTTCCCACACCCCCGCATATGCCCTTTCCGCCCAACCCAGGCTGCAGCTACTTTGCAGCCTGGAAATCCCCATTTCTTCCTCAATCCTCTCAAACCATTGCATACATTCTTGCTGATTGCTTTCAATCTGCAGGTGCTAATTGTAGAACTGAAAAGATGGTTTTATTCTGTGGGAAGGGGTTAGGTTTTTGGAGAGCATGAGGATGGGAAAACGGGTAGATGATATAACTGGGTTTCACTATGTTAAAGGACAAAAGGAAAACAACATTTTCAAGCATTTTCTTGACTTTTCTATTTGATATTTCATTTTCTTACACGGCTTCCTTGATTTTTCTCACCCATATTTTCAAGGCAACAACTCATAATAGGTATTTCCTATCTGCAGTTAAGTGTTTCCTCTTGATATTTCAGGTCTCTGTTTTAGTTGTATATTAGAACTAGAGGAAACTTATAACAACAAATGTAATGATCTTTCTGACGAGCATGTATTTTTAATCCATACTGAATATGCATATTATATGTTTTTTATTTTATGACAAAAATAGTTTTCTGTCAAATTACAGCTCTATTCTTTTATCTCATTTGCCAACTCTCATTATTAATATATATGATAGGGAAATCATTATCTAGTGAAATGATTACATGCTCAGGCAAATTAAAAAAATGACTGCATCAGTGCCTTCATACCAGACTGCACTATACCAGCTATGCAGAGAGACTCATCTAAATTTACCCTTATTATCTCATACTGTGATATATCCACCCAAATGCCAAGCCAAACCAAGCTAGAGTGGTTTTTTTTCCAAACTGGCATTGAAGTAATTGCAACAAATCAGTTATAAACAAGTAACAAATGTTCCCTTTTCTTACAACTCAGGATTAGTGGGATTACCCTCTTCCAACCCTCTACATTTTGAGTTCCCTTTCCTAACTACTTACGAGTTTTCTTTTGCTGTAGGGGGAGTGGAAGAATATTATGGCTGTCAGAAGGGAAAGATTATCTCAGTTTTGTATGTGGGTAACAAGCACAGGAAAATTAAAGGACTTTATCAGGCTTGTACACAGTGCTATGGAAAAGCGTATTCTGAGATTTCCCATGCCAGTATCTTTACATCAAAATATTGCAAATAACACTGCCATCCATGGCTCTCTAAGTGCCAATATAAACCAAAAATGTTATACTGGAAAATAAAGTGAGAACATAAAAACAAATAAGTAAAATCAGCAGCACAGTGAAACACAACTAATCTTAAAATGCTGCCTGATGTGCTTTCCTAGCAAGCACATTTCCTCTGCTTCACATTTCAGCATCTCTGATGCTTCAGTTTTCTATAATGACTAGCAGTGTAGCACATCATCTTGGAGGTAAACATGAGTTTAACATTTAAATGAGACATTAATATACTGCCAGCTAGCTAGAACTCAATGGTACGATACTGCTTTTTCCATAGTCAGTCCCCCAGATAGTAAGGTGAAATGGAGAAAAAGGAGGATAAAAAGTCCTCATATATACAGAAACCCAGGATACCATTTCATCAGGGGTAAAAGATGTTGCTTCCAGGCATTAAAACATCCAACACTGAAAGCATGAGGCTTCTTGCCAGACTAAATATGGCATCAGACTAGTGAGTTCACAACATACAAACCTTGCTCCCTGCAAGGAATTCTCAGTTAAAGACCAGGAGAAATTATTGCTGAAATGAAAGGAGAAAACAGAACTGGGATTCTTTGGGACTGTAACCTATTTTGTTCTGTTCTTACAAAATTTATGCCTCATGTACAAATATCAAATTATGTCAGGATAATTATTTATTCTACAGAAAGGGACCTTGGCTTCAAATCTGAGCACATTTTTTTCAACAACAAAGAAAAACAATGACAATTTCAGTCCCAAAACACTGACTTGGCAGAAGGCCTGAGCTGCCGTACTTAAATTCAATGATACTGAAAGCTCAATAAAATAACTTTCCCTGAGAACTCGCAACACAGAAAGGACAAATGAAGAGACCCATTTCTGAAGGGAAATTAATTCAGAAAGACTCACAGCAGTGATTGTTCTAGAAATATTTTTCAGGGTTGAAACTTGCATTTGATATTTTAGAAGGAAAATTGGAAGGAATGAAATTTCAAGGCAAGCACGCAAAATATCAAGCCATACCAATGCATGTCAAGATAAAGACAGATAATCATCCATATATACTTCATTCCCTGAACAATGCAATGGAAATAAAACCTCCACACATGTTAGCACAAGAGAAGAAATGATTAGATAAAACAAGTATCCTGAGTCTTTTCAAAACAGAAAAAAGCCCCATAGCAACCCTTCAAACATGAATTGTCAGTCATTATAATAGATGAAAGGTTTGGTTTTTTTTCAGTTCTCAGTCATTTCCAAATTTGCAATTTTCAATGACTTAAACAGCTGCTGAAAATTTAGTGCCATGTCTGAATATCCAGAATATTTCAAGTAATGTGCACATTAACATTACTAGGCTATTATATATGACTTTGTAGACCTAGCTCTACACACTTAACACTGGGGAAGCTCCCCAGCTAATACTACTTTCTAAGATTTATGAAACAAACTCAAATTATTTATCAGATGAAGGCAAGCATTTTAGAAAACGCAGGCCCTTTCCTATAGAGAAGCAGGGCAATAAGTTTATTTAGCTGTGTGAAATTATTTATTTTTCTGGGTTTTCTTGTCCTTCATACAGCTACATCTTCCCAGCAAGGCCAAGTCTAAGCAGTTCAGTCTGATTTAACCTTTTATGTCAGTTGAATTTCAACCTTTTTTTCAGAAGTCTTCTGAAAGAAGACTTGGCTTGAGTTGTACAGATAAACACCACAAATATTGACTCATATTTGACATTTCCAGAGCTTCATAATGTGATGCATACAAAGTCTGTAGTCCTGGAGCAATCTTGAACAACAAATAATATGCAGGAGGCCCAGCTCAGTGTAAATATCTAAATAAATAAATTACTGGACTATGTCTTACTCAAAACTCTGGCCATAAATATAAAAGTAGCCTAATATTATTCTGAAATATAATTGTTTAGTAGCGAGGGTATTTTTCCAACAAGTTATAACATAGCTTTTCTCTTTATCACTTAGCTAAGTGCCGTATTGACTAGTGCCTTACAAAAACATTGAAAAACTACTGTTAGCAACACTTTGAAAGGTGAAGACTAACTCCCCGAGATTTTCTGCTTCTATCTTTTCACTAATGAAGTACCACGAATGCAATCAGAAAACAAACCATCCATCAGTGAAAATGACTAACCTTGAACTTTGGATTCAGTTCTGTCACAGAAACGATCTATCACAGAGAACTCATATAAACTTGATGGGTCACTAGAGGATTGATCTCCTAAGTATATTTTAGTAGATCCTGAATATCTTGGTGCATCACAGTGTGAAGATATCTGTTCATTGTTGCAAGCTACTAAAATGACAGATCATGAAGATACTGCTTGATGACACACACATACACAGAGTTTAATGTAGGCTTTATCAAAAATTGGCACAAAGTTAAGATTAAGAAAATGTCAAAGCTGGCATCATACAATTTCTTACATGGAATATTAAAGAACACAGAAAACATAGCACATGGATTCAAACACTACACGAAAGTTGTGTTTTCCATTTAAGATCTATTGGAATTAGTTTTCCAGCCTGTGCTGACTTCCTAGGATCCCTGTCCAACCCTTGGCTATTTAGATAACTGTAACTGACATCTGATCATTAATTGATTTTTCTTATATAATGAGTTTCCCCCTTCCACTGATCATTTTAATAATCCTTCTCTTTGTCTGCTCTAATATGGATTTATCCCCCTGAAAGAGTGATGGAAAGAACTGTATAGAGCATTCCAAATGGAAATGTACCTGTGTCTGTCTAAATTAACGCATCTCCATTTTTCTTGAATATCTTGTCCAGTAACTCCTAGAAATCTTTCAGTTTTCCATAGTGGTATCTCTATTAGCCCATGAACTCATATTTTTTTTTTCCTTCTTTGTTGTTTTCAAGGGATGAGAAGCCAGATAGGGTAGAAATTTTTCATCATTGGTTATCTTTTATTTTGTACTTGTACACGTTATATATTTCTAATGATCTTCTCCTCAATCTCAACCCTTTTTCCTAGAGATAGCATTCCTTCTATAAGCTGCCAGAACTTTCCAACACATATGAGAAGTAAATTTCTTAAGTTTTCTGATTTTCTGGGGTCATTTCTTAAAAGAATAATATTGATATGATATCCTTTAAGAATCGTGCCAATAACCTCCCTCCTATTCAATAACTTTAAATATACTCCACCATCACGCGTACCCCTTCTGACAGTTTGTCAATCACTTTACATCTTTTATACACATTTACAACATAATTAAGACTTTTTTTAAAATGTGCTTCCATATCAAATGCTAGAAAGTCCATAAAGATAAAATTTACTGAGCATCCTTTCTCAAGAAAAAAATAGCTATTGCATCAAACAATAAGATCAGTTTAGTCTGATATGCTCTGTATTTGGTAATTTTGTGTGGGCTTTCATTACCTCCATGCCCCTAATTACTATTTTGCTAAAATATCTTCTAAATCCTTGTATAGTACTGAGGTCAGACTAATGATCTAACATTGTCAGAATTATTTTTTAACATGAAAGCAAGAAAACAATTTTTGCGTATAATAAAGTGCCTTTCCCAGGCACACTTTAAATCATCGATTTTTAAAACATAATTTTCTAAATCTAGGACATCTCTAAATTATTTACAGTTTTTGAAAAACCACAGGCAACACAAAATGAAAATAGGCATGGCAAATGAAAAAGAAAGCAGTAAAATATTCCCAAATATGTTGTAATTTCTGAAAACTTATGGTAACTATCAATGCTCATTATTTAGATTATTCTAAAACAAATATGTATTTCAGTTATTTTACTTCTTAGAAATGGATTTTAAAATAACAAAGAATCAGAAAATATAAAATAGTTAATATTTAATCTTGCTTTTCTGGGGAATTGTTATTTCTCTTTAATATAATCCTTCTGTCAGGCAGAAATACAGAGGTAATCCTCACATGTGGAATTTATAGACTACAGCCTTTCATGTCTCAGCTGAACAGATTCACCAGTTTGTCATTTCATGATGTTTACTAAGGAGATGTGGTTATGAAACACAAGGGTAAAGTGGTATCTTAAAAGTGGTTTAATTTTCAAATTGACTGCCAAAGAAGAAGGACTTAAGTATTAACAACGTGATATTCAGAGTTGCTGCACATATGCAGCTTTCTTTGAGATGAATGGATGCTTTGGATTCTCACCATTACTTCAAAGGAGGTTTCTCATTTGGGTGGCTTCTGTGTGCTTAGCTTTAAGAACTCAGGAAAGTCATCTTTATTTAAGTAGCATGTCATGAGTATAGAGAACACGAGTCAGCAATTCTTAATGCAGACATGATTTCCATATAGTAAACAGTAACGTGGTACTTGTAAAACGCCCCAGGTGTGGTTTGAATTGAAAGTTGTATATATATGTTAATAACACAACTAGACATCTTTGGCTGTTAGTTTTAATAAAACCATGTTCGCTCATAAAAGACTTCGTACAAATCATTTATACTGTTCTTTTGTGACAAGTCAGTGTTGTTTAACACTTTATAGAAACGTTTGGAAAGTGTTATTCAAGAATTATGTGAAATGATGTTAATGTAATATTAAAAACTGCCTATGGCTTACTTTTCAGTAAATCTTCATGTAAGAAGAGTAAGAAACTTACTCTGTGGTTCAAATACCAGTTCATGGGTTGTTTAACTGGAAAGCACAATAGATTTACATGTTCTGTTTGTAGTGAGAAACTGCAAAATAGAATAACATTAATCCTCCCTATCACAGGACTGAAACAAGCTCATTCATGTCTCCAAAGACAAGAAATCTGTACCCCAAAAATATCTGGGATTAAATCACAGAATCTTTATGTAGAGCCGGTGTGAAGGACTCAGTTGCAATCTCTTGTGCTTAAAATAGTACAAAGAGTAGCTGCACAAAAGGCGAGTGCTATAGGATAAGGATGGTATAGGGTGAGGAAAATAAAAAGTTCTTTAAAGCTAAATGGCCTTTTATCATCAAGTTCAGCATCTTTTCATTATAAAAACTGTATTACAAATAAGTATTAGCACTTTTATATCCAGCTCAACAACTTTTCTTCCATAATACCATAATTTATATGCAAAAAAATAAAGTGCCTGATTTATTATGGTTATCGGCCCTTGTACTAATTAATGCATGCATATTTTCCAATAGCAGTTGAGCTTAGTAATAGTAATTTAAAATGATACAAACCGTATGTCAAAGGAATCACTAAGCTGTCATGAACTCTTTTTTTTATGCATGCCAACATTTGTATCCTTGCAAGTGTGCTTAGGATAGAATTCAGGAGTTTTTAACATAGCAATTTAAAGCACAACACTTTTGACAGGGAAAATGAAATCTAATTACTACATATATCGGTCATCTTGGGAATCATCCTAGCCAAAGCACAACAGATACATACTTCTGTAGAATCCTTCTTCACCACAATAAATACAAGAGACATTTATGGAGGAAGTCTGCATCAGTTGTGATTTAAAGGATCTGAAATGTCAAGGATTTAAAACGTTGCCTTTGTCTACCAGCAGGTTGCTGGACATAAAGACGAATTTAAAGAGTTTTAAGGACGCCCAATTAAATTGACCGATTTTATATAAACTCTTTGTGTTATCTGTTTTTCTACAGCAGAACCTAATGAGTTGAAGATAGCAGCACTGCACCAATACACTACTTCCACTTGCCTAGGCAAATAATGAATCTGGAAATTCATCTGGGGGAATAATTTCTTTAAATGCTCTACAGCTAGGGAATCCCACCAGAGACAGTATTTATTTTCATTGTTGGTGTTAGTAGCATGCAAGTTAAAAGCTGTACTTCTAGCCCCCTAAGCTATGCTTAAGAATTGTTACTTAAAATGTTGCTCAGGCACCTTACAATGCTTTTCCAAGATGCATTTCATTTCACTTGGAAATATTTTATTTAAACTCTTATGGACCCTATAAAATCCCATGAACTTTTGCAATACACTTCAAACACATGATAGTGACAGCATTAGTAATCAGTACTGTGTTGCCTCTTTTTCATGTTCATTCAATAATCCTTAGATAGATCAGTACTTTAGCCTGACCTCTTAGGGCACTGAGATCTTTAAGAGTGGGATTTATCCCACTTGACTTTAGATACTAAGTCTGAGCTAACAGCAGACCAGGAAGAAAAAAAAAACAGATTGGAAAGAGACACCTACAGAAGAAAGTTTATACATTTTTTTTCTGATTTTTTAACATATTTTATATGATGTCTAACTTTTATAGATCTAAAATTAGGTAAGTGTCACGCATTGAACTGTAATTTGTATGTCAGAAGACAGCAGCCTGGGAAAGAATGATTGCCCCAAAAGAGGAGGGTGAAATTTATGAGGAATATTAAGTGCGGAAAGGGGAAAAGCATAACACAGGTCAATACAAGTCTGTGAGAAACCTGAAAGATAGTTTACAAACATATAAACAGAAAAAGTAAATGTCACTTTGGTTTGAATTATTTAATGTATAGCTTCAGTATCAACTGAGAGAGAGAAAAATGGAAAGAAGGAAAAAAAAAGACCTGAAAAAAGATAAAGCAGTTGAGTATTATTTTATATATTGTTGCATTTAGACTATGACCAGTAGATATAGACATAAAAAGATTCAAAGATTCATTTTATTTGGTTAGAGAGAGAATGAAAAGGAAGGATTTTTTTCCATGCATTTGGCTTTTGGAAGCATTCATTGTAATTGGATCCATGTGAAAAGGTGGGTTGCTATTTACAAGTTTCATTTATATGAAAATGACCACCTGCTATAGTAATGAAAAAGTCAGTACGTTGAAACTTGAGAAATATCTTTTTATGAGCTATTCCTTCACTATCCTTACAGATACCACAGAATGGTAATAAAAGCTATTTTTCATATTTTCTTCTTGAACTATGAAAAGAAGATAAGAACCCCTAACATATAACTACACTTTAGTAAGAATGGGAAAAAAAGGATTTGACCTCAGTCTTCCATCATCTCCTGAAAACAAAACAAATAAATACAATGAGGTTTTGGCTACCACTAAAGCAATTCCCCATTTTCTATTCAAAAGCTGTAATGCTTTCATATAGTCCCAGGTATGAGCAACTGAGAAATGGCCAAGAAATCTACCTCATTCCCTATCACTACATAATCCGATGGAAGTATATGAAATCCTTGGTTGAACAATCTGTCATCTGTGAAACCTTTTCCACTTACCTATTACTTGCTATCAAAAGGTAGATATGTTAATACCTATTATAGGTAATATACTTGTGTTCTAGAAGAAAGTATATTACACTGGAGATACGGTGGATGTCTGTACTTACAGGATTGCAATTATGGTTCAGTAGAAAAGGTGTAACAACCCGCTTGATTTGAAGGAAAGGAAGCTAAGGGACAACTGGCAAGTGTTTTATTTGTTCCTAGCCTTTGGAATTCATTCTTCTCTCCTCTCCAGTTTACAGGGGACCTGATTTTTCAATTCCTTTGACACATTACACAAAACTTACCTACACCAGAGCACATTTGGAAATTGAGAACTTTGAGAAATTTTCTTTTCTTTTTTTTTTTCCTTGATAATGTTCAATGTACTTTTCATGATTTGGAAACCAAGGATTAAGCAGAGGTTGGTGGATTTTATAAATTAAACAAAACAAGTATTTATCACAGAATATCATGAAGACCAAACCCAGACATGCTTGCGTTGGACATTTTATTAGGTTAGTCATTTGCTAACTGAAGATGAACATAGTAGTAATACTCCTTAACAAGGAGTTTTCAACAAGGAATCTCAACACTTTTTGGAGATTTTGGGTTAGAGAAGCTTACAGCAGAAGTACTAAATCACTAGCGTGTGTTTTGCACATTAGCACTGAATCTCAAGACAGTTATAAAACATTAACAACAACAACAACAAAAAAAAATATGAAAATACTTAGGAAGAAAAATAAACAAACAGCCCCCCAGAAAGTAAGGATAAAGGGTAGTCCCACTAGAGTTCAGGGCTCACAGATACACAAAATACGTGATGCTTTTCTTATACAATAAGCCTGCTCAAATCTCATGCTACTCTTATTAGGACCATTTAAGTTTCCTAACAGTTCAGTGGCTTGGTATAAAAATGTGTATAATTTAAGCAGTAAATCACAGTTTGGCTTTTAGTTTCCCTGTGAGGCCTTGGCAATTTAAAGTATCCCTTTGGCCTTGTTTTCATTTTGTGCATCTTTTCTATGGTCTGAAGAGATATATTAATATACTCAGTCTCTGGAACATCTGTGTAATCTACTTCAGCCACAACCGGGCAGAGTTTTTTTCCGCTAAAAGAACCACCTCTGCAAATTAGAATGTCCTTCTGAAACAGCTGTCATTAGATTCAGTTCCTCTTTCAAGCACATCCCACTGAGGTATCAAAGCAATCTTCAGCCACCAACCCAATAAAACAGGTTCAGTGCCCCAGAGGCACTTGTTATGGCTGAACTTTACAAAATCTGAAGTCTAGACAGGGTGTATCTTATTTCTAACAACCTGCCACTTCTACAACCTGTTCCCTAACCAGAATCTGCTGCAATAAACATAAAAGATTCCCATTGCCTTCAATTAACTTTTTATCAAGCTTTAGCTCCTTCCTCTTATCCTCACCCTCCCACTCACCTTCCCAATATATGTATCTCATCCTTCTGCGCTATTTTGCTGCTTCCAATTAGTTGTGCTTTCTACCCCACGGACTTTCCTCCGTTGACTCTTCAGACTGCTTTTTTTTTCACTCTCTTTTCTTTCTTGCAAACTTTATTCTTCTTACCCTTATGAAAGTGCCAGTCACATGTTAACCACCATCTCCTCTTGCCACATCCATTACTTCAAACCCTTGCTATGACCATCTGTAAAAAATGCACTGGTGAGACTGCATCTGGAGTGCTGTGGCCAGTTCCATGCTCTCCAGTTCAAGAGAGACATGGACATACTGAAACATGCCCAGAGCAAAGCCCCAAAGATCATTAAGGGACTGGAGCATCTGTCATATGTATGAGAACAGGCTGTGAGAGCTGGGACTGTTCTCTGCATGACCTGAAACTGCACCATCCAAATGAGTGGGAAACCAGACAAAAAAATGCCAGGATGAACAAGGAGCTCCGAATAAAACTAAAAACCCAAATCATGAAGCACGCAGAAGGTGCAAGCAGGAAGAGGCAACCTGCGAAGAATAGAGATACTAGGTGAGCATGGAGAGATGCAGTTAGGAAAGCCAAAGTCTGCCTGGAATGGAACCTGGCAAGGGAGGTTAAAGACAACAAGAAGAGCTTCCATAAGTACATAGGTAACAAAAGGAAGACTAGGGAAAATGTGAGCCCACTACCAAATCTGGCAGGGCACCTGGTGACACAGGACATAGAAAAGGCTGAAGTACAGAATACCTTCTGCATCTCAGTCTCTACCAGCAAGGCCAGCCTTCAGAAATCCCAGATCCTGGAGACCAAAAGGAAAGTCTCGGGCAAAGATGTATCCACTTTGTACCATATCAAGGTTACCCTAGATAATCTTTGAACAATTGTGACACCTGGGAGAATTGTCCAAAGATTGGAGGAAAATAAATGTCACCTCAAACTTCAGAAAGGGCAGGAAGGAGGACCCAGAGATCTACAGGCTGGTTACCCTCACCTCCATCCCTGTGAAGGTGATGGAACAGGTAATCCCGGAAACCATTTTCAGGCACATGAAGGACAAGAAGGTGAATTGGAGTAATCAGCATAGGGAAGTCACGCTTAACCAACCTGACAACTTTCTATGATGAAATGTCTGGCTTTATAGATGAGGGGAGAGCAGTAGATACTGTCAGCATTGACTTCAGTACGGCTTTTTATGCTGTCTCCTCTAAGATCCTCATAGAGAAGCTGATGAAGTATGAGCCAGATCAGCAGGCAATGAGGTGGACTGAAACCCTGCTGAACAGCTGGGCACAGAAGGTGGTGATCAGTGGAACACAGTCTAGTTGGAGGCCAATAACTAGCGGTTGTACCCCAGGGGTTCCACTGGTTCCAATTCTGTTTTACATCTTTGTTGATTGTCTGGATCATGGGGCAGAGCGTACCCTCGGCAAATCTGTGGACTGTTAAAATCAAGCATTTCAAACAGAAACTGGTAAGAGGACAGCAGGTAAACAATAACATAATCTTCCAAACCTCCCACTCCTAGGGCCAGTCGCTATCATCTGTTATCTCTTTTGTTGATCTTTTTTCTAATTTTAGATTGCGAACACTTCAGGGCATAGATGACATTTTTACTTGCCTAAGATGTGAACAGCAGCTATACATAAACTATATAAATAATTAATAATGATAACAGCAACAGTACCACAGCAAAATACAGCTTTGTCTTGACTCCTCATGTAATAAATCAAATAATCCAAAAAAAAAAAATAAATTTACAAATGAGTAAACATTTTAACTATTTTAATATTATTTTTTCCCTGTAATTTTCTTTTTTTAATATAATGGAGAGTATTTTCCATCTTAATAATAATACAGAAAGAGAAGAAACTGCAAATTTCACAAATTCAAGAAAAACTTGATTTTTTTCAGCAGAATGAAAAGGTTTTCTAATTCAAAAGTTCAGATAGAAAATGTTAATGGAAACAGCACCCAGTCAAGTCAAATAAAATAAGAAAATAAAGAGGGATTTTGCTTCAGGCAGTTTGAATCTGATTTAAGCAGCACTCTTGGAAGAATCCAGCTGTTGTTTACTGAAATGTAAAATAGTGTGCTTATTCTTTTATGTGACAGCATTCATGATCCTTCAAATCAGGATGTAACATATTTCTTCTCATCAACAATAATCATTTTATGTACAGTTGCTAATCTGACCAATTACCTGAAAGCTAATTACTCAGACTTTACAGAATAGGACAGCTAAGTCAATGCATTTTGATTTCAATTACTGGCATTTAATAAGGAGCACTGCCAAATACATCCATACATTAAAGTTTTACAACAGAATTACAGATATTTTAATAGTGATTGAACAAGTCTATGATCATCTTTGTTTTATAGCCTCAGAACTTAATCTAATTTTAGCTAGTGCAGAGCTGGGCTACGCTTTGGCAATTACAGTGTATTACTCATGTTAACCATTTGCCTCTTTTCTCTGTATATACACTGAACTTTCACACTGAGAGACTGTAATTCTCTCAAGACAGCAGGATAACCCAGAAGGTTCAAAACAATGCGTTAATAAGAAGAAAAAGACACAGCTCAGGAATGTAACTTGTGGCAAGTTTAAACAGAGACTTACTCAGCCCAGAGTAAGTGAGCCCCCAAAATTATAAACTGCAAAACCCACCTGCACTTCTACCTAACACAGCTCTAAAATCAGCATGCAATCCATCCCCACCTATAGTTCCTTATTTTCACAGAAAATTAATGAAAGGCTAGTGCTACTACAGAAAATAGTTTCCTTTCTACATCACTGTGGTAAGCTATGTTCTATATATTTGCATATAATATATACATTCTATATTACTGCACTAAACATACAGTGCAATTTTCTGCTGCTTAAAAAAGCTAAAAAAGGTCAGCAGAGAGAGATAGGCTCCCACAATCCACGCTAAAACGTTTATTTCAGTCTCATGATCTCCGAGCTTTCACAAGTGCTTTAAGAGGAGATTGGAAAGAATTTGCTGCCCACTCACGATGATGTCTCATAAAAGGTTCTTCAAAAACGGATCAAAGGCTGTAATTTCCATGCCATTTCTGTCCAATTTCCTTTTCTCTTAATGTTTTCATTTTTGAAACAGCTATGATTGCAATCCAATTTTGCCCACACAGCACTGCAGGTTTAAATGAACCATTTATCACAAACTTTTTGTCTTTTGGCTGCTCGTGATTTTATTTGCTTTGCAATTTTTTAATTTCATTTTCTGGTAGTACATATACTGAATTGTAATTACTTTCATAATTACACCTGCAGTGACTGACATTATTTTGCTTCCAGATGCATCATCAAGACTTCTGATCCAACCCAACTGCACTTTACTACTGATGTTAAT
Source organism: Baryphthengus martii (assembly GCA_013396935.1). Taxonomy (NCBI): domain Eukaryota; kingdom Metazoa; phylum Chordata; class Aves; order Coraciiformes; family Momotidae; genus Baryphthengus; species Baryphthengus martii. The sequence goes on from VWZK01012384.1 coordinate 241,154, forward strand.
TTTTCCTTCTCCTCCTCTATCGCTGAAAAGATTTTCATACAGATCTTTTCACAGGAAGAACTTTCCTTTTTTTTCTTTTTCCTGCAGCATGTACAGAATGCCATTATCTTGTATTGCTTTCACTTGGTGAGACTGCCTTACCTTACATCTGAACTTCACCTCTCTTTTTTTCCCCAAAAAATCTTTTGTATGAGAAATAAAAATTGAGATGATGAAATTTTGAGTTTATTACATTGATTCTCATTATTTCACTAGACAGAATGTCTTATTTTGAATAACAATTGTGTGGCTCTTCTTCCAACAAAGTACCAGCCACAAGCAGATAGGTTCTCCATCATTTGTCTAAACATTTTTGAGTTCCTTGCATCTGATTTACAAAACAACTAAATATAAGCTGTTATGATTTAGTTTAACCAAAGAATGATTTTTCAAAGATTTTAAAATGCTCTACCTGTGTGGCCTTTCAAATTAGGCAAGACATTTCAGAATTCAGTCATCTAGCCCTTTATAAGGCTAGCTCAATATATTTTACTTTAAAATTTAATGTTTTCCTTCAATTTCCCACTCTGTTCCAACACTTAATCTTTAGTAATAGTATTATTCATTACAGCATATATATATCAAAAGATTAAATATATTTCAAAGATAATTTTTATTATTATATTTTTCTTCAAATTTATCTTTCAATATAAACCAATATGGTGTATTACAAAATGGAAAATAGATTTTTTCAGACTCAATAGTTTTTAAAGTGAGAAAAATAAACTACATGTAATAATTAGGAGGATGACTAAGTGAGACAGACAATAAAGTAATAAATATAGCAATACTAAGAAGTTCATGCAGACTGGTGATTCATTGCTAAAATACCTCAAATTTTTATTTCCACAGTGTTCATATCACTAAGTCTAGTATCTCACAATATTTCAGTTAGGTATGGACTTCTTGGAAGGCTAAAAAAATCTATGGCTGGAATTCTCATCTCTGAAGGCAAAGCAATATTTATGTATGTAAATAAATTCATACATAAATATATATAACTAGAATTAATATATATATGTGTATATATGTTGACTTGTTTATTTCACACAGAATATATCTAATAAAATCTCAGAATACATCTAATAAAATCTGTCTTTACTGATGATGTTGCAAACAAGGAGCAGAAGTTCCCCCTAAACTCTCATGGAGAGATCTGTTTTACATTTGGCCAGACTGACACAGTTCAAAGCTTGATGTCCCATTTGGTAAGGTAGAGGAAATCACTGGATGCCATGCTAAACTTCTATATGTATACATCCACTTCATACACAGCTTATAACCAAAGTTACAAGCAAACAACAGTATATGACCAAAGGAGACTAGAACTTATACAGAAGTGGATTGGGAAGAATAAATGTCAGATAAAAGAAAATTTATTTTTGTTTTAATATAGGCTTTTCCCATAAGCAAGGATTCCTGCTGAATGAACTGAACAGACATGGAATTAATGGAAATACTTTGATTTAGAGGTAGAGGCTAGGAGATAGATGTATGTCACACAGAAAAGTAAGTGAAAGACTTATCCAAGTTATTCAGTAATGATGAACAGGCAAATAAAATGATTTAATAACAAAAAAATCAACTTTCAAACACGAAAAATATTCTGTAGAACAAAAAAAGAAATTCCTTCTGTAGAATTCTGTACAATACAGAAAAAAGCAAACAAGCACTTTTTCTGGGTCTCGGTGCTTGCAAAACCAGCTTAACAGCAATGAAAGCAGATATTTAAAGGAAAAAAAAACCTTAATTGTTTTTTTACTTAATTTAACCAGGTGAAATTATGAGGGAGCAAATATTAGATGTTGTTTCTAGCGTCTCCCTTTCTATTTTTCATCTACAAACATACAGGGCACATTCTATTCTCAGAAATACCACTAAAACACATGAAGTGAAAAAATTACACTGATTTCAATAGAGCTAATTCAGATTTATACTTACATAACTCAGATCAAATCTATCCCAGTATATTACATATTGTCTGATGGAGAATCAGAACTTCATCTGTACATGAATGACTTTCTGTAACATTGCATTCTTTTTAAGGAGCCATTAAAATTGGTACTCAATCAATAACAATTACTAGTATAAGATCAGAAAGTGCTCCCTTTGATCCTAAGGAAAAAAAAACAAACCAAAAAATCAACAGGTAAACAACAATTAGTTCAAAATGGTAATTTTGGATTCTTCTGGTGGAGACCATCATCTGTTCCACACAATTCATAAAATTGTTTTGGTTGGAATAGACCATTAAGATCATCAGGTCCAAGCATTAACCAAGAACTGCCAAGCCCACCACGAAAACATGTCCCTAAGCATCTCATCTATGTGTCATTTAAATACCTCCAGGGATGCTGACTCCACCACCTCCCTGGGCAGTCTGTTCCAGTGCTTAACAATCCTTTCAATGAAGAAGATTTTCCAAACCTCCCCTGGCACAACTTGAAGCCAGTTGTCAAAATGCCTTTTACCGCAAATGTGATTTTTTGCTCCTAGAGCATTATGACCCATATTTACAAATGCATTTAGGAATTAATAAAATCTACTGAATCTAGACTTAGAAATGCCTTGTGTGTCTGAGTCTTAATGCATGTTCTCTCATCAGTTTAATTTCAATTTTTCCAGCTCTTATGATTCTTCCTCTTACTCTTTTCTGGACAATGACAAAGCTAAGTGATGCTTAGTCCTCCTGACGTTCGAAAAGGCCAAAACAGTAGCTACAGTTGCAACAGTGTCAATGGCTTTGATTTCTGTCAAAGGCTATTCACCACATGTAGAATATATGAACAGCAATGTTTTCTGCATTAAGAAAAGTAAAATCAGTAAACAGTTACCAGTGTGATGTCAGCTTTTAAACAGGAAGAAATACTGAAAACACAGCCCACAAGACAATGTAATATGTAACAAAAAATGGCCATTCAATTTAACACACAGAAAGGTGTAAGGGCACATAACAGCTGCTGGTTTTTATGTGGGAAATAAAAAGCTCCTGGCAATATTATTTTCTACAAAATCCATGGAGTCAAACTTGTTTAGGATGCCATATATAGGTGTAGACACAGCAAAATGCATATCAAATAATTTACAACAATAAAAGATCTCATCAACGGAGAAATAAGTATATAAACAAATTCTGTGACTGGATTTTTGTTTTGTGTCCCTATCATTGTTGTACCAAATTTGTTGTCATTAGCTGAGTTTATCTTAGGTGTAAACCAGCATTTATTCACATGCATCAGTGTTCTTTGCAACTTTGCAGCACGTCAACTGTTATTACCAAGGTCAAAGAAAAATTTTATACTTCCTTCCACATCTAATGTGACTACCATAAATAAATACATTAAAATATACTACATTATATGCACATGCACATATTCGCAAATTTAAATGATAGAAAAAACACTGGAATTAAAAAAGAGCCCTCAAGCACCAGTTCATGGACATTACAATGGAATTCTACTTCTCACAGTAAAGTCTTGATTAAAAGTGTGATGAGAATAAAACTTAAATCTCATAATAGGATTGCACGTGAGCTGAATGAACAATAATGTGAGATAGTTACACAGGTAGGTTCTTATGTTTCCTCTAGATTTTAACCCGTTTCACTATTGTTGCTGTATTTGATTGCAATTTTCTCCTCTTCTAAGCTTTGTGCCAGAAAGCAACATTTTGTTCCATTCATCATACAACTGACACAATGTACCTTGGCATGTGATATTAGTAAAAAGTCATGTTGCCTGTCTCTCTTGGTTGGTCAAACCAAGGTTGATTTTTGGTAGCATTTAATATTCAGAGAATCACAGAATCACGGAATATTAGGGGCTGGAAGGGTCCTTGGAAGATCATCGAGTCACACAGAATCACACAGAATGTTAGGGATTGGAAGGGACCTCAAAGGATCATCAAGTCCAATCCCCCTGCCAGAGCAGGAACCTAAATGACATCACACAGGAAGGCGTCCAGGCGGGTCTTGAATGTCTCCAGAGAAGGAGACTCCACAACCTCCCTGGGCAGCCTGTTCCAGTGCTCTGTCACCCTTACTGTAAAGAAGTTCCTTCTAGAGTTTAAGCGGAACCTCCTATGTTCCAGCTTGCACCCATTACCCCTTGTCCTGTCATTGGGCATCACTGAGAAGAGCCTGGCTCCATCCTCGTGACATTCGCCCTTAACATATTTATAAACATTAATGAAGTCTCCCCTCAATCTCCTCTTCTCCAAGCTAAAGAGACCCAGCTCCCTCAGCCTTTCCTCATAAGGGAGATGCTCCCCTCCCTTAATCATCTTGGTGGCTCTGTG